>JAQISU010000028.1:7335000-7727500 GCA_029339505.1 Unio delphinus | reverse complement strand
TATGGTTTATCTCCTTCGTCGTTTTCATTCATGACATGGACAAGGTACAAATGAATTGGATAACAGTGTGTGTGTGTGTGTGTGTGTGTGTGTGTGTGTGTGTGTGTGTGTGTATCTGTGAGAGAGAGAGAGCGACAGACAGACAAACATACAGACAGATAAAGATCATGTATTTTAAACAACAGCAATAACACAAACGAAACACATTAAACATCAGTTTGAAATTATAAGCATCCTTAATAAATTTCAGCTTCCATCATTATCGGAAAGGTTCGATGAAATTACTCCACATATAACATCATATATTGTTGTGTGTGGACTGCACAATGAAATCAGAATTAAGGGGCTACAATTATTTGTCTCCCCACGAGACTAGAACAACTACATCAGGCACAGCAGAAGGCAACAAGGGTTTCCTTTCAAACGTAGTTCTGATAGAGTGGACACCTTGACTGAGACAACTGGTCTTAGATGAATAGACTGAGACAAGAAAAGTCAGGTTAGCAAAACATCGAGAGAAAAACTGCTCCCATTTTGTAACATAAAACATTTCTCACGTGGAGAGCATCGTTTTGTAACTTTATTTATGGTACGTTTGGAATGAATTTTCACGGAACTGTGTAACGGTACTGTGAGAGAACTAGAGCTTGCAAGTTAAGCGTTAAATCATGAAAACAGAACTTGTTTCATGTGAACAAAATATACACATTTAAATTCATTTAATGCAGGGTATTTACCATTGATATTTGTGTGTTACTTTACGTGAAAATTATTCATAAAATGCCTTTCATTTGTAAACTGGTAATAATTTTTGAAGACTAAATGTTTTTATTGTCTTTTATGAAAAGCACTGTAAAATCGACATATCGTTATTTCTTAGCTTCATTTCAACGTATTTGGATATGAGTATCTTGGAAATGTTTGGCACTGGAATAAGACTCAAGTAAATGTAAGTGGTTTTTTTTATCCTACCGGAATGAAAATTCACCTGTAAATGTAATAACGAATATCTAAAAAGCAACGATATAATCTGAGTCATAGTAACAAGCTACTGTAACATATATTAACCTCGGTCTGCAAAAATGCTTTGAAAAGTCTGTAGAAGTACTTATTCATTGCACGCAATAATGTCCCATGGGTTATGCATAACTGCAGATGTATTTTCCATTACATTAAGTCCCGTTGTAATTCCAGTAAAGCATACGAGGATAGTCAGGTGCCGCTTTGTAGAAAACGACAATGTATGTGTTTTTAATTCCGACTCTCTAATAAGGTCAGAATCCTTTTCTCTATATCTGTATTGTAAAAACTAGTGTCTCACTCTTTTATATCACTGAAATACAATAAATGCTTTTTTGGGCTGAATAAAACAAAACTCAGTATCATTATTCATGATATGATTTATTGCCAAATTCTTTAGAAACAGAGTCTATTTCGCAAAGAGAAATTATTATAATTTGAATCTTACCTTCAAACCTATATCCAATATATTCACAGCATCATAAATCCAAAGACACGCTAACTGAAATTATTTATCATCAAAAGTGGGGTCTTGAAGTCATAACTTCCGGTTCCTAACTGTGCATGTTAATAATCATGTCTTAATTGCTTCGAATGGTAAATACACAACTGCTCGGTTCATCAATGAGATGCCGCCTAACAAAAAAATCTTTTGTCAACTAGTCATACAATTTATTTCTAGGTAATACAACGTCCAGCTAGAGTGGATGCTTTTCATTCACCATACTTGTATAGATTTGTTATATTCACCAGAGCCCGAGAAAGCCTGATGTATCGAGGATAACGTTTGAGATAGTCCAAGGAATCCAGTAATATAAACATTGTCAAACTTTCTATACAAAGAGTAATTGTTTTTTCTTGTAATTCTTGATTGGAATATGTGTTTGTAGGATGATTGGAATATGTGTTTGTAGGATATGGGCAACGATCAAAACGACCAAACTCAGAATACAATGTAATGTAACTACTACTACTACTACTACTACTACTACTACTACTATTGCTACAACTACTACTACTACTACTACTACTAAAAATAATAATAATAACAATAATAATAACAACAACAACAATAATAATAATAATAACAACAACAACAACAACAATAATAATAATAATAATAATAATAATAATAATAATAACAACATAATGCTTAGTTTGTTCATTTTAACTTATAGCAACTATATCAAACAACTGGTTTTTAGAAAGACACAAAGGCAGCCGACACAAACTATCAAGGGCGGGTATTGCACTCGTGACTTATCGATTACTGTTCAGACGCTGTACCTACTGAGTTATCGCGCCTAACTTAAAAATTCTCTTAATTTGCAACAATCAAGTTATTATGTAATTTACAGTCGCAAGCAGATACGAAGCCCTAACGCCACCCCACCTCACCTCACCCCACTCCACCCAACCCACAAAATAAGAAAAGCAAAAGTAATGAGAGCAAAAAAAAAACAGAAGAAATACAACAACAAAAAGGGGCCCTTAGAGTACCTTTAAACTTGAAAAAAGTTGTGTCATTCAAAGGCAAGGTGATATAATTATAGAATTTATCATTAACTAAACAAATTGACCCACATCCCATTGATTGGTATCAGAATGTTGGTATCATGATATTATCCGAGTCATATGCGACCCTTTCAATAGCTCCTTTGACGGCATAAAGACGATTACCGAATTGATACAGTTAAAACTTGGATAACGCATATAATCAGAGAATCGGCTCAATAATAATATGTTCGTATTAGCAAGAAAATTAAGACGCAAAAGAACTAGAATAGATTGGTGAATGTGTCACTTGACGTATATTTGACTAATCAGTCGAATAATGGATTGGTATCATAGTGGATGGGACTTGAGTCTATGCCAACGTATTAATGATTATTATCGCTACAGGAGTGTATTTATTTATTAGTGACAACAACAGGAACGTCGGAATCACGCATTACCACTAATATCTAAACAAGTAAAATTAACATAACTTCAGCTACTTTTCTTTGCAAATCCCAACCCTTTCCTCTGTGTAACACAAAGCCCATTCCCACCACCCGTACTCCCCGCGCCCATTGTACTCTCTCTCTCTCTCTCTCTCTCTCTCTCTCTCTCTCTCTCTCTCTCTCTCTGCCACGCGTCTGAGAGTGTTGCAGATGCAATAATGCAATATACTTTACTTATGGTATGTACTCCTGTATAAGTCGAGTCCAACTACAAACTGGAACGACAAATATCTGCTGTCCCACAATGCGTCGCAGATCTGGTTCTGTGCAGTGTGCTAGGAGTAATCAGTAGTAAAAACATTATAGCTCCTGACATGTAGGAGCAATGTGCAAAGACATATCCAGCCAGATCTTTGTTGTTTTCATTTTAATTTGACGTATGCACGAAGATAAACAGTATTGGTATAATCACCGAGGCTTTACAAATAAAAAAGCATCCTTGGGGATCAATTACCAGAACACTCACAGGTCTCATTAATTGTATGACTTGTGACTGGTTGTTAATATCAGTATATATTTAATAACAATAAAAAATACTACTAATACTACTACTACTACTACCACTACTACTACTACTACTACTACTACTACTACTACTACTACTACTACTCATAACTACTACTACTACTACTATTACTACTACTACTACTACTACTACTACTAATAATAATAATAATAATAATAATAATAACTACTACTACTACTACTATAATAATAATAATAATAACTACTACCACTACTACTACTAATAATAATAATAACTACTACTACTACTACTGCTACTACTACTAATAATAATAGTAATACTAATAATAATAATAACTACTACTACTATAATAATAATAATAACTACTACCACTACTACTACTAATAATAATAACTACTACTACTACTACTAATAATAATAATAACTACTACTACTACTAATAATAATAATAATAATAACTACTACTACTGCTATAATAATAATAATAACTACTACTACTAATAATAATAATAATAATAACTACTACTACTACTACTAATAATAATAATAACTACTACTACTACTACTAATAATAATAATAATAACTACTACTACTACTATAATAATAATAATAACTACTACTACTACTACTAATAATAATAATAACTACTACTACTACTACTAATAATAATAATAATAACTACTACTACTACTAATAATAATAATAACTACCACTACTACTACTAATAATAATAATAATAACTACTACTACTACTATAATAATAATAATAACTACTACAACTACTATAATAATAATAATAACTACTACTACTACTAATAATAATAATAATAACTACTACTACTACTACTAATAATAATAATAACTACTACTACTACTACTACTAAGAATAATAATAACTACTACTACTACTATAATAATAATAATAACTACTACTACTAATAATAATAATAATAATAACTACTACTACTACTAATAATAATAATAGTAATACTAATAATAATAATAACTACTACTACTATAATAATAATAATAACTACTACCACTACTACTAATAATAATAATAGCTACTACTACTACTAATAATAATAATAATAACTACTACTACTACTACTACTAATAATAATAACTACTACTACTACAATAATAATAATAATAACTACTACTACTACTATAATAATAATAATAACTACTACTACTACTAATAATAATAATAATAACTACTACTACTATTACTACTAATAATAATAACTACTACTACTGTTACTACTAAGAATAATAATAACTACTACTACTACTATAATAATAATAATAACTACTACTACTACTAATAATAATAATAATAACTACTACTACTACTACTAATAATAATAGTAATACTAATAATAATAATAACTACTACTACTATAATAATAATAATAACTACTACCACTACTACTACTAATAATAATAACTACTACTACTACTAATAATAATAATAATAACTACTACTACTACTACTAATAATAATAATAATAATAATAACTACTACTACTGCTATAATAATAATAATAACTACTACTACTACTAATAATAATAATAATAACTACTACTACTAATAATAATAATAATAATAACTACTACTACTACTACTAATAATAATAATAATAACTACTACTACTACTATAATAATAATAATAACTACTACTACTACTAATAATAATAATAATAACTACTACTACTACTACTAATAATAATAATAATAACTACTACTACTACTACTAATAATAATAACTACCACTACTACTACTAATAATAATAATAATAACTACTACTACTACTATAATAATAATAATAACTACTACTACTACTATAATAATAATAATAACTACTACTACTACTACTAATAATAATAATAACTACTACTACTACTACTAATAATAATAATAACTACTACTACTACTACTACTAAGAATAATAATAACTACTACTACTACTATAATAATAATAATAACTACTACTACTACTAATAATAATAATAATAACTACTACTACTACTATAATAATAATAATAACTACTACTACTACTAATAATAATAATAATAACTACTACTACTACTACTAATAATAATAATAATAACTACTACTACTACTATAATAATAATAATAACTACTACTACTACTAATAATAATAATAATAACTACTACTACTACTACTAATAATAATAATAATAACTACTACTACTAATAATAATAATAATAACTACCACTACTACTACTAATAATAATAATAATAACTACTACTACTACTATAATAATAATAATAACTACTACTACTACTATAATAATAATAATAACTACTACTACTACTAATAATAATAATAATAACTACTACTACTACTACTAATAATAATAATAACTACTACTACTACTAAGAATAATAATAACTACTACTACTACTATAATAATAATAATAACTACTACTACTACTAATAATAATAATAATAACTACTACTACTACTAATAATAATAATAGTAATACTAATAATAATAATAACTACTACTACTATAATAATAATAATAACTACTACCACTACTACTACTAATAATAATAACTACTACTACTACTAATAATAATAATAATAACTACTACTACTACTACTACTAATAATAATAATAACTACTACTACTACTATAATAATAATAATAACTACTACTACTACTATAATAATAATAATAACTACTACTACTACTAATAATAATAATAATAACTACTACTACTACTACTAATAATAATAATAACTACTACTACTACTACTACTAAGAATAATAATAACTACTACTACTACTATAATAATAATAATAACTACTACTACTACTAATAATAATAATAATAACTACTACTACTACTACTAATAATAATAGTAATACTAATAATAATAATAACTACTACTACTATAATAATAATAATAACTACTACCACTACTACTAATAATAATAATAACTACTACTACTACTAATAATAATAATAATAACTACTACTACTAATAATAATAATAATAATAACTACCACTACTACTACTAATAATAATAATAATAACTACTACTACTACTATAATAATAATACTAACTACTACTACTACTATAATAATAATAATAACTACTACTACTACTAATAATAATAATAATAACTACTACTACTACTACTAATAATAATAATAACTACTACTACTACTACTACTACTAAGAATAATAATAACTACCACTACTACTATAATAATAATAATAACTACTACTACTAATAATAATAATAATAATAACTACTACTACTACTAATAATAATAATAGTAATACTAATAATAATAATAACTACTACTACTATAATAATAATAATAACTACTACCACTACTACTACTAATAATAATAACTACTACTACTACTACTAATAATAATAATAACTACTACTACTACTACTACTAATAATAATAATAACTACTACTACTACTACTACTAATAATAATAATAATAATATTCTCACAAGTCTCAGGATGATCTTCAGTATAAAAAGACCATATCTAGTAATTTCCAATTTATCATCATAAACAACGTTTCATGTTGCAAATGGTTAAGTGATTGCCATCAGTATTGTATTGTCAAATTAAAAGCAAACTTGAAGTGAACAACCACTCCGGTGGTCATGTAGTTAGATAGACCGCATCGGATGCATAATGTCGTGGGTTCCATCCCCGGTGGAGTCATAACAAAGACTTACAAAACATAATATTTACAGCTGCCTTGTTTGGTGCTCAGTTTTAAGAAGTTAGTGTTAGGGCTTTCGGGCTGGTGTCATGATAATGTGACTGGGTGGAACATCATAATACATGTCTGCTGCATAATGCCCGACTCCTATACATCACAATAAACTGCCACACTGCAAACGTCGTAGTGATATGACACCAAAATTGTTAATGCTACGTTAAACGTCCAAATCACACACACACATGCACACACACGAAAGAACTATACGTGCCCTGTACTACGATTGCATGACTACCGATGTGAATGCAGACTAGCAATGATACTGATGCTAATGCAGACTAGCATAGATATTGATGCTAATGCAGACTAGCATAGATACTGATGCTAATGCAGACTAGCATAGATACTGATGCTAATGCAGACTAGCATAGATACTGATGCTAATGCAGACTAGCATAGATACTGATGCTAATGCAGACTAGCATAGATACTGATGTTAATGCAGACTAGTATAGATATTGATGCTAATGCAGACTAGTATAGATACTGATGCTAATGCAGACTAGCATAGATACTGATGCTAATGCAGACTAGCATAGATACCGATGCTAATGCAGACTAGCATAGATACCGATGCTAATGCAGACTAGCATAGATACCGATGCTAATGCAGACTTAGTATAGATACTGATGCTAATGCAGACTAGCATAGATACTGATGCAAATGCAGACTAGAGTCATTACTGACATTAATGCAGAATGGTATCATTACTGATGTTAATGCAGACTATTATATCTTATAATGGTATGCATTACTAATATTTCCACATCGTCACTCGAACGTCGGTTACGGTAGGTCGTGGTTTCGAACAACAGCCGGGTCATTACAAAGACTTACGAAAACGATACGAACGGCTATCTTGCTAGGTTCACACTATTAAGCGGTTATTGTTAGGACTGGTCGGCCTGGTGTCAGGATGATGGGACTGAACGGGAAATGATTCTAGGTATGTGGCATGATGCCGCCGTGCAAGACATCACTATAACACTGCAGCACTGCAGATATCGTAGCGATATGACTGAAAGTGTTTTAAAGTTGTACAACAATTCCAACTCTGGTGGCCTACATAGAGGATCAACCTCGGATGAGGGAGGTATGGGTTCGAACCCCACCTGAGTCATACCTAGACTAATATAAGGTGTACTTTCAACTGCCGTGATTGACGCTCATCATTAAGGGGATAGTATTAGAACTAGTCAGACTGGTGTCAATATTATGTTATTGGGTGGGACACGATGTTAATGTCTAATGTGACTGAGTGGAACACGATGTTAATGTCTAATGCTAGTGAATGGGACACGATGTTAATGTCTAATGTGACTGAGTGGGACACGATGTTAATGTCTAATGTGACTGAGTGGGACACGATGTTAATGTCTAATGTGACTGAGTGGGACACGATGTTAATGTCTAATGTGACTGAGTGGGACACGATGTTAATGTCTAATGTGACTGAATGGGACACGATGTTAATGTCTAATGTGACTGAGTAGGACACGATGCTAATATTTCGACGCACAAAGTTCTAGATTATTGTTTTAGATGTATTTAAAATTATTGATTGAATTTCTATTGTTGTACATATAGTTTGTTTAATTGTTAAATACCTTCAAGCAAATATACACATCTAGCTTTATCCAACTGTATCCATTTTATTGCTAAAATCCAGAAAGTATTAATTATTTTAAATGCATTAGACAGCATCGTGATTCACATTGATTCGCAATATTGTGATGAAACCTGTATAAATACAAATAACAGTTTTCATCCCGTATAATCTGAACTAAACGTCCGCCAGAATATCAATCTTATTGTTGCTAAATCTATTTACTTATGTCTGTGTTTATATATATATATATATATATATATATATATATATATATATATATATATATATATATATATATATATGAGTGTATCCATATTCCCCTCAACCGAAGAAGGAAACCAGAGCTGAGCGAACAATCTAAGCAGATATCCAACACAGCAATATTATTAAGTGAACTTCAAACACGATTTTCAAAGTCTTACCTCATTCGTTTCCCCAGAGGCACCCACACGAATACGTTGTAACTTGCAACATTCTTAATTCCCAAATCATTTACTGCAGTATTTGCTACTCCCAGTGTATTTATCGTCTCTTATATCCGCTTTGCTTCCCAGTTCACTGATGTTGTTTGTTGACTGCGCGTTTTATAGTGCTCCGGAATCTGAGTGCGGGTCTATAGCGGCTATTTGATAACAGGCTGCCATCGAATAAAATGGCCTTTCCTCACTAATAACGACCGTTTAACACAGTAGGATGGACTATGATAATAACTAATATGTTGCAAAATTCAAATGTATCCTTGGTATTTAGAACTCAACCATAGCATGTGCATCACGGAGAAAATGCTTAAAGAGTTTTTAGTCTGAACGTGCATATTTCAAATTTAATCTAATTTGTTTAAACATACAGCAACGTATGCTCATTCTAAATGTATAGCTAGTCTTTCCCCTCTCTGTTCAGGATGTAGATTCACGCGGTAAACTTGAAATCAAATAAAGCTGTTAATTGTTATCATGCGTGATTAAACTTGCTGTAAACTATCCCTTTCCCGTTTAGTACACTTCATTGTAAATCTACAGCCAATCTATAACTGCTGGGAAATAACTTTCTGATATGCCTCCGTTGTACAGACACGAAAAGGAAACGAATTTTGTTTTCACGTGCAGCCTTCCGCATAAAATAGCATGTACATACAAACTGCAGTCGTAGGTATTTGTTTCAAAAGATTATTAATTTAAAAATATTGAATTACAAATTTCAAACACACATATGAACTGTAAGGGAATCCAGGAAAACACGATTTTAAACGTAGTGTGATATACACAAATAGACAGACAATCTATTTGAATGACTCTTGGGAGAAAAAATACATCTCAAATACATGTAGGCGACAGAGAGATACATATGTTTGTTTCTTTGATTAGGATTTTTAAAGTAGCTTTTTAAAAAAAATAAAACAAAATCAGTCATATCGCTACGATGTATGCAGTGAGGCAGTTTATAGGGATGTCTAGCAGTGTGGCATCATGCCGCAGACGTGTAGCATGATGTCCCACCCAGTCACATTATCCTGACACCAGGCCGACCAGTCCTAACACTAGTGGCCTATGTTTCTTTTTCATTTTCTTAGATGGGATGCATTTGGGGGGGGGGATTAATGGACCAAGAACAGTATACAAATATTACAAAAAATACTTCATTTAGCTAAAGCTACAAAAGCTATCAATTTAATCGTTTCAAAATGTTACTTATGAGAATGGGCACAAAGTTTGTATGTGGTTGATGAGATATATTTTCCATAAACATATACTGAATTCAGTAATTGTTTCGAAAAAAAAGGTAAACAATCGGACGTTATTTTTGTAGTAAGCAGCCATGTCATATAGTTAAAAATGCCTATAGTTGATCATACTAACTGTGGTTAGAACATTCCTTGAAACAGTTTGCATTTTCTTTAGATATTTCCTTTACTTTTGATACATTTGCTTCAAACTACGACGTCATCAAACCTTACTAAAAGCGCACCTAATCTTGTGCGCATTATCGATACCAAAAAATGATCGGACATTTTCTTGTGCTTGTCAGAATTGTTATTTTTATATGGTCAAATGATGTGTCGGTGTTAACAGAACATTATACAATGTCCTTTTCCCAATTCAAAATAATATGGAGTATTAAAATACATCCTTCTTGTATTCAATTATGAGGCACTGGTACATTTCCTACATGTACAAGTTGAATGTTACCATTTAAAAGTTACCATAAATATAAGTATTCGCTAAGGGTCGCTCTCGTGAACGGCCCGCATTATTTCTTAAACAAGGAGGCTGCGTCGCGTTGCTGTGAAATTCAACAGATGAAATCTAGATACTCGCCATTTCAAATGGAACTCTCATCACAAACAGTTGCATATAAGGTGTGAATTAGGGATTCTCCACATATGATATTTAATTTACAACCACCACTGTGTCATTCAAAATATACACCGTACAACGTCAGCATAGGAGGTATTACTTTAAACCACCCTTGTATAATTCAAGATATGAAATCCAAAATAATCTCGATCTAGAAAATTGAACTTTAAGGACATGCAATTTTATATAACACGTGATATTGCATTTCTCGACATACAACATCAAATTTTCAATTGAAACTTTCTCATTGGATCAGCTTTTCTTTGCTAAGGCGCCTCATTCACATGTACAGATCACTCACGCATTTCATCTTCGACGGTGTGATATCGAGTCTCAGATTCGACCATCCTGACTACGTGAGAAAGCTTGCCAGTGGCTTCGCGTGTGTTGCTGTTTCTTCCCGGGTAATATCGGATTCTTCATCCTTCAACTATGTGGCTGCTACTTATTGCCAAATTTGTGAATACCACATTCATTATACAAATTTAACAAGGCAAATTTGAGACTATAAGATAGCAAAGCAAGTAGTACAACCATGACGTACACATTAGCATATAACGATATTTAACTGTACAACCGTGTAGTGAATATTAACATACACAGATATTGAATCATATAACCGTATGGTAAAAAAATAGCATACAAAGATATTGAACCATGTATCCGTATGGTAAATAATAGCATACAAAGTTATTGAACCACATAACCGTATGGTAAATACTAGCATACAAAGATATTGAACCATATATCCGTATGGTAATTTCTAGCATACAGAGATATTGAACCATGTATCCGTATGGTAAATTCTCGCATATAAAGATATTGAACCATTCATCTGTATGGTAAATAATAGCGTATAAAGATATAGAACCATATATCGGCATGGTAAATACTAGCATACAAAGCTATTGAACCATATATCCGTATGGTAAATACTAAGATACAAAAAAGGGTTCCTAGAAACACCGAAACACATTGAAAAAACCGAAATACACCGAAATACACACCGAAATACACATGCATTTACATGTTCTCTCTGTATATATCGATTTCCACTCACACATTATGTTTGTTTTAATTTGTATAATAATATAAAGCAAAATTAAATATGATTTATTTTATTTTTATACAAATTATTTACTTTTTCATAGTAATGCACGCGTTAATTGGTCTTACTTTATTGGATAGGTTCATCATTCCAGATATTTGTCAGTAATGATAACGACTGATCGTTCCGGAACGAATGTAATCTCCGGAACGGACGGTGTAAGCCGACTTAATTCACTTTGTTTCAATTTGCTTAATTCATGTTCTAATTGACTGCACTGCACATACATTTATTGTTCTCCATTTGATCTCATTTCGTATTAAAGTTAAGAAACAATCTTTATTTGGTAAGTCGCTTAATTCAGAACATATTAAAACAAATAGACCTTTTTATTATCATAACCAATATATATATATATATATATATATATATATATATATATATATATATATATATATATATATATATATATATATATATATAATTGTCAAATTATATGTTAAAAATAAACATTTGTTAAAACTATTGTCAGTTGTATTTTAAAATTGAGCCGAATTGTCTTCAAAGCTGAGCGGAATTGTCTTATTTTCGGTGCAAGTTGGGCCGAATTGTCTTGGGTCTAAATGTCTTTTGGCCGAATTGTCTAATAGCCGTGCCAAATAATCTACGCAAATTCACCTTATATAAGGTCTGTCGAATCAAGTACGAACAAGTGACATCTTTACATGACATGTGATATAAACAGGAAAAAAGTAAATAATTCGTATAAAAAGGTAATAAATCATATTTTTTTGCTTTATATTATTATTCAAATAAAAGCACACATAATGTGTGACTGGAAGCTGATATATACAGAGAGAACATTTAAATACATGTGTATTTCGGTTGTTTCAGTGTATTTCGGTGTTTCTAGTAACCGTACTATATATATATATATATATATATATATATATATATATATATTGATGAACATCATCATGTGACCTATCCATCAAGATTTTAATTTTTTTTTTATCTGATACACCTTTAGATCCATCCGGTCTATCCTTAACTATTTCCTAAATTCATAACAAACTATGGTTTTATTGATTTGAAGGCAATTCATTGGCGATAAAGCAGTCTATCAAAATATAAAGAAGAAAAACAACCTACATGACAGCATGAACGCATTTTGATTTGCCTGATTTTAAATAATTAATATACATATTGTGCTGGTCACCATGGTGTACAATGCATTTGTCTCCGTGATAGTTCAAACGTGACATTATACCAAAATTAGAGATACAATACCCAACCTTATACACATAATCCCTTCTAGAATTCACTTTACTTTTCTGAAATCAATTCATTAGTCATGTTTTAGTGTTCACTCTTAACGCGTTAAGAACAAGGATTGAGTAAGTATGATTCAAGCCCATGAAATGAATTAGCAGTAATTGAAATAACATATTTACGAAAGTTCATAATTTAAAAAAATACAAATTACGTTTAAAGATAATGTTATAAAAATAACAAATATTTTGCCTTGTTATGGTGTTTGTCATTACGGAACAAGCAAATATCTTACCAAGTAATAGGCAGGTTTTCATGATGCAGGGAGTACTTTGATGCTTGTCTCCATTACAACGATCTCATTAGATGCAGCAAACGACTAACTCGTTACCTGTCGAGTCGCAAAAAAGATTGTCAGGAAATTCGTTACTTTTACCAAGTCTATGAATGTATTAATTTTTATATAAAGAAAACAACCTCACTAATACCACTAGAACGTAATGTATGAGTATAATACGATTAGAACTGCACAATACATTCCTAAAGTTGATGACTTCATGAAGGAAACAGTTCTCATCCGAATGAAGGGTCACTTCAAAACATCCGGACGTGATGAATTGTGTGAAAGGAATGATACTTAAAATGATATTAAGTACTAAACAATGATTCAATATTAAATGATACATTTGTTCTGGCAACAAACCAAATGTATTGCATCCATCTCACGAAAAACAACATCGTCAACACCAGACGCATGACATATTGGACCATATTTGTATAAATCGTTCCCCGTGTATGTCCGTATATGCTTTTGTCTGTCTATAGTTCTCTCTTATTACACATGCGCTTTTTCATATATGCAGAAATATCAGTAAAACTTCACAAAAGCGACACATTGTTGGTGTACCAAGCATTTTTCAAGTTTTTCCATTGTACATGGGTTAGGTCACATGCCAAAAAATAGCACATTCAATTTGCAAAATTACATATGACGTACAGTAAAATTATTGCGGTATCCTTGCGATAGCAATCGATATTAATATAAATCAAGCGAATCGCTAAGTATATAACAAGATTGAACATAAATACCGATTTCACACTTCGCAAAACAGAACTAGTGAGATCGAAACACACACACACACACACACACACACACACACACACACACACAAATAATTTAGAACCCCTCCGGTGGCCTAGTGGTTAGAGCGTCCGATGCGGAAGCGGAAGGTCGTGAGTTCGATTAATGGCCCAGTCATACCAAAGACTTACAAAAATGGTACTTACAGCTGCCTCGCTTGACACTCAGAATTAAGAGGTTAGTGTTAGGACTATTCGGCCTGGTGTCAGGATAATGTGACTGGGTGGGACATCATGTTACATGTCTGCGGCATGATGCGCTAGTGCTAGACATCACTATGAACTGCTTCACTGCAGACATCGTAGCGATATGACTGAAAATATGAAATAACATAGTTTAAACATAACTTTTTCTGTCGTCACAAAATAACAGAAGCCACGTTATATAGCATTTATCTCACAGCAGCATGGCTTCTATAAGGTCATGACTGGTTTCATTCTAAAGACGAACGACCGATGTTTCTGTTTTTTTTTATAAAAAAATCAGATGTTAAATTCCAAATTCTAGGATGCATGTCACGCAATATAAAATGTAAACCCAATCGTGAACGGTCTCTGTAATATTCTGGAAACTTTTAAAACTCACCAAACTTTGGTTTTGACTCCCTGTATATACACATAAACTGGCAGGAGTCACAGAACTGGTACTCTCTGAGGCGACATTGCTGCCTGTAAGACTGTTTCAATCAGTTAGATCTTAGTGAGTCGACATTCCTTCATTCCCCACTCTGCACAAATCGGAAATGCCCTAACCCTAAAATAACACCTTAGAATTTTGAATTCTCTTCATGAATAACAACATACGCACGTGTACACCTTACAACTCAGGGATCGCGAATCGCGCATCTGGATCCTTCGTTGTATGAACTAACACAGCTTGAATTCCAAACTGAAAGAATACAAAAAAGAACAATACTTTGCTCAGAGGCTCACAAGATCATTGTTTTGACGTCGCCTGTATATTGTGACGCTTATTCGATGCTACTTCACAATGTCAAAATCTATGTGCTACACCACTGTGAGTAAATAACTCTTGGCTGATGTTTTCCTAAGTATTTAAAATAATTTACAATCGCACAGCTTCTTAATATTAAAGTTTTTGTTATATTGTTCTAGCAATCCCGCCTAGCTCTTACACCACTCCGGTGGCTTAGTGGTAGAGAATCCGCCTCAAAGGCGAAAAGTTGCGGGTTCAAACCCCGGCTCTGTCATAACAAAGACTTTAAAAACTTGTACTAAAACCTCTCTTGGTGCTCAGCATTATTTCTGGGTGGGACATCGTGCTCCATGTCTGCGACATGATGTCCCAGTGCATGACATCACTATCAACTGCCACTTCCATACATACATCGTAGCGATATGACTGAAAAACATGTTACAGCTATATTAAAAATCTGAATGACACACACACACACACACACACACACACACACACATGTACAAGCACACATGCCACACTCACACTCATATAGTCCATCCTGTTGTCTGAAACTGTTGCTATTGGACACGAAAGGAGATTTTACTGGATGGCAACCTACCTTTATAGACCTTTATTGCTGAACTAAAGCTAACGTAGAGACAATATCGCAAAAAGTAAGGAAAGTAGGAGAAACAAATGTGGCCTTTTTAAATGATTTTATTATGTAACGGACCTTTTTTTGCTCTTTCTATAAGTAGTTTCATGGAAAAGACGACATCGATGTCAATTAATGACAGAAGGGATAGTTATATATGTTTCAGATATAGTAACATCCCATAGAAGAACTAATGTTAAAATATCTCCCAATAAAACCAATATGGATGGAATTAGTTTCCTCAATATCAAATCTGATCTGCTGACAACCCCCCTTCTCTCTCTCTCTCTCTCTCTCTCTCTCTCTCTCTCTCTCTCTCTCTCTCTCTCTCTGATCAATTGACCTTACGCGTGATGATTGGTTGTTCTGCTTTCAAAATCACATATCATGACGACAGTTAACCTCTGACAAACATTCAGTATTTGATAAAGCAATATGTTTCAGCTAAAGTGATACCTTTATTAAAAGGGATTTGTATTATTTTTAACGATGTAATATTTCAAAGTTTCATAAATTTTCATGCAGTAGGCAATATTTATATTTGTAGTTCAAGTTCGTATAGTAATAGCTTAAGCCTTCAAGTTCAATAAATAAAATAAGAATCTATTTTAAAACTGCTCGAAAAGTTATTCACGTAAAGGAAAATATGTTTGTTTATTTAGTATGAAATCTCATCCTTATTAATTTTATCTGGCTTATATTTAAGCTAACATGGAAGTATATCCATTAAACAATAATGATAAATCTTTAAAAAATAATGTTTTAAAGTATAATTTTGTACATAATAACTGTAAAGTTCTACAGTTTTGGACACATCATTGATGTCTGTTTATATAAATCAGGTAAATGCATGTTTAATATATCGGAAGTTTTTCTAAAACCATTGATTTTGTATTTCTTTCTTAATAATTGCATTTGTGAATCTCAATCACTCCTCCAGCCCAATGCGAAGGTAAGGAGTCACCAGTATCTGAAAGATCGAGACGATACATCATTATTTTGGCAACTAGCTTTCAAATTTAAAACGTGACAATAATGCAGTTCATTGGTTCATATACAAGAAACAGAGTATACATCAAAGTCGAAAAGTTAGGTGTTTTTCCACCTATATTTTAGAAATGTTTATATTTGTATATATGTGTCTAATTCAATTTAATTTTGTTTGTTCAAACTATCGACTGGACGTGCTTTCCTGCATATACTTACACAAACAATATACGTCATAATAGCTATTAACTTTGTCTATATTCAGCAAATCGTAAGCTCGAAAACAAATCATTTTCCATAGAAAATTCGTCATTGTTTCGGGAAAGGAATACATCTAATTTCTATATTGAGTCTATCTGAGTATCAATTGTCAGAAATAAGAGGCTTCCACTGACTTTTTTTCACCCATTTCGATGGAGAAATCAACAAATCATTTCAAAATTTGTAAATACTTATCATAATCAAATCAATTTCGCCACAAGCAGCTAGTAGAAGGAAAATGGCGGACGTAAGCAATGCTTTGAGGTGTGTCTAATTTACGCTTTCGGATTGATTAAGTGATTAGCGAGATTGACAAGTGGCTTTTTGAACACAAGCCAGCGTCCATTTTAGCTTTGAGCAATAAACGAGTAAATCTAATATTGATTTTACGTCCGTTTTTGACAAATTCGCAAACCTAAACAGTTAATCAATTTTCCAACAGCCTGAGTTTCTGTACTGATCAACCAAATCTACACAACCCACGATATCACCCACTACCAGATTAACGTAATATGTTTTCCTCTTAGAGATCACTATCCCATATTCGCAATCCATAAACAGCAAAGAACGTAGAAAAACAAATCATTGCTATATGCAATACCGATGCTATAGCACATTTGCTCAAAGCTATGTCTCTCTGAACTATTTCTAATGCTTATTAACATTATCTAAAACAGACCCGATTTTATGGTGTGTTTATATGGATCCTAGGATTACGTACTATCTTAAAAAGAAACACTCTACCATTCAAATAAAAGGAATTAAGCTGTAATAACAACCAGATTGGTATACTAACGAAATTGCCGAGAAACGACGAAAACGAAATTCTAATCATAAATATAACGAGTTTCACAATACTCGTTTATGGTGGAACGAAGTCAAATCCCTAATTATCGTCCCTTTTACAAAGACCCCATCTCCTGAGACGCTGATCATAGATTTGAATTGAATCACGTGAAAGATCTATCTTCTATGAAAACAGTACACTTAAATCCCTCTGGAGTTATTGTTACTGTCACTTTCTACACTAATGTTCATACTATGGAAAGCCCGCTAAGCCTCTATTTGGAAAGTGTTTTCCCAACACTTAACAGGTATAACTTTAAAGGATCTAACATAATTCAATCTACTATCTGATCATGTTAACTTTAATATCCCCCTGATGACGTTAACTGATAATACTGATACTATCACTAAACACACACAAAAAAATTGTCTCCCCGGTCGCTGATTTTTTTTTTGGGGTGGGTGGGTGGGTGGGGGGGGGGATGGGAGATTTATACTACCACAGATAGTTTACGGTCTTCGCAAGTGGGAAACGAATTCAAGTATAATCTATCTGGAATTGACAAGCTATAGAAAGGGACATGCAAATATAAAAATTTCCTATTACGACTTTCAGTAATATTAAGTTTTTACGTCTACATTGACAGCATACACACAAAATATATTCTTTATATTAAAGGATTCGCAGCATATGCTTATCTAATCGAGGTGTCTCCTGACTCTTTTTATAACATATCTGAATTAAGATCATCAAATACTAAGCGTAATCGCAGACAAAAAACTAGCAACTAACTCCAGATTCCGATGTCGACAATCATAGATGTTAAAAATTGTTTACTTTTTACTATAACGGTACGAACCTTTTAGAATTCCTAACCACTGAGAATACCTAATTAAAAAAGCCCAACATAATTTAAAACCTCATTGAATACACTTTTTCTTGATCACTTGGAATGATGTAGCAAGGTCTGTCAATTTAGAATTGTATCATTATGACCAAAGATAATAGGTACATGATTTTATTTCTATGTCTTTTATGATTCCTGACATACTGTAATGTACATTCTCTCTGTCTATATGTCTGTCTGTATATCTGTCTGTCTAACTATCTGACTGTTTGTCTGTCTGCATGTATGTATGTATGTATGTATGTATGTATGTATGTATGTATGTATGTATGTATGTATGTATGTATGTATGTATGTATGTATGTATGTATGTATGTATGTATGTATGTATGTATGTATGTATGTATGTAGGTGTGTATATAGGTAGGTAGGTATGTATGTGTGTGTGTATGTATGTATGTATGTATGTATGTATGTATGTATGTATGTATGTATGTATGTATGTATGTATGTATGTATGTATGTATGTATGTATGTATGTATGTCTGTATGTATGTAAGTATGTATGTATGTATGTATGTATGTATGTATGTATGTATGTATGTATGTATGTATGCATGCATGCATGCATGCATGCATGCATGCATGACTGACTGACTGACTGACTGACTTTAATTCCACTTTAACAGAGATTACATCAGATTATCAGATTAATTATATAATTAATATATATGTATGTGTGTATATATATATATATATATATATATATATATATATATATATATATATATATATAAATCATTTTCATAGATGTGTAAGTTTGTAAGTATACCTGAGTGTATGTAAGATTAAAAGTATTCCCGTGTGTGTGTGTACCTGTATGCGTATAACTGAGTGTGTTTAAGTGTTAAAACATAATTAAATGTGTGTAAGTGTATAATTATACCCAAGGGTGTGTAAGTGTATAAATATACCCTGGTGTGTGTAAATATATACGTATACACAGGTGTAAGTATTTAATTATACCCGATTGTATGTAGAAGGATAACCGAGTGTGCGTAAGTGTATAATTGTACCCGTGTGTGTGTAAGTGTATAATTATATTCGAGTGTATGTCTGTGTACAAGTATACCTAAGTGTGTGTCAGTATATAATTATACCCGGGTGTGTGTAAGTGTTTACTTATACGCCAGTGTGTATAAGTGTATAATTATGCCCGATGTGTGTAAGTGCATAATTATACCCGAGTGTTTGTAAATGTATAATTAAACCCGAGCGTGTGTAAATGTATAATATACCTTAGTGTGCGTGAGTGTATAATTTATCCGAGTGTATGTGTGAGCTTATGATTATACCTAGTGTAAGTGTGTAGTTATACCTGAATTTGCGTGAGTGTTTAATTATTCCCGAGCGGGTTAAGTGTATAATTATACCCGAGTGTATGTAAGTGTATAATTAAATCCCCAGTGTGTGAAAGCGTATTATTACACAATAATGTGCGTGAGTCTATACTTATACTGAGTGTGAGTGTGTAATTGTACTAGAGTGTGCGTGAGTGTTTAATTATACCAAAGTGTGTGTAAGTGTATAAATATATACGAATGTGCGTAAGTGACTTTCTTTTCTAACCATTTCCAAATATTCAATATCACATGCATATTGGAATTTTATAAACAAATGCGTTATTCTCGTTACGTCACTAATCTCATTATTGCTAGTAGTAGTGGATGTGGTAGTAGTAATAGTAGCAGCAGCAGTTGGAATAGCATTGGTGTGACAATTATTCAAATATTTTTGTTCAGATGGATCCCAAGTAAAAACACAAACATGAAATACCAAACATATTGAAAACTAAGTTTATATTAAATCCTAATATTGATTGAGTAATTACATTCGGCTGTGTAATTAATTATAACATTACACACTTGTGTTGATGCAATCGGCGACCACTATGACCAGCAATAACATTTATCCAATCATTAATTACCAAGCGAAACTCTTGCTTTGCATAAATACTATTTGATAGGAGATAAAATGTAAACCTTACTTAATATGAAATATTAATTTTGTTAATGTTAATTATTTTAAAACTTCTCCCCTTTTTAGAATAATACCTAGTTATAGTCAAGTGTAATGAAATCGAACGATTATTATGGTCACTTGACGGACATAAAACCTTATCCTGAATATTGACATTGTCCCAAAGCTTAGATTTATCATACACCTGAATATTTCCTCTGCCTAGTTGTATTTCCTATTCAGTTTGGATTTGAAACAGTGTAACAATGGTTTTATATTAATCTTTAAAAAGTTTATATTATATTATATTATATTATATTATATATATATATATATATATATATATATATATATATATATATATATATATATATATATATATATATATATATATATATATATATATATATATATATATATATATATACCTGTCAGTCTAACTATGCGTTTGTTAGTCTATATCTGCATCTGCATATTTTTGCCATCAGAAACACACGATTTGTAATATGATTCCCTTGGAATTTTAAAGTTGGATGGAAGCTGTAATATGACTCCGACATGTCGGTCATACAAGCAACCAGCAGCATTACATCGATATGTACCTCCGAGCAACCGTCTCTAAATGCATTTGCATTCATACTGACATACGGACTGATATTTTGAGCAATATATCATGTAATTAATATAGCAAGAGTGTCAATAATTTAACATTAATAGACATATTCACCTCTTGTAGGAAGTAACAACTTGAACGGTGGGTTTTAAAATACAATCTGAAGTTAGGATGCCATAATTATTCAAAGCATACATGTAAGTCTGCAAGAGAGTGTTCTAACGAATAACAATAATAATAATAATAATAATAATAATAATAATAATAATAATAATAATAATTCTTATTATTATTATTATTATTATTATTATTATTATTATTATTATTATTATAACTAAGATGCATATTTTAATAATGTTTTGATTGTCATGACCTTTTTCACAATTCGAATGCATATAAATATAAATCACTATCAGAGAACTGAGACAAAATAAGCATACTACACTATGTAAACTACAGCTATAAACTAATATTATTGCTTTTTATATTCTTCGTAATATATCACTGACATAACGATAACGATGCTTTCATCCATTTGGCTTTCAAGTTGCCCTGTTGCGATTTCGTAAGCCGGGAAGTGTGAGTCAAAGAATTGGTTAGACGAAATCTATATAATTTAGACGGTAACGGGTCAAAACGGACCGGTACCAAAAAGGCTAGTAACGGATCAGATAGGACCTGAACGGAAACGGCCCGGGTCAGAAGTGCCAAGAACATTGGACTTCGAAGTTTATGATTTTTATAGAACTGCGACAAATCTATAGTTAGATGTAACTTTATTGTAAAATTTCAACTAATTGATTTATACTTTTTATCATGTTTGCTTATTAGTTTTATAGTCTGCTATCAACTTTTTTTCTTTTTGGGGGTGGGTGTTGAAGAACAATTGATTCATATCTAGTGTGTAAATAAACTTTGATAGTTTAAACTGTTTTTTTTTTTGGTAATTGTAACTTGTTATATGAATGATATTGATAACACTAATCGATTTTTACAGCTGAATGAAGACTTCATCAACCCTCACGAATTCTTGGTAGCAGACATCAGAATGGATGGGGAGCAACACTTCCTGCTGGCAATTGAATACCAGTTAGGACTTTTGCGAGAAGCGAAACGGTGGTACATGGATGGAACATTTAAAGTAAAACATTACATTGTATTCGATAGTTTTTGCTGTACGAGTTCCAGTTATTGCTGAGCTACAGATTTTGTCGGTTTGGAATTTATAATAGCATACATTAATAGCCTTGTTTAAAAAGTGTGATTATAATTCCCAGGTCCTTGGTGAGCCATTCAGACAAGAGGGCCAGCTCATGTCCATCCATGCCTTCATCGAAAGGAATGGCGCCTAGAAGTAGTTGCCGCTTGTGTTTTGTCCAATGAGCCGGAAAACGAAGTCAGACTATCTGGCTGTAAGCCATTATGTTAAAGCTTTCTTTTTCTTTACCTGTTACAAAATTATGTGTCATTTCCAGCATGTGTATTGGATAGATATATGCTAGACAGAAACAAAAACTTAGAAAATAAATATTCTGTAATGAGAATAAGTCGTGAAATGTTTTAGCAAATCACTTTTTCGTTATCTGTTATAGATTTTCAGGCTGGCACTATCGTCTAAATTCAAGGGCAGTACACATGGGGCTAGGCTTCTGTGCCACTACTGCTGAGGGAGGACGATCGGTTGCGCTTATCCGTCCAGTTACGACCTAGGACGAGAGAGACGATGCTACAGATTTGAAAAATCTTTAAATACACTTTGGGACCAATACATGCAGCACGAGATCAATACCTCTAAGTTTTTTTTTAGCTCTGTCGGCGAGCTGTATCGTCTCAGAGTGTAAGTATTAACCCTGTAATAAACAACAATACCGTGTTTGAACACCAAACTAAACTGATCGTGAGCTAAATTTATCGGGTTCTAACATGGTAGTGGCAAAACGTTGCCGATAACCGGATGGCCTGAAAAATACTCTTAAACGTGTTAAATCGAATGATACAAGCATAAAATGAGTAAGAAACTTACTTATTTTATCAGGAATTGTCATGTATTTGTTCTGCAGAAAGACACGATTACGTAAGTCGCTGATGAAATGTTGCATGCTACTTGGGATTTGCATTGCTAGTGGCACGAGTACACAAATCATACAACCCACACTTTCAAAAGTTCTAGAGAACTTTTTAAAAAAGTAAAATTGTATACTGATTGCAATAAACCGAAAGAATACAAAATTCTACAATTTAAATATTCCGAGAACAACTTCTGGAGTTATGTGTAATCACGTGACTATTGGACTTCCGATGTCGTCATTAACGACATAATGATTCTAATAAATGCCATTTTTGAGAAAATAATTTTCCTATAAAGTTCATGCAGAGATGAGTCGATATAACATAAGTTGAACTATTATAGGCCCGCTGGTAAGCGACTACCATACCAAATGTTTTATATAATTACAATGACCCCAAGTTTTAAATATATATACTGTAAAAGGAAATGTTACTTTCGTTGATATATTGCTTTAGAATACTAGAAGGTTTGAAAGGAAACACGACATAATTTATATTCCTGATGTTGTTCCCACGTAGCAGCATAATGCAGCAAAATAAGGTTAGAATTTGTATTCTGTGCATTGAAACGACTTTACATCCCAATTATTAAGAATGTTCGTGTTCGTGTGTTACATCTGTTGTTTTTTTCATGATCGTCGTTTACAACTTTGATGTTTTTTGGAGAGCCTTCAAAGAGAAACATTTTAGATTTAGAAAATGCAAGTTTTGTAATCTAAAGCTATGTGAACGTTGAAAAAGTTAGTTCATCCTTGCCAAAAAACAGAGAAAAGAAATAAAAAATTATCTTTTGAAATGCTTAATGACCGTGAACAACATTACCATATTCCTGTTATCCCAGGATTGTATTCTATATCGTAATATAATATTAACGTCGGCAGCCATAGTTGTGCAATCTTGTTAAGTTGTTTCGTTGAAAAGTGAGTATCTATGTATGCATGATTTTATAGTTTGATGAATATTTGTTGCTGTTATTGTTTAATTATTGAATATATGTTACTGTTAAATTAATTTGGACAGACATTATGAGCAATATATTTGTAATAACTGAAATTAGATTTTAATATTCATTTATTAGCAATAATGATTGTTCGTATTGACAAATTTATGAATCTGAAATGGCATTAGCTTTTGTCTTTCTTTTTGCTTATACTAATTACACTTATCTTTTCTTCTTCTTCTCTTTATAACCCATCAAACAAATTTATGTTAATGTTTTTAAAATAAAGAAACCTATTTATTATTTACCAATTGTGACTCGAGTTACATTGCAACCAAAACGCAAAGACGGTGCTTACAAAACACAGAATATAACACATATATAATGAAAGTATACATAATAATCAACACAAATAAAATACACATACACATATATTAATGCTACTGAATGCATTTGAAACAGGAAAAGTCAGTAGTCTTCACAAATGAAAATATTAATCCATCATAAATGAAATCGTCATTACTTAATTAAGACATTATCATAAGTTGGCATGTGAACCCACACGTGGGCGACACGAACTCGTTTCAGTCTTGATATGTTATAACAAAGATACTATTGATTTGCTTTAATACAATGTTTTATAACACAAATGATATTTGCCTTTTTTTCATTTTACATAGAACATGTACAAGCACTGAAATTATTGACATGATCACTTGACGGACAATTGTGACATACTGCACCATGATTCTCTACTGCACATTTTTTTTACAGACATTCACCAGTCAAACAAGGGTTTGGTATTTACGTATTAGTTATTTTTTTTAAACTAGTACTGTAGTAATTAATTAATACCTAAATGGGCCTTTTTGGGTCGGGCCTTTTTGGACCGGGCCTTTTAAGCACTGGTCCGTTTTGGTCCTGGGCCTCTTTGGTACCGGTCCGTTTTGACCCGTAACCGGTTAGACACTGCGGCTATCGTTGGTCCTCTTCGTAGTGGTACAAGAACCCAGCTTTGTATTTTAATAATTTTGGGAACACTCCACTTCAACCATAACACACACACCATAGTGGCGGCATAAGAATCCACGCCACATGCCACAATTTTCAAGTTAATATTATTATTAAGTTTTGACTTAATATAGCTATACAAAATATGGACCGTTTTGACTTCACTTACGTAATATATTATTTAAGATATTTTGATTCTAGGCAAGTGAGTGCGTATTGAATTTAGTGCAAATACAACTGTTCCACGCACCTTAAGTACATAGTGGAAACTATGGCAAAGTTTGTCAGAAAGATTCAGAAAGTATGAAGGCTTCGTAATTCAAATACAGCCAAAAACAATACAACTGATAGGAGGATAAATAAACACTAGTAATACGAGGATCTTAAATAGCGCGGGCGAACTTGAAATCACCAAGCAAAATATGAAAATAACAGTAAACTGTGAAATATTTTATTGATGTATGTCCGTCCCTGATAAAAACGGATTTTCCATGACGTGGGCTAGGTCTTTCGGTTTGCAGGACTAATAAAGCATATTGTAAGGAAATTAAGGGTGCATACATGTAGGTATATTTATTACCATTCTTATCACCAGCTAATGATGACATTAGTATGCCCTGATACATTTTAGTTGGTCGACTGTTGAGGTACCTCATCTGTGATTTGCATCATATATTGCATGTACTCTATCGCTAGCTAAACAACGTATTAAGATAGTTAAACGGAATAATTTTGAAGTAGCTGTTGTTCTTTCGTCGTCTTGGCTTATTGGTTCTGCTCTTAATTTTCTATCAGATATTTCAGATACATTTTGTTCTGGGATTAGGTTTCTAGACTTACTTGTAAAATGGTACTTATCTCATATATATGCGACATTCCTTGGCTTTTTCTGTGTTATTTATATAGAGCCTAGAAATTACTTGTCAAAGTCTGAGCCATTAGGTTTGCAATAAGGTTGTCCGCAATAATTCTTTAAATATTCAGAATGACATTTTCTATTAGCGCCTCTCACGTTTTGTGTTTAAATTGCGAATATTACGTTAATTTCGTTATTTGTTTGAAATTTAATTTGTGAACACGTCCATGTCGTTGACTTTATCATCTCAGATGGAGGGAACAGCTTGTTTCGTTGGTCCACGATATACCTGTACTGTACTGTGATTTTTATAGTTATAACCGTCCACTAGGGACATTTGTATAACTTTTATAGCTACCATATCGGTAGCCATTTAGGTGGGAGGGGTTGTTACTCCCTCCCTTAAAAGTGCTTAAATGCACTATAAATTAAGGCGTTCCCCTGAATTACTAAAAAGTAACTATCAGGGGAAATGAAAGCCTATATTGGGGGTGGGTAGGAATAGTACCCACACACACCCACCCCTATCATCCAATCGAGCAGCTGTAAGGTAGCGAGGGGAAATGTTTCCTCATTTCGCTAGTAATTTGGTGAGCGGAAACGGCAAAGGCGGAAAAGGTCCAGGTCCAGGGGGGCGTTGACACAGCAGCACACACCAGAGCACGCAGACAGCAAGACAGCACAGCGAAGGACGCAGCCCACACCTGAAACAACAAGGTCATACTAAAGGTCAAATTCAGTCCAGTTATCCTAATGGACAAATTAACATCCAATAATGTGTTAGCCACCTGTGCAATTATTCAAATATTTAAGTTGAAGAATTATTATTTACAGTCCTATCATTCAAATAAAACTAGTACATAAGCGTACATATAATAAGTCCCTAACAAATTTAGAAAATTAAAAATGTCTGAGCGACATATAATAGTGTAGTCAATGATAGGTATTTTTGGTCTTAAATTTGCTGGAGGCGGTACCAATAAGGTCAAATTAGCTTTTTAGGGCCACGGAAAGTTGTTCAAAGAGGGGTACTCGTAACCAAATGAGTCCCCTATTATTCAGGCGAATGAAAAGATAAATGGCAAATATCTTTTCGTTGTACTGCTTTATCCGAGTAGTCCGATGCTGGCGACACATCAGAAAACCGCTGTAATGGCATCAAAATGCTGGCTATCTAAGGTAGTATTTCGCTGACTTGATGATATCATCCTACGGCAGCCTGCGGGTTACTCAATACTTTGATATCACCAGTCAGCGCGCCCCAGGTCCGCCACATTGCTTAGTTTTCTATGGCTGGTTGCAATGTGGTTCCAGTACTTCGATGTAGGAGCAAGTCCACTTTCAGTGTCCGCCATTTTTCTTCACCACGTGGGTATGGTGGGCTGCCCAGTTTCCATAAGTCTTCGTCGTCTGCCGCTTGTTAAAGGGACTTATAACTTCTCCAAAATATTTCCGCTGTGCAGTCCACTGCCCCACATCGTGATGTTTCTCTTCATAGTGAAGTGAGTTGATGCCGTGTTGAACCGTCCTTAGCTGTAGAGCCCGGGAAAATGTGCTTTCGCACCCGTCGTGACGTCATCAGGTCGCCAGCTCCAGAAAAGCCGTCCTACTCGGTCTGCAGTCTTCGCCTGAATGAATGCTGACATGGTTCACTTTGCTCGACGGTTAATATCGAATGAATGCACGATATACCTAATAAACCAAGATCTAAAAGCGCGTACTAAATTAACGTAGATTGTTTGTTCACAAAGTAGTTTCTAACAAACTATAATATTTTATACGAGTATCGTGCAATATGAAAACAGATGGAAAATACTGCACAATTTTGTGACAATGTAAAGTTAACAGAGAAAGAATGAGGATATATAAAATGAAATTCCATCAGTATGGCTGTCGTATCATTCAATCAAACAAAGGTAACCCATTTTGTGAAATTTGGCTACAATCACTAAAAGAATATACCGGTACCAGCATTTACATGATCTGGGTTTATAATTCCTGTCACACTGAAAAGCTTTCCTACTGATTTTAGAGTTTAGGTGCAGCTAACATTATATATCTTAAGTCGATCCACTACATTAACAATACAAATTCTGAAAGCATCTTGACCTTAGACACATTCGTAGTTATTGTTATCATTATGTACAGTCCATTGATGGTCTCAGTTGTAATGACCCATCAACTTCCTATGTAATCCAAGGATAGATAACATTATCATGACACAAAATAAATTAGGCACACTGTAGTATACATTTAATACAGGCTAAAGCTAATGGATATTAAATTAATTCCCCTAGTAAGGATACCTTAATTTTTTTTTCTTTCTTCCCCCGACAATCCATTTTGGCTGAATTGTCTCCTGATGTCAAACTACTAATATACTAGGCACAAGGAAACGTGCAGTGTTATCTCTCAAACATTATTTTATACTTATTGGTTAGTATTGATTAATTATATTAGGTAGGACAGGGCGTGGTGTTTAGATTTACCATCATCCTCAAGATTCCATTTTGTAAGTAAGGATCAGATGCTGTCAAGACAACATTTGCTTACATCAACTATACCTTTACAACAATTTATTGCATGTACAGTGGTTGTTGTTCGTCCGTATATTCGGCGAGGACTTCTTTAGTCATCTGAGGATTGGAGGGACTGATTCTGTTCTATGCATCCGCAGGTGGCTGATGAAGACAACCCATGCACGGAATGTTCGTTTGCATAAAGAATAGAAGATGAGTGGGACATCTCCCAGAGGGTTCGTGGCATGTGCTTTTCTGGCATGCCTCTTCAGCTCTCTAGCTGCTCTCCTGCTAGACTCGCACAACATGGAGCCTTTATACACAGAGAAACGCCAGGTGACTCAATCGCTTGTTGTTTCCTGTCAGGAATTAGGGTTTATGTTGCGTTCTATGCAACTTTCCTAGCGTGTTTGAAGCGTTTTTTCTGACCTCCTTGTGATCGCTATCTTTACTATTGTTCGCCATAGAAGAGTCTCTTAGGCAAACGGTGGTCTGGCATGCATATCACATGCCCTCTCAGCGTAGTTGGCACTGCATCAGGATGGTGTGGATGCTGGGGAGACCTACTTGGGCGAGTACATCAGTGTCTGGAACCTTGTCCTGTCATTTGATATTGAGGATTTTCATGAGACTTGTGGTGTGAAAGTTGTTCAACGTCCTGGCATGGCGTTGGTACACCGTTCATGTTTCTCATGCGTAAAGTTGTGTAGAGATCAAGTGTGTCCTGTAGACCATTAGTTTTGTCTGGATCCTGATACCTCTTTTATTCTAGACAGTCGGATACAATCTGCAGAATATTGCGCTTTCTCATGCAATGCGAATGTTCACCTCATCACCAATAGTGATGCTCTGTGATAGTGTGCTGCCAATATAAGTGAAGCGGTTTATTGCGTTGAGTTTTGGTCGATGATGTTGGGCTCAAAATATGGCTTTCCATGCGTCAGCTGTTAGATCATTTCAAACTTGTGCAGACATGGAATAGTTTTCCATCTGTACGTTATCTGATGAAGACTCCGTCCTCTCCATCTCTGAAAGCATTTGTCAGCGTGGCGTAAAACAATATACTGAACTGTGTCGTTGCATAGACACAACCCCGCTGTACGCCAATGGTCACTAGGAGTGTCTTAGAAGTCTCTCCTTTGACCTGGACTTGTGCATGCATGCCGTCGTTGAAATGTTGCACGATGAATATAAATTTTCTTGGGCATCCATGCCTGGCGATTACCTTTCACAGGCTTTCTCTGCTGACAGTATAAAAAGCCTGTTTAGTTGACGTTGACTGAGATATGGTAGGTGCTTTGCAACTGACAAATCCCTTGTAGTTGGTTCACAGTAAATACCATGTCGATGGAAAACCGATCTTTGCGGAATCCACACCGCCTTTCTGGCGGTTGTCACTGGTCAAGGTGTGTATTGGGGCGGTTTAGTAGGATTATCGCGAGTATCTTTCCTATAACTGAGAGTAAGGATATCCCCAGTAGTTGTGGCAGGCGTGGCGGTTCCCTATGCGCATATACAGATGGATTATGGAAGCGTCTTGGGGGATCGAATATAGTAGCCACATTAGTAACAACAATTCGTGGATCCTTTCTATCACGTCTGTTCCCCCTTCCTCGTAGACGTAATCTGAAATGGAGTCCGAATCAGGTCTTTGCTACTGTAGAGCGGACGTATCGGTGTTTGAGTCTGTAGCGTCATCCAGTACTTCGTTGCTGGGATATTGGGGGCGGCGACTGATGGCTTCATCATTGATGGATGAAGGGCGATTCAGGAGGCTATCAAAGTGTTCAGACCATCGTTGAAGAATCTTTTCTTTGTCAGTAATTAGTGTATTCCCGTCTGCGCTGAGCCAAGGCGGTGATTCAGAGGATGTAGGTCCATACACGTCTTTCAGGGTATTGTAGAAATTCTTAATGTCTTGCTGATCTGCGTAGAATTGGATCTCATCAGCTTTTTTGCTCAGCCATTTGTCTCGCATCTGACAGAACTTCTGCCGTACAGTTCGTCTGTACGCATCTTTCCTCGAGGTGGACTTTGACGGAGGCGGTGTTTCTCCTCCAGCAACTAATTGCTTACACATCACTATCTTAGCAACAATTGTTTACAATAACAAAACCCTTACATAAATTGCTTACACAAACATCACCTTTACAGCAATAGCTTTACCAACATGACTTCCACAAAAACTACTTACACCAACACCACCATTGCAACAATTCGTTACACCAAAACCACCATTACAACAATTCCTTACACCAACATCACCATTACAACAATTCCTTACATCAACATAACCTTTACAATAATTACTTACAGCAAAAGCACCTTTTACAATAAATACGTAGACGAACATCAGCTTGTACAACAATTATTTTACACCAACACTACCTTTTCAACAATTACGTATACTAACCGTACTGCTTACAACCATTTCTTATATCAACACCATCTATACAGCAATTAGTTACACAAACATCGCCTTTATAATAATTCATGATGTTGATATTATCTCTCCTGAAATGATAGACTCTACCACTATAACTAATACTTCTAATCTTTACACTACTATACTATTTAGTTTTGATTTGCAAATTATAATTTCTAGTTTCATTAATGGTCTTTTTACATTTGTAACGGTCCGAACGATCCCTACTCAGACACATATAACCACTAATGGTTCCCACTTATTCGTGATATTTCACGGTATGAAAGAGACAGCTATATACTAATCCGCTTATCAACAAACAAGCTAGTATTAATGAATAACGTACTTGATTCATATCGTATTCATTATATACACTTATTTATTTCCATTCGTGAAGAGCTACAGGCTGAATTATCACAATGACGTGCAAAATAGAACGGAACAAGGATCAGTTCTGCACAGGATGCCTGCACATTGTACTGATATAAAAATCGGAACGGCATTAATTGCTATCTGGTAATTTGGATTGGCACGAAGAAAAAAATCCTCAGGAGATAATAGCCAAATATGGTAATTGAGATGCATTTTGATTATAAACCGGATATAATATTTGCATGATATAGGACTTTACATTGAAGGTGTTCGTCTAGTTTATTGATTGATATATAAGCATCGCGCATTCAGTCCAATAGCTAATTTCGCATACTCTTCAATGATTTAGATTAGAACATTAATTTGCGCTATACGTGCGACCTACGACAACAATCGGTAAAGTCTCGAAATTTATACCTCCACATGTTTCCCATCTCAAACTGCAAGACCTGAAATCTGCATATCCTGAGCTGCAGTTGGGAACTTTACTAACTAGTTCTCCAGTACCGATGTTTTCCTTTTTTTGCTTTCGGGAATAACAGCCCGCATCAGTCGGTACACCGATTTCAGTTCAGCCAGAAAGACTGGAATACGTAAGTGTACCATTATCGATGAAATCATTCTTTTTTATTTGCCATCTAGGAAAAACTTGATATTGGTATAGATTGTTCACTACGAATTCAACCAGGATGATAATACTGGTCGCATCTAAGTTGTGCGCAAACGTATCTTCCTGAACAAATAACCGTGTCAACCCCGCTGTAAAACTGTTATAACAAACTGTAGCAGCGCCAAGTAACCATATCACCTGAAATATTTATAGCCTGGTTTTATTTTTACAAATATGTAAAGAAAGGATGATATTACATGTTGTATTACGTTCTGCGAATTTGGTTAGCAAAGGCCTTTTTAGAGGAAATTAGATTTATTAGGAAATATTGCTAATGTTATTCAGTTTTTTCTTCCAATCGTATTGTTTGAAATTGTTAATTGTATATGCTTCTTTTTAGTAAAATGAAATAAAATCATATGCCATAGAAAAACACGAATTATCTTGTTAGAATTTTACTTAAATGAATGAATATTCGATAAAGCCGCAACGAGCCGAACCATGCGGAAATGCGATATCCATGCGGGTGTGACGGGATGTCAGGTATCGGTAGTTTGCATGAATATTGTAGCAATCTAGGGGTTTTACTTGTTAATGTGATGTCAAACCCCAGCACGATTCCGCTAGAAATCATACATTTTCCCAAAGTTCAATTATTTCCATACAACTGATATCGTAAACTGGAAAGTCCAACGTTCCCAGTTTATAAAAATTGTTTACTCTAATTAATACAAGTTCGCAATAGTCTATCAACCCCAAACAATTTCCGTAACATACATAGTTCATGTCAGGACATAAAACTATATTAATCTACAAACAAATACAGAAAACTACTTTTACTACGCTACCCAGTCAAATCATGGTTTAAGCCATATTTCCCATGTAAAATTGCTGCACGTTTGCCAACATGGCAAGAATAAACTGCGCCGGCCGACGACATAACAATTCCTTCTGGTTTATTACATGGTGTACTATATCAGTTTCCTATCTTAAATACGCCACATTGAGTCTAACGATCAATGTACACAACTAGATTTTAATATGGACTGTGGAACGACAAGAGCAGTCACGCGGCTCTGACATGAATTCGCCAATAGTAAACCATGGCATCAACAACAATTCACTCAGTGACGTTTGCTCCTTGTAATTTTTTAATTATTTCTGGCTGAGGAATATCTCCATGTTACTGTATTCCCATAAACAAACGAGTAATCATACAAATCGAAGAATACCTCAAACGGAGTGATATAAACAATTGCGCGTACTCTAGATTTATTACAATATTTTAAAAACTAGGTAGTTATTGTTTTTTGTACCGCCCTGTTGTTTTTGGAAAATATCAAAACATGCAAACATTCTGCACTGTCCGTTATGTACGTTAATGTTACACTAAAATTATAGTGTCATGAAATGTCGTGCTGAACACATTTTGTAATTTCAACCTTTTCGAACGTATGCCTAACACGAAAAAGAGTTATTCGTGAGAAGCATGCTCTACCATGTATTAGAACAGTTACTACAACTGCTGACTGACTGAGAGCCAAATGTGACTGTGCAACGGTCCTAAGTATTAAATCAATGCTATGTGCAATAATGGTTAACTTCTATCCAAATGTTGTTTTTCAAGTGAATATGTGGATAATGTTCTGCCCATGCAGAAAGGAATTTTCTGCCATTGTAACAATGTCAACTTTATAAATAAGTCAACACTTTGAATAAATTCTGGATCAGGAAAGTGCAAGAACAGCATTCATTAAATAATAGTTGTAAGTAGGTTTATGATCACAATGAGATCTATACAGCGATAACCACATTATGACTTCTACATGGTGATAACAACCTCAACGACGTCTACAGAGTGACATCCACTTATTGACGCTTACAAAGTAACAACCACTCCAGGACATCTACACAGTGACAACCACAACCTGACAGCTCCAACCAGATGTAGACAAACACAGTGATAACTTGACAACTACTCGTTGAGATCTACAAAATAAGAACCACACATTGAGAGAGATACTCACATGATGGCATCGACACAATGACAACAACATCCATGACGCCTACACATTGATATCCAAGCGATGGCTTCTACACTGTGACAACCAAGCCCTAACAGTGATAACTACACGATGACGTCTACTAGATGACAACTGGTCTCCATGACATTTACATGGTGACGACAAGATGGTGACATATACGCAGTGACAGAGAGTTACAACTCATGGCATTAAAAAGCGCGAATTGAAACTAATTTGTTACAGGTTTGCAATGATGTATAATATAATCAACTTGTTATTTTGCATTGTCAGGCATAATTGTGAAGAATAACTTGGAATGATCAATTATTTTGCAAAGAGAATAAAATATTCTATAGCATTCTGTAGCACTTTCCCTTTAGCTAGGTTGGGGTGGGGTTCTTTCAATATTATATAAATTATTACAGAAGACACAACCTGGCTCGTTTGTATCAGAAATTGAAGTAGTGATGGAGAGACGCAAAGCTCCGAGCCTCCAATCAGCTGTGCCGACAATTAAATTAATGAATACACAAAAAGTTCAATTTAAAACACAACAATTTAATATTATTCAATAACAGCCATCTCTCAAATTAAATTCAAATTAAAACCCCATCACTCGTCTTTCACTCGACCAAGTGGCGGCTTATTTCATCATCTGACTTATTGTGATAGTTTTTCTCGTGTCCTGTGTTTCTTCTCAAATGTATTATCTTCATCTGGACTTGTAATCCTATTCCCTCCAGACAGTCTAACTTCTGCCTCCGTTCTTCCTTTTTCTTTGTCTCCGAGAGACTCGAAGCAACTTCACTAGGGTATTTCACTCTGTTTCCTACAGTTCCTCTGGTCACTAAAAGCTTGTTGTACTGAAGCTCTTTGTAATTCCCAGAATACAAGTTTCCCGCCAATTTATAATGACGTCATAGTAGCTTTCTTCCATTATAATACACGCAAGCTGGTTTCAGCGACTACTGCCATTTAGTTTCCAAGATAATATACTTAAGCTTGCAATTCTAATGTTGGCACAGCTTGCTTAATTCCCAGTGAATGTTGATTCATATAATTATCAGACACTGCCCCCTCCCAACAGTATGTCAAGGGTGGCTATCAATCCCCACTTGATGTTCATTTGATCCGAACACAGAATGCCACCACTTATCTGTGAACATATTATGGCAACGTTACTTTGCTTTGGCTTTTGCTTTACTGAATGGCTTTGGCAAAAATAAAGCGAGCTTCACTAGTTTTATGGCCATATCAATTAACATGCTTGACACCTCATCTTTTGCCGAATTGGCCTTCCAAACTTTGATTGTCCAAATTGTAATAATTGCAATCATAGTAGCTATTATTTTAAAGTAATGTTTCGATTGGTCAGAATGTTACCACGTGATCAAAATGAATTGCGTTCATTTCAGTATGAACTGTTAGAAGAAACTACTTTTCAAAGAATACCCACGTCTATAAATAGAGTCACGTGTACAGCAGACAATAAACAATGCTAGTGAAGGCAGAAACGAAGTAAACATTAAAGGAAAAGAACAATTTTACAATTTCTTTTAACAATAATTGAATTACATTAATCAGAAAGATTAAAGCAACATATACTTCACATTTTTTATAAAAAAATATTATTTCTTTGTTGAAATATGTTAAAAGTATGGATAAAAATTAAGTGCGCTAGGTCAAGGTCACCGGTATTATGGCTATCGTGTCAGAAGTTTGGAGATTCGTTCGCTAACTTTGCCTTATCAGAAAGATTTCGCGCATGATGATATTTATAATTTTGACCCTTGTATATTTGACGTGCCTTTATAAGTGGAAAAGTATTACAAACTGAGTTGTCACTTCGTTTGACGGGTGAAAGGTTGATCTAGCGGCCTACAGGATGATCACAAACCAAAACACTTCAAATCACTTAAGTCTCTAAAACATATCAGAACAGCGGTACTCAAAATCTACCAATAAAAACGCTAAATGGGTCTACAAAACTTGTACAGGTAGATTTATTCATTCATTCAATAATCATAATAAATTAACTATAATAACAATAATAGTGACCAGTATACTGGACTGTTCATTAATATAAGCATTGGTAATATTGCTTGATACTTAATTTTTTCTTATGTTTTCTTAAATTATATATTATGAAAAGGCAATATACTGTTTCATTCATGCCATTTTTATACAAAAGACTTAACTTGCTTTTAAGTGAATAAAATGTAGTTTATCTTTAAATTAATATTTGTAACAGCATAACAAATGTAACAAATTTGTTATATAAATACAAATTATGGAAAGGAGATATGCAAGAATGATTGTTCCCAAAGATCTAAATATTTAAAATGTTATAAAATAGTTTCTACCAAGCAAAACAACATATGACTTTCAGAATGACACAAAGATAAGAATATAGAGATAGAACTGAAGTCATCTTAGTCTGCACATTTGTCATTTACCCAAATGGTAACCATATTTTATCCCAAAGCAGCCCCTAAGGTCACCACAACATGAAAGAGGATGCTCCTTGAAGCCCGAGCTAAAGAATACCATAAGAACACTTTTACAAATGTTGGAGCTATTATTAATTGCTTTATTCAGGTTGAATGTGGTCATTCAATTAATAATTTATTGTTACACACCCTGAGTTTAAAAATCAAATATGTTAAATGTTAAATGGAAATATAAAGTTGAACTCAACACATGCCAGTTATTCGTCCATCAGACATGTATGTGATCAATCAATACCTGATGCATGATAATCCTATCACACTCAGATACAGGGTTTGGTTATACCTCTCCATCCACTATATTACACTTGGATTAGAATTCCACAGACAATTAATACCCATCAGTCTCGAAATCAGATTTGATGAAACAGGGGCTGAACATGTAAATTTTACCCATCAAACTATGGAAAGAAATCATAATGGACACTTAAATGCTAAGGAGGAAAATTCTTACATGGAAATGACAAATGTATGCAGCTGTTGGTCAAACCTGCCCAGTCAGGTCAGTAAAATACTACCTCACACACATTAATCCAAGAGCTGAATCACTGTTATTATCACATTGACAAAAATGCTATTGAAAATCCCCAATTGTGTCAAATATGGTATAAGAAACAAAATGAGTTGGACAGAGACAATTAAGCAGTTTTATGCCTGACATATGCAAAAATACCCATATATCTGCAAGATATACTGCTCAGTGCTCACTCTCATTGTGCCAAAGCTTTGAATGCAATGATCAACACCAACCTTCCTGCTAGGTACATTATGTATCTGTCTGACCACTCCAATGAACTGAAACCATACACAAGGCCCAGTTTTCAACATTAAAAAAAAATGATTAACATTCTTTCCAATTGATGTTCAAATGTAACATTGTCTGCTCAAGGATCTTTTGCAGTACTCACTTTCATGCAAAGGTAAATATTCAAATGACTTCAACAAACTCAAGAAATCTAACTCAAGAAAATGTTCAAATGACCCCTATAAACCCAAGCAGTACATATCAAGTAATTGTTATGCCAATACAATGAACTCTTTGACAAGTTCATCCAACTATCATTTCAATAAATTCACCTTCCAGTTTAGTTGCAACTAAACAAAGTGCAAACAAGTTAAGAAATACATGATATGCAAGTTAAGTGTCAGCTATCAAGTCTAGAACAATAAGTTTTGTCATGTACAACTCCTGGTACATTTTTATGTAAATTTCCAATTAATAATTTTATATAAATTTTCTAAACTTATAACCCAAACTGAATGAGAGGGATATGGTTATGAACCATTGTCACTAAACAAATCATGTAAAAATAAATAGAGAGATAATAAGTACTCAATTATTTTTTAACTGTGTATGTCTGAACCAACAAAAATGATCACACACTTTCTATAACCTAACCTTATACACCTAGATGTATTAGTCAAGCCTGTTTATATACACGAAAATAGGTTTTGAAGAACGAAATTAGATCACTCACGTGTGATAAATATGCAAAATCACACTAGCAGTAAATGATTGCATACATTCTTGGCCATGAATCCTGACTTTAAATATAGAGCTCCACTTTGAATACACGTGTTCATTAAGGTAAAATATCAAAATCACGGTAGCAAATTCCATACATCATTTTCCATTGAATCAAGGACTGGTATTATGATGACCTTATTACGATCAAGCAGGACAACCCCAAGTGCTATAAATAGCTACGTAAAAAAACACCAAATTATGTATTACTACGCTCAGTTAAGATTTATGTTTCTTACTGAATGATGGAAAAAAATAACATAGCAAATAAATGAAATTTCAATTATAAGAGTTTAACTTTGTTTTTTCTGCGTTCATCGTGATATGAACTGTCAGTTGCCGACTCACACAGCTTACATAACGCCCTTCGGGCGTTATTTGCTGTGTGAGTCGGCAACTGACAGTTCATACCACGACGAACGCGAAAAAAAGAACGTTAAACTCTTAATTAATTCTCTCCCTATATATGGGAGAGCATTGCACCCTAAGACAATCTATTGATTCAGATTGCATAATGTGAAAATGACGAAAATGACGAAATATTCATGCCGTGTTTCTACAGGTTTTACAAAGGGCCTTTTTAAGCTCTATTTTTAACAAAACTACGGATTGTGAACGACGATACATAAGCCACAACACGTGATATCTCTATCAACTGGAAGAACAGTAGATCCAGAACGTATACAGCGTCAAATTAAGTAAAAGACAGGGAAATTGTGACAAAAGTATATATACATGTTACTTGTACAGGAAAACTGGATTGGTCTGCAGGGCGTCCTATGAATAAAGAAAACATACAAGAGGAGTAGATGCATCCTTCAGAAACAAAAAATGAACCCCTTTCTTTATTGCAAATCAAGTGGGCAAGACAGCTAGAAGAAGTGTAAAGGACGAATCCATTCAGCAACGAAATTCAAAGAAATTGGAGACAAATAATGCACAACAGAAAAAAAGAGGACAAAATGAAGCAGATAAATGTATTATGAACTTTTAGTGCGATTTCTATTGAATGAGATTATACAAATGGCCAACAAACTCTAGGTGCTCTAAGTCTTGAATTATATATATTATGGATAGGATATTGCAATTCATTTTCACAGGCTATAATTGGTTATTGGAAGAGATTTAAGTTTCATTTGGTTTTACTATCATTGAGTAAAAATCGCTTTCGTAAGACTAGACCTACAAGTGTATGTAACGATTGAAGATGTAAAACAGTTGGCACGTAAATGCCTTGTGATAATTGGATGATCTAAATAGGTCTGATAGATTCTCTTAATTGCTTCAACACAGCCAAAATATACTGTAACATCGTTTTATTTTCATTCCGTTGCCTATCTTAACTATTCTAAGTTTTCTTCGTCTCCTATTTTCATTTTTTGTTGCATCTTCTTGTTTTTGCTGTTGTTTCAGGCAAGCTGCTTGTTTCTTATGTTGTTGCCATGAAATTCTCAAACGCCTCCTTCTATTGCATTCTGAAATCATTCATCTACAGCTTGTTACACGGCATCCATGATTTCACATCAGAAATGCACCTCTCAAAACGAAATTGAAGGTCTCCTCCTATGGAATAAGATTAATAGATTAATCTTTTTATATATATATATATATATATATATATATATATATATATATATATATATATATATTGAAAATCATCTCAAGCTTTTGCTTTCTTCTATTTGGAACATCAACCCTACGATCAGGCTGAATTGGCTTTGGGATCGTTGCAATCAGTTTCGAACCGAACTTATAATATAACTATTGGTACATTTCCCCATGGTGTCACTGTTGTCATCTGTTCGTAAAATGACCGGCCAAAATGTTGGTAACACTAAGCCATTGATCATTATCGCATCATACTATTCAATCCATATTTTCTAGTCTATTTGAAGGCACCATTGCCAACAACGCAACAATGCAACAACGCAATTACTATCTCGAAGGGATGAGTACACGTGGAAGGGCGTGAGTGTCTGAAAATAATAATGGTGTATAGACTGCAAGGTCCCAAAAATTTGGGGAGAAATAAAGTAGTGCTATGTTAACCCTTTTCAGTGGTTCATGACGTCGACGGCCTTTATCAGGGCCCTATATCACTATAAAAGATAAATACCAATCACATGTGGCAAATATTTATTTTTTTTGTACTTTATGTCTTTGCCTTTCGCTCATAAAAGTAAAAGAACATTTTTACCGCTTCTCTCTTATATGAGAAAGTATGTGCGATGGAGTATAGCAGTGTGTCTATATACGCTTCCTACTCTTGTTTAATATGTTTGCTATGCATAGAGCGTGTGCCTCAACACTCTACCCTTTTCATTGGATGTTATGAGTTTGAGTCTGGATAGCAATAAGATATACGTTGAATAATGAGCGTTTGCTGGATAGAGATCAAAACCTGGCTTAAGGGTTGTATGTGCGCGCACACGTATGTGTATGTGTGTGTAGTAAAATAAAGAGTGTGTTGAATAATGTATGTGGTGCGTCAATAACATTTAAACAACATTTGATGAATTCTAGAGGTGTTGTTAAATTGTATATTAAAAAAGCGTGACATTAAACAGTCCATACATGTTTCAACACGAAAACAACCAAAAATTGAAACATTTAGGAGGAATATCATGTTCCTCCACTGACACACGTTTAACTGATATATAATTTTAACATATAATTTACCGATTGTTCCAATAAATGATCATATGTTAAGAAATTTCTACACAGTTATGGTGACAAAATAAAATACCATGTTATATCCGTTTGTTCCCTACAGGCCTATCCGTCTTCAACGTCTGGACACATTTAAGAAAGTATTTCACGTGCGTACATATATGTGCTTAAATTGAGGTAAATTCTAATATTGTTGCAACGTAGCAACATTTGAGGTCAACTTAGTGCAACAATATAACCATCTACCCTGACTGTGAAACCTTTTTTGGAAAGTTTTAACATAGGATTTCACATTTATCGATATAACGACACACACTAAAGCTACATAATACTATTAATTACCTTATGTCCCTCCCCCCATTGTACCAGAGAGAAATACTCCATCGATATGCCTTTAATTCCTGTATATCTTTATATGTCACCTATAACGGATATATTAAAATTAACCTATAGTAAGTGGTCGCAGAATTTCTGCGTTCATAATTCATAGAAATGCAGAACATTCAATATTCCAATTACGGTGCGATTTATTGTCGTACAGAAATTGAGGAATGGGACAACCCGTATCTGTAATAGTCACTTTGTCACAAACAAGAGCTAAATATATGCCATCAAATGGTGTTTGCATCGAAATCAAGCTGGAAATGATTTAAAATGCTATAATTCCATGCTGCAAGTTAATGTATACAGTAGGTGCATTTGCCACAGAGAAGTCTTGTTCAAACCATATGATGTTAACCATTAAAATGTAAAGTCTGCATTCCAGACCATTGCATTATTTCTGATTGCACCACAAAAATGACGCATTTATATACACCAAATAATTAGTTAATATTCATCGGTGATGGTAAGTTATTAAAATAACGGGATCACTTTGTGGTTTCCCCTTTACTCTATTCATAATAGGTATCGTTATATTATGTTCCTTCTATATGCCCTTCAGTTTTGAACATTTTTGTTCTTTTAATGCAATATATAACATCGGCAATAAGTTCTCATTTCTAACAACTTATTTATACTGGGTTTTCATTAGAAGAAATTATTTTAGCAAGATGAAGGATGTAGTTCATGTTGTATTGTCTGCAAGTATTTGCACTGTTTAATGCAATTGACCAATACCGTATTACGGGTATATGCACTCAAAATAACTAATTGAATCTTAATGGCACCAAGTATAATAAAATTAAGCAAATAATTTATAAAGAAATCACGATATTGCGAATTAAATCTCAATTAATCCAAGAATAACAACCACAAGTCATATTGATGTGAAGTCCGGATTAAACTTCAGTACAAGTCCAGCAAAAATCCAAAACGTGATAGAGATGATGTGTCTGTGGTAGCTTGTCTAATGTTGAAGTGCAAAGTTTTTATTGAATCAGAGTAATATAGTTCCAGGTTTGGTCTATCCTACAAATGCATCATATACTACAACTTACGAGTGTTAGGTCTTAAAGCACAACTGTAAATATCCTCTTAGTTACAATAATGTTTAGTTCACAACTTGACTTCAGGTCACAATTAGCATTTTCTAAAGCAAGCGATTACCTGAGGGAAAATAACTTTGTGGAATGAAACCACATGTAAACGATTCACTTAGTAAATTCCAAAACATTGACCAAGATCCACATAAATATATTTACATCTGTTAATAATAATAATGATTCTAATCCCATACACATACTAATTTGTATATGTGTACTCGTTGTTTACACATAATACAATAAAAACAACTCAATTCGGTCAAACAGAAATGAACTCACTTTTGGACGAGGTTTAGTCTAATGTACAATATTACATTAAAACAAAAAACAAACTATAAATAAACCTAACTAAAATAATTAAACTAAATATACATAACAGACCACAATTACTAAAACATTTATTGATCGATGCACTACAACATTTCACCAGTCTTGTTAAATACTGTAGTTATAATGAAACTTTTATATGTTTAAAAATATAATTATATTTAACACTGCATTACTATATTTTAAGTATTTGCAATTACATCTAATGATATTCGTATGACAATTACCTCTTAAACAGGTATTCAATGCAATGTTTCGATTCGATTTTTGAGACCAGCAATTAATTACGATTACTACATGCAATATTAATTAAGGAAATAATTTCATCAAAAAATGAGCCGGTTTGTACTTTTCGATGGTTCTGTTACTAAACTAAAAACGACTCAGTCTAATTAAGTTAAAATCTGTATATTTATACTTGACTCCATTTCGCTTGTTAACTATGAAGAATTAACAGTCCAACAACCATCATTGCCAGCTGGAGCCTCTTTGGTACTTATTGCTTGGATAAAATCTTAAACAGTTTTCGGACCCTTTGGATTTAATTGGCTGACATATACGAAGTCTTCAAGTATTTACTGTCTGTGCTCCTCACAATAGTCAATACAGTTACGTGAAGTTGGGCATAATCTTTTTGTCGTTGGCTCTAATATTGGCGATATGTTATCAATCTGATGCTTGGCACGAGTGTTTAGTATGGCATTTGTAACTTCGTAAATTAGTATCATTCACTTTAGGAAATTCTCGATAGAACTAATGAAATTTCTAGACCTCTTAGCATGTTATTGATCGATTATTAACTTTCAGAAAAACTTGTCACAAAATTAATTAAGCTTCACACATTTTGAGTGATGTTCTACGGTTGCAATGAAAGGCCGTTTCTCCTGTATCAGATTAAATACAATATTTGCATGTACAGTCTTACATATTTAAATTATATTTATAATAGTTAACAGTCAAAGAGACTGGGCTGTATTCTTGGCATTCACATGTACACGAGTCTTGATATTGATAAATCCAGTCCTAAACTAGATTTTTCCTCCACCGCAGCAAGAAGTACAAAGCGGTCAAAATAAGTAATGTGGGAATATTTTAATGACTAGCGAAACCAGGTCAAGACTCAGATGAAACGTGACAAGTGAAGAAAAGTTATATATATATATATATATATATATATATATATATATATATATATATAGATATATGTGTGTGTGTGTGTGTGTGTGTGTGTGTGTTTATATTTGTTTTTATCAGTCACTGTCAAAACGAAAGTTTGTGAGTTACAAATAAACATATTCTGTATATATGCACTGTTGATGGTGTTTTTCGTTTAGTTTCTGCAAATAGCCAAACACATTCCTTCAGTTTATGTGTGTGGCTACAAATGCTTCTTGTATGTGAAACAAATGGCATACATTATTAATAATTCACGTAACATTCATCTTCTTAGATACATTCATGTATATAATGTTAGTTTGATTTACTATTTTTGTAAACTGTGCCCCATTTAGCTTTCCTTGAAAACGATTACCTATTTTCGCGTATTGTATTGCTCTAGTTATCTTTTGAATCGTCAACATTGTAAATGGGTTAATGGAAAAGCAATAGTTACAAAGCGATGAAGGTATAAGACGGGATCATGAATAATTAACCCACGCAACTGTTAGAATCATTTTCTTAGATTCTGTTTTGGCAGATGGAAAAATTTGGAGCTTTCCCCTCCTGAATGTTCTTTTTTATCGTTATGATTCACCGTTCCTGAAAGACAGGCGTATTAAAATAACTGCTCATTCACGAATTGCTAAAGTACTTATAGGGCTTAGAGGTGGAATTGTTTGCCATATTAATCATGTCAGTTTATCTTGACGGCGTTTTGATCCATGTCTTCTATAACATACTGTATTTTAGACACGCGCATTCATGATTTATGGCTAAATTCAGAGTTGAGTGTGGTCTTTGTACAGTATTGTGGTATGTTGTTGTCTGCTTTTATGATATGAGAAATAAGATAAAGATAGATAGATTTTATTTTATGAGCAATACAATTAATTCGGGAATAAAACTATTCAGTATTCAAGCTATAACATATACTGAATTATGAATATACTGTGTTTTTACGAAACCGCTGCAAAAGGGCGCTGAAGGCATAATTCAAAATATTTTAAATTAGACTAAGCAAAATTGTTTGCAGATAAACCGTCCGAAAGGATTGGAAGCAAAAAGACCATACAGATAAGAACATAAAAACAAAACATAAAGATAACGAAAGAGATATCGAGCTGCATATAAAAAGCTAAAGGCAATAATTATAAATTGATTCCAACATATGGTCATACACGTGATATATAAACAACACATCCAGCTTTAATTGATAAAAATCGAAAGATTCATCACAGACTGAACAAACAACAATGTCACTTTGAACAGACTTGTATATGTGAACGTTAACTTCCCATTTTGTTTGAGAAAGTTTGATTACAAAAGTAATACGAGTGAGCACATTTTAAATTTTGAAATTACAAATAACTTTTGTTCGATGTCTCTTGTCCCTAGGTTATTGTGCATTTATTTTCGTTTAATTATAACTACCACCAAATCTCTCTCTCTCTCTCTCTCTCTCTCTCTCTCTCTCTCTCTCTCTCTCTCTCTCTCTCTCTCTCTCTCTCCCCAAAATACAACATCGTATGTTTAATAAAAGTATTAACGATGGGGCTTACGTGACCGTATATTTGCACCACTTCATAACCGCATAATCCTACCTCAATAACGTTGTCATAACAGCGACGGAAAATACAAGCAATGGAGTTCTTTTAATCCGCTGTTATCTTTTAAAAATATGCTCCTGGCATCTACTTCGCCTGTAATTTCAGTGTTCACTGCCAAAAAATGTTTTAAATGACTTACGTTTTAAAGTGCAAAAGAAGGTGACATAGTATAGTGCTAAATGTGTATACTTTGTGAAAGTTAAATGTGAAGATTGTACGACGGGAAAGCAATTATCGCCAATGCAAGAAAAAATCTTTTATAATTTTCTAATCGATCGGTTATTGTTAAATATCTCCCTCCTCTCTATGTCATCGATGCATGTCTACTATACTACCAATATATATTAATCAATAAAGCGCAATAGAATCATTATAAATGTTACACATATGTGTAGAACGATATACCCAAAAATCTACAACGTATGCATCGTTGATGATCCAAATTGTATTTATCAACAGAATACGCATTTTCATAAACATTGCTAGCGCTGCAATATGTATTGTAAGTATGCAGTTATCATTATAATCTATATTTATAAGATCATCAGTCATTTAGGATCATCAACATGTTGAGAATGCTGGAACCAAGCATCTGTACCGATACTAGTAATGGCTTAAGAAAGACAAGCATTTATATAATCTTTCTAAATTAATGTGGAATGTAGTGTCACTGGCAATACTAGTTGTCCTTGACTACCAACATGGGGACATCACTCATACTGCCTGGTCAGTGAGAAAGCTAAAGTGAATGTTATATAGGTCATGAGCTCCTGCTCTATGTTATTTTCATTCTTACTTGGTTGACTCATCGTTTGCCAGGTTTTTGTGTACCGAGTTCGTGGCTGGAAAACGTATGGTGTTCTCCAGTGTCTTATGTAAGAACAATGGCGGAATGTGTTTTGCAGCCGTTTTAGGACACAAACAAATGCTAAAAATAACCAAATGACATTTATTTCACTGCCTAAAAGGAAAACAGCAGAGCCCATATTTATGAGCCAAATTCAGTGGTGAATAACTCAACTTCAATGTTCTAGTTCCATTAGAGAGTATCTCGACCTGTCAACACTGATTTTACCTGTAAATGTGATCAATATTGGGCTTTCGTTTTCTTTGGCTTATTCGTATGTAAATGAGTATATGACATTAGTAGTATACGTCAAGCGTCGTTTTTCGGGACTCTTTAACAGCAACATGCCGTTATTGTATTCACCAAGGAAGAAGTCTTCATGTGTTGGGCAATTAAAGGATAGTTTCTCGCAACAGTTGAAGATCACAGATTTATTTCAGCAACTCTGTGCTAGTTAGTGGAGACTATTAATGAGTTTTAAAAAATCGCCCAAATAACGACACTGTTTAGCGTGACTGTAAGCCAATGGCTTCTTCTCCAAGTAAACATTATTCTGATATTTTTTATGAAGATTTCGATCATGACAATGCATTTTATGTTTAATCTCAGCAACAGTCGCAGATTCTGATGTAGGTACTGTCATTTTCGACACATTTGCCAATGAGACATAGGTAGGCAGTTATCGTTCTCGGGATTTGCAATTGACGTCACAGCTGCCACCATCAGCATGTAACTCAGCGTCGATAGGTATGAAATCCTTTTCTTATAAACGAATACTGTTTAAGGCTGGTGTAAACACATTAACCTCCTATGTAGCACAATATGTATTCGACCTGGTTATTCCTCCAAAAAAATATACTGGCCGCCATGTATGTTGATATGTTGAAAACTGGCATTAGACATATAACAACAACAACATCTGCAGCAACGACAACAACAACTACTGCCACTACTGCTACACTGTTTTGAAGTTTACATATTCCAATGAATAAACGGGTGAATTTTGTGAGTTTTCCTTCACATAACGTCAGAGAAAACAAATGATATATCTAACTTAGCATTTATTTATAATACCGTAATACAACAATGACCACACAAAATTCAGAAACGAGTATCGGTAGTTTTATCAAGATTTACGATTATAGTGTGAATCACTTTCACGAATCAGCCCCCAAATGTGGTCCCCCATTATGTTCTCGTTATAATATATTTGGTAGCATCGTTCGAAGTCCAGAATATACTAGTGGAAGCGCTCGCAGTGCTCCTCCGAGTACTCTCCCTTGTTATATTTGTTTCTATCAAGATGATCATCAAGGACATGGACTTTGAGGGATATATGCCCTCCATTGTGCCTAGTTCTTCACCGGAGTCTTAACCAGATCCACATAGTTTCCTACCTTGTAATTGGTCAGGAATCTCCGAACCACTGCATCAAAGATTTTCCAAGCCGCTTTCTCTTTACTATTGAGTTTCTAAATCATTGCACTCCCGGATCTTCTTTACCTGTGGTCCATTGAAGTCATCGGCTTTAACCTTGTTCGTCCAGACGGAGAACTCGGTTTGCTGTGGCCGGTCATGCCTATGGTAGTGCGCCATTGTTTCCTTCCTGTCCCTAAGGCAAATATAGCAGGGGCACTTGGTAAAACCGCCTTTGAGACCTATCAGGAATGCCATCAGTTTGAAGTCTCCGATAGCCTCCCAGACGTACTCATCACACTTCAAGGCGTACAAAAGGGTCTTGACGATATTGCAATCCTCTTTCAAGTGCACAGCTTGAGCTAGCGGAAGAGACGGGTACTGGTTCATATTAGGGAGCAGCAAGGCGTTGAAGGTCCTGAATTCGCTGTCAATGAAGAGACGTTACTCGTTCTAGTTACGGGCGATTTCGACTGCCTCTAAACGACTGATCACAGTGTGGCAGTAGTAGAATCCATCTTGAAGGGTTAGTAAACTGGAAAAAGCTTGGTTATTCTTGTTCTTATTGTTGACGTGCACACTTGGGTTAAGCAAGTTCCACTAAATGTCTAAACTCTGCATTGAGAGCAAGATCTTAGATGAAGGAGCAAGATCTTAGATGAAGTCGTTGATGTCTTTTTGGTTGGGTTAGCCATGACTTATCAACTCAGTTCCCCTCGGAAATTATCATCTGGATCCACAACGTCTTCCTTTCCCTCTGATTTGCTGCATTCTTCTAAAGACGGTTGCTATCTCTCCAATGGAGTGGGTTTGTGGAACTCAGCGGAGTATTGCAGCGGGGCGATGGATAAAGGAAGGTCCGGTTACGTAATATCAGGTGCATTCTCGCTAGTGTGACATTTGGAAGGGCCCACCATGCAGAAGTAGCAGATGCTTGAAGTGGGTTCCCGCCATATTCTTGGGATATTAAACTTCAAGACTCTCTATCCCCTCTGTATCATCCTATAAAACATTTATTTCACCCTTGACTAATGTGTACGCGATTCACCCAATGTTTTTCATATATATGATTTTACAATAACATATGAAAATTGTAAAACATTTTTCAATTGTACGTGTTACCCTCCAGAGCTTTCTTGCAGTGCTTTCAGGTTCAAAGAGCGTTTGTCTTGATACGCGACAAGCATGCCGACATATGCATTGTACGCCTCACACATCTAACCAGATGCTTCCAGATAGTACGTCTTCTTCCTCGTCTTGATAATTGGGTCGCAGACGTAGCAGAATATGCGTCTTCTGGATGCTTGCAGGCTATTGCCATCTTAGAAAAGCAAAGATATGTATCTACTTAGACAGCTTGAACTAAACTAACATGGTGGGCTTAAGGCCCTGTATTTATATTACTATTTATATTAATGGAAAGTTCTAGAATGTTCTCGAAGTTACTCCAAATTTACTCAGCACTAAATCAATCTGGAATGTTCTGGAAAATAGGCAAAATCTCTAAATATCAACTCTTTCTACCCAGGAACAAAACAGTGCAACAACACTGGTGGTGCACGTATATAAACCATCCGGTAGAACGGGCGATCCACGTGTATGAACCATCTAGTTCAAGGATCATATACATGCATTAAACAGCAAGTAGAAGGTGATGCAGTTTATTTAATATACATCTAATAATGATACACAATCGAAAAGGAGAACGAAATGCGCTCATATAATGTAAACACATTTGTACACGCAGATCTGGCAACTTGATCTAACATGTCCTTGGGTTTTTTGTCCATCTTTTCATTGTTATTTAATCTCAGCTTAGCTTATAAAGCACATTTTTAGAAATACGAGAGTGGATTAAAAGGAAATGATCTTTTCGGAAATCAATAAGCACATGAAAACCAGTCTTGTCTGAAATCAATAAACAAATGAAAACCAGTCTTGTCTGAAATCAATAAACAAATGAAAACCAGTTTTGTCTGAAATCAATAAACACATGAAAATTAGTCTTGTCAGAAATAAATAAACATATGAAAACCAGCTTATTTGAATGGCTACTACCATAAAATGAACGCTATATTTTATATTTACATATTGCCTTTTTAATTCTAATAAATAACCTTGATATATGTTGAGGCAACCTATTGCATGAATTCGTAATTATGAATGGGTTGAAGAATGCTGAGGTGCGGGGGAGGTCCACGTTTCCTTTAGTATATTTTAAGTACTGTTTTCGGAATCATGCTCCTTTTCTGTGTTGTCGAGACGAGATGTAGTTCTTTCCTGCATTTGTTATTGGTCTCTACATGTGCTAATATTTTCAATACTTTCATCATGATGCAGCTTCTATAATTCAATACAAGGTATGTTATTCAATTTTAATTTAGAATCAGTATTGATTTATACTAAAATTAAAGTTGTATTGCTTAGATTGGCATAGTAATAACCAGCCAAATTTATTTCAAGTCATCCGTAAATTAATACTCTCAGTAGGGTTTTAATTTTGTGGGCTATTATACAAACTTGAGAGCGGATTTAAGGAGGAAAATTGTCAGCCGAGATTTCCTTTATTTAAATTTAAAAAATTATTTTGTGATTTATGATAGGAGGATCTGGTACTGTTTTCTGTCATATTAAATACATTAACCAGCATGTAATCAGTGATTACGTAGATCGCCATTACAAAGCTCTTTGAAGCAAACGCTAAAAACGTCAATTATAGCGCTGAAAATAAGTTCAGTCTAAGCTTGAAAACTACTGCAGTATTGTCGATATCAAATTATTGGTATGCATATCTAAAGGTATGTTTAACTTTTATCCATGACTGTAGATTTTAATAATAATGTGGACGCATACTATCAAATACCAAAGTTTTATCCGTATTTTCTATTTTAAAGGAGACTAGAAATGAAAATTTTTATTTTATAAATGTAATTCTTTACAACTTCTAATTCGAATATAATGTTTAAAAAAATAATATCGTGTGCGGATATTGATTATATTGCGAAGAAGATACAATGATTCCGTAAATTGCCGAGTATTTCCGAGTTTTAATGAGACGACAGATCACGTGGTCTCGTGACCTCACACTAGCCAGTCCTTGTATACAAACAGAAACATGGCAAGCGAGAAAGACCATTGGTAACGGTTTTCATCGGAAGTAATTTTTCACACACACAAAAAAACAACACCCCACAAATAAATCTGCGAGGAGGAAATCATACGTAATTAATTTCAACATTAAGAAGCTTCCTTTCTATGATTCAATTACAGTGTATTTTACATGCATGCTACAGTTAGCATATGACAAATCTATAAGTATATACATGCTTCATTAAAATAGATTACGTACTATACTGGTCAGTGCTGAAAGAAATGTTTTAAGCACAGGCCGCGGGCTGATGATTTAAATAAACTTACTAGCCCTTACTGAAATTCTACAAACCCGAACAGTTCATATATGTTAACTTTCAAGCCGGGAGAAGAAAGAAAGAAAATAAATTCTAATTTTGGAGGTATTTCCTCCCTATGTCGTAATATCTCTCTTGATTTTTCGCAGTTAATTCCCGATTATTTCAATATGTCTCTCAATTTTCATTTCTCAGAAGAAGAAAATCCATATATAATTGTTTTATCAAGTGTGCAGTCCACAGATGTCATATTCTATTTTATCACTTGTGAATACTGTAGTGAAGAAATAATTAATATCACCGGACAGTTTTTGTCTTCAGTAAATAGATTAAGATTAAACATTATTCACGTAAATTTTAGATTATTTAACTACTACAGAAGTGCTTCTTGTAAAAAAAAAAATGGTCACCAATTAGTTTAAAATTCATGAATTATCACAATGAAGGCTGCGTAATTTTCTCTGCAAACAAAATCTCCATTTCCGCCCCCAAAAAAACTCGGCCAGTTAACACCTGACATTCCTTTACCATATATGTAAAGTTTCATTACCATGATTAAATTAAAAGAAGAAATAAAAAAAGACGCAGTTTATGTGCCCCTAAAACACTAATTCAAAATAAATATTTAATTCAGTAAACAGTGTCACATATCTTAACACTTAAACTAAAGGAAATAGGATGGGATATAAAATGTGTGAAAACAATGGCCACTTACATGTACGGTAACGTTTGACTGCAGATTTGAACTCTTAAAATGAAGTCTTTGGCATCGAAGTTACAACAAAATTCGGCATCGTTTATTTGCCAATGAATTTATGGTACTTACATACACTCTCTGGCACATGGTTTCTTTGAATTATGTCAAAGGGCCAGTCCATTTCACAAGATAAGTGCAATGATAAGGAATAATTGTTAATGTGTTAAACTGTCATTATGCTTGTGTACTTAATTCTAACCTCTAACTATTATGCAGACCAGAATATGAAAAAAAGGTCTTGTCCTGGGGGATAATAATGCGTATCACAGAGAGTAATTGCACATTGGGGCAAATGGGCGGGTCAATAGTCGCCTCCCCCAATTTCTATTGTCAGCCAGTTAATGTGAAACTTTGATTTTTATATCGTATCTCTTTTCTTGTAATCGCTGCTATTTAAACTGTCCAAGGGACATTTTTATATCAGTTCCAATTACTACAGATTTCATTTTATACATTTTACGTGTAATAGGCATAGACTGAAAGGTTGTTTTTTTAAATAATTTTTTTAAATATTTTTAAAAATTACTTAAGTTGTTTTTCTCGAAACACGACGGTGTCAAGGGTTGATAATCTTGTTATTATTTTTTTTAGTAAGCGTCCATTTGATTAAAGTCAGATCTCAATTACACATAGGACAGTGGTGACTTTATTTAGATTGTAATCTTGAAGAAGAAAAAAAACATTTACTCATTTCATCAGCACGATCAGGTGTCGGGCTGTCATATTTTTTATTAGCACTTACTCGGACTTCTGCCTATTTTCGTAACTCGTACATTTGACACTCTTTACCAGGATTTAAAATATACAATGGTATGTCTGGAACAGTTTCAACTTATAGTCTAGGCTTAGCATTCGTGTATCCTAGAGGTTCTGTTTTTTTAGGATCCCTCTGGTAACATTCCTTTGAGAAATGTAATGAGCACAGAGTGCTATATGGTGTTGCTTTGAAATCAACTCGCTTGCAATAATGTATCCATACTCTTTTTTATGCCTTTATCTTTCGGAAAAGAAAAAAAATGAACTCCACAGACTTTTCTATGTATGCTATTACACCCGTAAGCAACGCAAAACGGCATGGTACTCTATATGAAATGAACCTTGCAGCTGATGGTCTGGATGTTGGAGTCGCTAGTATGACGTAACTTTCCGAAAGTAACCGAATAGGCGCGGAAAATATGCATTTTCACGGAAACTCTGTGCCTAGAAGATATGCCAATATCTCAATATTGGCAGTACGGTCGCACACGACGCTTTAGAATCATGTTTTTCTCTGCAGTGTATTTAATATTATTGTATATTTCCGCTGGTTTCTAGTCTCCTTTAAGATAATGAGCTATATCAGTGTTATTTATTTAGGTTTTAGTTCTAGAAAATGAGCATGTATCCACTTTGAATAAATATTCTGATTGGTTGGTTGAGGTCAGTGGCGTCGCTGGGGGTGGGGGCGGAGGTTGGAAGGTGCGGACCGCACCGGGTGACACCATCTCAGAGGGGGGATACCATAATGAAAAATTGCAAATTGTACAGAGCACACACTGCTCGGTCTAGTCGGATTTCATAAGCGGATAACCGATCACAGTTAAATACATGATTATCAGGCACAGGGTGCCACCATGCAGTCTGCAGAGCGTTTGGTGCTCCATGGTGGAAGTCTGGAGGGGTGACACCATGACACCATGAGTTTACCGCATTGGGTGACACTAACCCTAGCGACGCCGCTGGTTGAGGTATTACAAAATATGTCAGGTGGGCATGTATGGACTTACTACGACACGTGCCACATGGCGATAAATCTGCAATAGTATTATTTGTTGTGTTCAGATTAAATTTGATAGGAATGATTTATCTCATTATCTGTTGGAATTACAACGTGCACATGTGATATTTTGATTAAGGTATATGTCGGGGTGATTGTACGAATGTTTTACAACTCCATTGTGATACATTAAATCTGTTGTCACTTCAGCGAATTCAATGCTACCTTATAGATCAGCATAATCAAGACCTGTTATTCATTCGGACAACTCTTCCTTTGAACGTGTAATAGACTGTGTTTGATTAGTATTTTTAACGTAGCTTTAACAATCTTCAGGCGTATCGCGACGATGTCTACAGTAAGGAAGTATATAGTGATGTCTAGCACTGGGGCATCATATTGCAGACATGTAGCCTGTTATCCCACCCCGTCACATTATCCTGACACCAGGCCGACAAGTCCTAATACTGGCCTATTAATGCTGAGCGCCAAGCTAGGCAGCTGTTAGTTCCACTTTTGTAAGTCATTGGTATCGAACCTACGACCTCCCGCTTCCGCGGCGGACACACTAACTACTAAGACACCGGAGCGGTTGAACATGTGATATAGTTTTTATGGCTATTTTTTATTTAATTTCCAGTTATGAATGTTCCTATTTAATTAGCATTTAATTAAATAAGTTTGTAACGTTTTTTTAAAAAAAAAACTTGCTAGTTACGCTTCTTTCTGTTACAAAGTTAAATAAGATAGAGTCGTAACGGTAAAGTTATTGTTATGTGTGGATATCAACTAGACAGAACTTTTATTTTCATTTCCATTGTAAAATCTGCTTACACCAGTTATTAGAGTGTTTACCTACTACAGTTAAGGTTGCAAATATAAGCAAATCGTTTCAATAAAGTCAATGAAGTATAAAATACAAGTAAAATACAATATTTTCTGAAAGAATAATGTATTGCTTATTATGATGAATTCCCACCAATATGCATTTGTCTCAGTAGGTTAGTAAACATCATACGGTCATTCATATATATATATATATATATATATATATATATATATATATATATATATATATATATATATATATATATATATATATATATATAACTATGCATAAGGCAGATTCATTTCTTAGTAAGGCAAATCCATCGTCACTATTTTTATTTCCATCCGTAGACGATTTCATGATATAAGAATACATGTTCATCATCTTAATACAATCAATAAATAAATACCAAAATAAAATAATGAAACATCTTGAATATAAGAATACAAATCTGTACAACATACCACTCAATAAAGTGTTTCTCAGCTGCATAATTTTCAAGTTTCAGTACCTTTTTTGCAGAAGAGATATGGACACTGCATGACAAAGTATGCATACAGGGCGAACAGCTTGAAGTTCCCTTTCGTCAATTATACCTGGTGGTAACCATTGACCTAAACGATATTGCAGTTGCTGCTCATTTTATGCATAAAGAACGTAACACGCAGGGTCACTAGGTATTTACCAGTAAGTAAACCCCAGAAAGTGTTTCTGAAATTCGATGTACAAGGGCAAGCAACACAACAATGAAGTATAAAGTCTGTATAAACATTCCCACATCTAATACACATATCAAGCTGTGCTTGAGGAACACCAGTCCATAGTCTAGCTAAGTATGTAAATACTTTAGTGTGTGTCCGGTTTAATCCGACTGCCACACTAAGACAAGTTATTAGGATTCGTGTATCGAAGAGAATCTATCAAAATCTGCTTGATTATACAAACTTTCCAGAGTATGGTTTCAAGACCGGCAATCTTTCGACCTTACAATTTCTTGCCAATTTATGTCTGTCTGAAATTTCGTATGGCAGCAAATAATCAATTAGATACTAGAACACAGTCCAACTTCTTTACCGCATAATATAGATTTTAAAGTGACCTACAGCTTACCATGCATCCGCACAGAAATAGAAGTGAAATGCACTATGTTCAGTTGATGCCACTAAACCACTTGTGGGTTCATTGGCATATTCAAGACAGGGCTTTTGTAATTCAATTATTATATGTTTCGTCTCAATTTCCAATCCAGAAACATCAAAATGTTCAACACTCATTTGCTCGGCTCTTCCTTAGAGTACCATAAGCAGAGCACACATCCCTGTTGTTCTGTACTATTCACTGACTATTCATTCGATTAAACAAAACAAAGAAAAACATTTGTTCTCTGTGCTACATTTCACTGATAGACTCCAGTCCAACATACCATTGTGGTCTCACCCATGTGCACATTAAAGTACTTCTGCTTTTCTTCTGACAATCCTAGACTCACTACTCCCGCTATTAAAACGAAGTCATATGGACAACATTTTTTTGCATATCAGGGATAAGCAACTTGGAATGATTTTCGTTTTCTTTTGGGGGGCACCAGACAGTTGCCCCGTCTCCCTATTGAAAAAACTAGAAACATGTATGAGTGTGTTCCCCCCGATGTGTAGTTTTGTGGGTTTTTTTTTAATGAAATTCCATTTAGTTACCCTAACCTTAATTTTGTCCGATCGGGATTATATGAAAATAGGAGGATATTTTGGTCCTTAGTGTTTTCTATGACAACTCCACCCGAGCTCAAAGGCCCATCATGGGTTTCTTGTGTTCTTAAATTTAACCCTGGCTAGGGGTTTCCTGTATCCTGTGTATGTTATTTGTGTTGTGCTATTTGTATGTTGCTATATGTATACATATGTATACAGTGTATGTTGTAAGGATAGCCAGTTTTGGTCAAGAGTTCCCAGTTGTCTAACCATATAAAAAACCTCTAAACGGTCCTTTTTAATAGATTTTATATTTATATTTAATTTATGTTTGAATATTTTGAATTTGGTACAAACACATGGTGTCTTAACTTTAGTTTAAATGGTTGTTTCCAACCTATTGTTTTAAAGTTTGCTTTATGATGTTCCATGTTTTGTAATCTTCCTTATTTATATAATAGGTCTACTTAGATCGAAACGGGATCAGTACATTTTTTTATTTTGTTTGCACATCACCCGTCTCGATCTCTTTGTGACCTTTATTTATTTATCGTTAATTCCCTATTCCGTGCCGAAAAAAGATTTTAATGTCCCTTTAAGCGGGCTTTCTGTGTAGATTCATACGAATCTCCACAGAGTATTATTGATTGTTAGTCACCAGTGACTTTCTATGATAGCATGCTTATGTGGGTGTATGGTTTGAACTAAAAAAGTGAACTATCTAATGCGTGAGTTGTTTTGATTGTGCTTAATTCTCTAGGTGAGTTTGTTTCCCAGCTCTTCCACGGGCCTGCCCACTTCGCGTAGCGCCATGTGATTTAGCCCCGTGTTTTCATTGCTAGTACTTTCTCCTCCTGAGGTCCCTGTCCCTCCCTTATCTGTGCAACATTTCACTGATAGACTCCAGTCCAATAATATCCTTAAACCTGTTTAGAATGTTGGTGCATTTAATTAGGGTCGGGTGGGGAAGGCCTAGGCGTCCCCTTTTCCCGTCCCTATATAAAGTGTCTTTGTTGGTGTAGTGCATTTTAAAGCCCCATAAGTATTTAATAATTTCGTTAGAATTGTTTCCCCTATTTTAAAGACTAGTCCGCATGTTATCATATTCCTAACTATGAACTTGGTTATTTCGTGTAAAGCATCTTTCGATAAATTTCCGTCTAAATATAATAAAATTGACTTCATTGTATGTTTGTTTTTTTTTATAATAATAGAGATGATATCGTTTCTTTCTTGTAGGAGGAATTTGCATTGAGTAATGATGTGTTTTTTTAAAAAGTGTAGTTTCTGCATAGTGGACATTTCGGCGACACTGCGATCGTATGCCGTCTCACTGCGATTTATCCTGTCAACCACGCATCGTGCATGTATTTGAACAGGGTACTTTTTATTTTTAGGGAGCCTAGTTTGACACAGTTTCTCCATGCCCTATCCCAGTTAATGTTTATGTGTTTTTGTTCTACATTTTTTTTGTTCTTATTTATTGTGTGTTCTGTTAGCCATTTGTATGTGGATTTTGTGTCAATTTCCCATAGTTCCTTAGCGTCCCTTTATTTATAAAGTAACCCTATTATCGATCTTAATTTTCTTGGCACCTCTAAGAGTTTTATTAGTCTATTATTCCTGTATATGTCGTTTCTCTGCTTCATAGAGAAACCAAATTAGTAAATATAAAGCCCATGCCATGCCTATTTTAGGCTCCGCTTTAATATCCTTAAACCTGTTTAGAATGTTGATGCATTTAATTAGGGTCGGGTGGGGAAGGCCTAAGCGTCCCCTTTTCCCGTCCCTATATAAAGTGTCTTTGTTGGTGTAGTGCATTTTAAAGCCCCATAAGTATTTAATAATTTCGTTATCTATTTTTTTAAGTGTTGTGTTTTCAAGGTCTACCGTTTTTAGTTTGTAATTAAGGTGCACATACATGTAATTTTTGGCAACTTGTGCTCGTTCCAAAAAGCATATTGGCATTGGTGCCCATATTTGCCGATTTTTTTGTATACTTTCCCTGATTTCCTTCAGATTCTTTTTCATTTCGTCTTTTCCAAAATTTATACCTAACGTTTTTATATTGTCTTTAATTAGAGGAGTAGGCAGCCCATGTTTCTTACCTCTCCAGTTTCCTAGTAATAAAATTTCTGTTTTTCTTTGGGATTTATCTTAGATTCCGAAACTTTCCCAATTTTTTAAAATTCCTTTATTAGTTCATTATAGGATTTTCCATCTTGGATAAAGTTTGTACAATCGTCAGCGTGTAGCATCATCTTCACTTCTTCTTTGATATTGGAACTTTGATCCCTACTATTTTTTGGTTGCTTTTAATTTTGATACTTAGTATTTCGATTGCTATTACGTATAATAGCATGGATAGTGTGCATCCCTGCCTCACGGATCTTTGGATTTCAAATTTATCCGTTTTTTCCCCATTTACCTGTACAATTGAGTTTATATCCTTATACAGGATTTTGGTCCAGTTTTGGAAGTTTTCTCCTAAGCCAAATTTTTCTAGTGTCTTATAAAGGTAATTTTGCTCAAGTCTGTCAAAGGCTTTCTCCAGATCAATTAGTACAATAGCACTATTATTACCAGTCATATTCATGTGTTCTATAATAGTTTTAATGTTTAGAATGTTGTATTGTATGTCCCTACCTTTTGGCCCGCTAGTTTGGTTTATATTTATGGTTGGGTCAAGACACTCTTTGACCCTTTCAGCTAATATTTTACTAATAATTTTATAATCAATGTTAAGGAGTGAGATGGGTCTCCAAGTTTTAATTTCATCCCTATTACCTTTTCCCTTATATATTAATGTTATCATTGCCTCCCTCATGGTGTTAGACATTTTTATATTCCTTAATGCAATGTTATTGTATAACCATTCTAAAACTGGCGACAACTCCCCGCAGAAGTTTTGATAGAATTCAGCTGAGAGTCCATCTCTGCCTGGTGATTTATGTTTGGATAATTTCCCTATTGTCGCTATGATTTCGTCTTGCGAGATAAATTCCTTAAGTTTGTTTCTATGTTCTGAGATAATTTTCTCACAATTCGTCTCTCGTAAGTACGTTTCTATATCTTCATCTGCTATCTTCTGTGAAGTATATAGGTCCTTATAGTAGCTCTGTATGTAATCTAGTATTTGAGTTTTGTCCGTCAGTACCTCCCTTCCGGTGTTTAAAGTTGGAATGAATTGCACACTGAACGTAGACACAAAGACAGTGATCCCATTCAATAGTGCTCTTAAACATATATCTACTGCACGAACAAACCTAAATACCTAATAATATTTCCTGCCTTATTTACTTTTAGCATGTTTCATTTTTTTTTAATTTCATGGTGTTCTTCTTGTGATCACACCATTACGTATGTTTCTATGTTATTGGTAGTGAATACTGTTGCAAAGTGTTACAGCTTCTAGAGATTAGGCGCTTTGCAAAGTCTTCATTTTTATTATTATTGCTATTATTATTATTATTATTATTAGTAGTAGTAGTAGTAGTAGTAGTAGTAGTAGTAGTAGTAGTAGTTCGGACAGTGTTGATAAGTTTTACGGGCACATTGTTAATGCAATACATCAGTCACGCGACATCGCGTCTCCAGTCTAAATTCAATTATCATGCGAAACCATACATTTTAACTGAATTCAAAAACGCGCAAACACTTCAAAGAAAGGTTTGGTATATTTGGATAAATGAGGGAAGACAGAGGGGTTGGCGTTATTATTATTGAAGAGAATATAAGGATAAGAAGAGAAACGTTGGAAACCTTCAAACACTAGCTGTGGAAAAACATATAGGATAGGTACATGATACATTTAAAAAGCACACGAATGTACTATAAGGGCACATTCGAAACATAATCAATGTTAAGTGAGAGAACAGTATAAATTGTCAGGAACTATCAACTGACGGAGTTTGTGTCCGTGATAATGCTTCCATCGTAAATGATTTTGCCAGATACTATGATGACATTCACAATTTAAATTTTAGCGACAGTTTTGACGGATGAATTTATTGAGAGATAACTAAATCGGGGTGTACTTGACAAAACAAGTCATATCGAGGCCTTACATACCAGTATCCGAGTAAACAGAGTAACGTAAATCATTAATAGTCTAAAGATATCGAATGCATAGGGTCATGATCGAAGTTTTATTTAATATTTGATCTATGGCAGCGATAACCTCATAGTGAATATGACAATTTTATTTACTCAGATGATTGATTAATCCTACATAACTGTAGATTTCAAAAAGGAATATTACTGATGTACAATGGAGTAAAAACGAGAACTCCCTCGAAACGTTACAGACCTGATACTCTACTGCCAGTTACCTGCAAAATCTTTGAGAATATTATTCATGAACGTTTAGTAACTTTGCTCAAGGTTATTAATTCTGATATACCCAGTTCACATGGTTACGAAAAAGGTTTACGCTTCACAATAGCGAGTGTTTTGCTGTTGCAATCAGTACAATACAAGGTAACCATCGGTTCACTGTTTTTTTTTTACTGCTTTCTAGCTACTCAAAGATTTCTTGTCAATGGGCAAGTTTTCGACTGGTTCTCAACTGGCCCAGAAGTGAGACAAGGGGTATTTTGTCAACCTTGATGTAAGCAATATTTATTAATGACTTGCAGTAACAGTTATCAAATAGTGGATTTGGAGCAAATATCTTAACTGTGGAGAATTTAAATTTAGCTGATAATACTTCACTTTTGGCTATATATAGTTGCAATCTACAAAATATGATAGATATAGCATACGCCAAGCGTACCAAGTGGCGATTCGCGCTTAGTGTCACAAAGTAATACATTATCGTTTTCGGTCCCAAATACAAGAAGTATAACAACATGAAATGGTTCATGGACCGCGATGTTTGTAGGATAATGATTTGGCAACACACTTGGTACACCAGATAACCTCAAGGCTGACATTGCATGACGCAATACGCGATGCAATCAAGAAAGGAAAATAATCGTGTCACGATCTGATTGGTATTGACATTAAATCGAACGGTGAATATCCTTTGATTGTTGCAAATGCAATCAAAAAGGTAATTTATCCTTCAATATTGTATGAAAACAAATTATGGTGAAACAATTCAAAACATGACCTCTCTTCATTGGATTAAACATTGAAGTAGTTTGCCAAATACTTAAGAGGCTACCCTAAACATACAAGATCAGATATCGCACTGGGGAATATTAGGATGGAGATCAGCGCAGTCCGAAACTGATAGACGAAAATTGATGTTTTTACACATATTGTGGTTGATGTTCATTAACGTACATGATAAACATGTGTTTCACGTTGCGTTATTTCACTTCACTCTTGTGCATTATTAGGGTTTACTTTTTCTTGCTAAAATATCATCGATCTAGGAAGGATCCCCTTTTATATACATAGCTAAAGAATAACAATCCCTTGCATATATTATTAAACTACTTACATCATTTCCAATCTTTATAACAACCAAATATTCAGATGGACTGGCAGGTACACCTCGTGTTCTACTACAGAAACTGATTTATATCAGGTTACAATATCTTCCTTATCGTTTGCAACCTCTTGCAATTTCTCGATATACATGTCTCTGGGTAAGTTATCCAATTCCTGATCAAGTCGTCCATTATAGTCTTTATTGGAAACCTGATACATGACATATTGATATCAACGGTTACATGAATATGATACATGACATATTGATATCAACGGTTTCATGAATATGATACATGACATATTGATATCAACGGTTACATGAATATGATACATGACATATTGATATCAACGGTTACATGAATATGATACATGACATATTGATATCAACGGTTACATGAATATTGGGCATCTCTTTTAAAACATGTATTGTCGACATTCTGGGTACTCATGAACTGAGGTTTTGAAAATAGATGTGCATTGTTTGCATTGTCGGGATCATCACTCACGAAATATGCATCACAAAATGCATTTAAACTACGATACCCCTGTACATTAAAATAATCTTCATTTGCTGTTTCTAGTAAAGTATATTTCTTCCTGGATCTAGTCCCAAAGACAGACGTATCCATGATCTGCAAATCAGCATTGTAAAGTTCATCGGAACAAGAACACAAAAGTAATTGATATATGTCGACAATATTTAAGTCAATGTTTAAAAGGCTATATTAAAGGGCTGTTACGGTTACGCAATAAGAAAATACAAACACACACATATTCCAAAATATATTTTTTAAGTCCGACTCCCACGTTTTACATATGACTGACGTTACAACCGTATATCACAAACGTAAATAAAATATATTTCCTATAACACGTAGCACCGTGACAAATCGTGGTTTAGCCTCCAATATATTTCACTATCTAGACATTCTTTTATCTTTTTACTAATGTGTTTTTCGACAACTCACATGTTTTTATTTATCGAGGCATTATCCAATACAAACTCATTTTTCATGCATTGACGTCCCTTAATTGCAGTCGAATGTAATGTCTACTGACGGATGTTGTTATTATATGCAATCAACATTTAATCTTCAACAATTTCAGAAAAATAATCAAAACACAAAACCATTGAAAACAAACTAATGAATGTTAAACAATTTTGACATATTCAGTTCAGGCCCTTAATCATTTGCAGCTAATATTGCATCTGTAATATATATATATATATATATATATATATATATATATATATATATATATATATATATATATATATATATGTATGTATGTATGTATGTATGTATGTATGTATGTATGTATGTATGTATGTATGTATGTATGTATGTATGTATGTATCTCAGCCTTTTTCTGTATTTCAGTGAATATAATTCTCGACACAACAATGGCTAATGTATGCATATGAAAGCTGAATGAGTCTAATATGTCCAATCAAACTGTTGGGATGGATTTTAGAAGGGATTTCATTGATACATATCTTACATAATCTGTTATATCTAGCATCCAGCTGTACACTTCCCAGACGGTCGAAAATCTAGATATGTGCAGTTGTCAAAGACTAATTAGTAGATTACCGGTAATCAGGGGGCTCCGAGTGGCCGAGAGGAATAAAGCGCTCTCCGTTACGGATCTCTACCATCTCACCTCTGTCTAATTGGTTTCGAATCTCGAATTCAGCCAAGGAGGAATGTAAGAAAGCTTGCCAGTAGTTTCTCCAGGGTTCTTCCTCCACCATTAATACTGGGCGCCATGTATAGCCTATAATGTGCTGACAAATGAATGAAGTTTAACCCTGCAACAGCAACAATAACCAGTGTACCAAAGCCATTGCCAGGAAGCTGAATTACTTTCACACCACAAGTCTCAGGAAAATCCTGAACAACAAGTAGCAGGAAAAGGTTCGATACACTGAGGTACTCGCCAAAGCAGGTTTTCTCAGCATTCACACCATCCTCACGCAGTGCCAGCTACACTGGACGGGACAAGTTATACGCGTGTCAGACCGCCTAAATGACTCGTCTACGGTGATCTATAGCTAGTACAGCGATACCGTGGAGGTCCTAAGAAACGCTTCAAATACAATATGAAAGCTGCATTTAAATAATTCAACATAATTCCTGGAAGCAAAGAGCAAGCGATCGAGTCACTTGGCGTTCCTCTGTGCACAAAGACTCCAAGTTGTGCGAATGTGGCAGGAAAGCAGCTGCAGAGCTGAAAAGGCAATCCAGAAAAGCACGTGCCATCAAACGTCTCCGGATACGTGCCACTCATCCCCAGTACATTACGAACATTCCGCGCAAGGGTTGGCTTCACCATCCATTTGCACCCACACAGAACAGAACCAGCCCCTCAAACCGCGAATGATTAGAGAGGTCATCGTCGAATCGACGGACGAACAACACAAGACTAATCAGTTTAACAATTCATACACAATCTGGCCATGCAAATACATATAATTGTATTTATAAATGAATGTAGAGTCAATAAATGGGAGTAGTTGCACGTGGAGTTGGTGTCAATATGGAATTAACATTGATCTATAGACGCATACTTGTCTGGCTCTTGGGGGTCAATATGGAATTATGTTAGTATTAACTATATGTTTAGCATTGTGGGTAATTATAGCTGTTAAAAGTGGTTGACATCACATACGGTAATATGGTAACAGTCTTAAAGCTGACATCAAGTAGGATACTCTTGTGTATGTACATAATGGAAATCCGATGTCAACATGGTCCATAGCATTTAACCTTGAGATAGTATTATTTGATCAACAGCGTTTATAGAGTCAAAAATGTTTCTGAGGTCAGAATTTGTATATAGTCTAAAGTGTTTAAAGGGACAACTGAGAAATGATAATATTATTTTCGTCTATAACGTATACCATCCCAAACTCTTTTTGGACCACTATCATGACATAGATCTTAGAATTGATTTTTAAGATAGTTCCACATAAGTTGTTTTTTTTGAAAAGGTTCTACGACACTTGTTATTATTTTAGAATTTTCAGTGATGAATAAATGAGTGTCTGTTGTCTTTAATTATCTTTCATAAGCTTGTCTCAGAAAGGCGTTGCGCTTGTCTCTTTTAAATCATACAAATTGACGATTACTTTGTTTGTTAAAATGTTTTAAAGCTCTTACGTCATCTGAATTTGTTTACAACCCTACGAATCTATCCAAGACCATTCTGAAAATATGTCTATGACAAACCAATACATTCCAAGCATAATTGGTCGCTGTCAAACGAGATACACCAGCTAAGTCTGCTTGTCATTGATGATCGACGCCTGCACATTTAGGATGATTTCTGGAATCTTTTAGTCCTGCGTCATCTTTTATTCATCTTTCGTTTTTAACTGCTGTCTCACATCTATCAAACATACAATTTATATTCGGTTTTAGCAGCACGTTACAATTCCTAGACTACTCCGTAACCTCGAACATGGGAAAGAATATAGAAAATACTGGCTGACAATGACTCTACTTCGGCATATATCAAATAATCCACCCGTCTTAAAGTTTTTTTTTCATTTCAGATATACCCACACACCATACTTTTTGGGAAATACCTGCTTAATGCTAGAGGAGCTATTATTCTTCATTCGTTGTCTGGCTCTGTCCTATTGTCGATTGCTTTCATATGCCGTTTTCATTTTTATTGCAAATTTCGTCTCTGCAAAGGCTGTCCCAACGGCGATGCAACGATTTAAGCACATTTTGCCCATTGTGTCTTTAGTATGCACCATAATGATATTGGTATTGATACGTGCTTCCACAGATTAATCCTTTCTGTCTGGTGCGCTACATCTGAGACGTAAAATGTGCGTATTTGTAAGAGTTGATTTCCCGACATGTTTAACAGGTCTTTGCTTAGAGTGTTGAATTTGTTGTAGAATATTTTTGAAGGTATTAATACTGCTGGTGTACAAAAACTATATCCAGACAGGAATCTTGAAACAAATTGACGTGTTTTTATTTTAAACGCTCGTCGTCGTTAGGTGAGTATTGTTACAATATTTTAGACTAGACATTTAACATATCTGTAATGACACTAAGACTTGCTCAAATTTCACGTGTAATACTTGGTTCTTAATATTCTGTGAGTTAACCTTTGTGCGTCTTTTAAAAGTCTCTCGAATGTGAAAATATTCTTTGGGCGCTACGGATGCATTTATTTCTTAGCGGATCTCCACATTTTTAGTCTTTTGTAAAAAGACGTAGCGATTGTTAATTCAGACTCCATCTTATCTTCAGAATCATCAGTATATGCTTGTGCTAACAATTCAGTTATCATTGTGTTTCTCTTTCTGGTTTCCTGCTAAAAACATGTGATCGTTTACTCTTCTTTCCAGCATTTGATAAGACCTGTTTTTACAGAAGGAGAGGTAGACTGAGAACAAAGTGGACTGGCAACATCACAGAATGGACAAATGAAAAAGGTTTGCGGAGGACAGGCATTGGCACATGATCGATACAAGTGAAGGGAACTGGTCAAATGAGCAGCGCAGTGCCTCGACGACCAGCCCAGGTCAAGTGACTGATGGTAATGATGGAAAAACCAACAAGAAAGAGAATATGAAGAACCCATGTCAATGACGAAATTAAAATACACATTTTTATAGTGAAACAAATGGATTTTTGGAATGTGTTAAGTGTTTTCAATTTTTTTAATTCCTAAAGAGAATAACCAAATATATTTTAAAACGTTTTAAATGCAATAAGATATTTTAATACATTCTATTGCATCCCTGAATATTTATATTCTGTCTATGCATATGTGTAATTATATTTAGCTATTACTTGATTGTTCATTCACTACGTGGATCTTTCTTAAAAGAAATACGTACGGCACTGAAAATGACCGTTATCGGTTTTTTTCTTTCTGAATCACAAGAAAAGTCTTGCCTTGACATCGTCAGTTTTAACTGAATTGATGCCTCACCAATACCACGACCTACTCTTATTTGCTGAGAATGGTACTTTCATAGTGGTAGTAGTAAGTGCAGTTGCTTATTTTGACATCTCTGTGGTGATGAAAATGTATTGTAATGTTATTGAAGGTTTAAGTCTTAGTATTCAACGATATATTACATTTGGGTTTAGCTTAAATATGTCTGAAGCATGTGTCTCCAACACTTTGACTTCTCAAACTTTTCGTATAGCATACAAAATGTTGTGTGTTCTTTTCCTTATTTTTCTCTTCTCCTAGCTTTCATTTATTTCTCTTCTTGTTGTTGTTGAATAAATAATTGCCTGTTTCTTGTCGCTGCACAAAATGCATCCTCCGTTTCGTCTTTTTATCTATTAGTGAAATGATCCTCTAATCGTCTTGGGCATACATGCTCGCTGAGATGACATGAAATAAGACTACGCTAAAATAAAGGCATCCTCTCCTGGAAGAGGAATACTGGTTATACATACACTAGCAATCGTTGGCACGGTGCTGTCACTTCGAGTCTATGTGAAAGGTAAATGTGTCAGACATGGGTCTTTCTATACGAACCAGCTGTGAGACGAAGTTTGAGACGAAGACCAGCGAAACGATGTAACGTACGCTAATTGCAACTTTCTGCATCATCCATATAACTATACAATGATGCATGTAACCCTGTCTGGCAAAACGTTGTGTGTTTTGTATGTCTCTCGAAAGCGGCTGATGACCGATATGTGTGTGTGTGTGTGCGTTTTGAGAGTATGTATGATGTGCTGGATTTAAGATCCAAACTGTAAGACTATGATTCCATTTTGTCCGTATAAATACTTAGAACCATATAAAACGTTGACCCCATAAAACATGTTTGACCCCATAAAACATGTTTGACCCCAACAACAGATTTGATCTATTAATACCATCCCCATGGATCAATGTAACATCAAAATATTTGTTACGTAGCAATAATAGCACACATTAACGTGAATTTCACTACAGCTACAATGTAATCTCCTTTGAATTCCACCACTGTTACAATGTAATCTCCTTTGAAGTCCACCACTTCTAACAATGATTATATTTACAGTAAATGTTAAATACATTGCACGTTTAAAATAAGCGTTTCAATTGACTATTATATATACTACACAGATGTAGGTCTACATTCCCATATGTTCCACAAACTGCGCATATCACTAACTACTAATGGATATGTGTGGAAACAGCTTCAACACAATTAGTGATACTTATTGTACTACCACTACTACTAGTGGTACTAACAGTAGCAGTAGTAGTACTAGTATTAGTAGCATTACTATCACTACTAAAGTTATACCATTTGTGCAAATAATAAAATTATCACTGGCAATATGTGTTTGATTCGCATTATATATTTACGTTCGCGCTCTTCGTCAAAGTAAACGTGGATGAATTTGTCTGATCTATATATCCCTCTCGTAGGTGAATACGTAACTTCCTAATGACATATATCTGATATAACAATAAAGTCAGGTATTCTTCACATGTTCACAACAGTTTTATAATTTAATGTGATCCCTGTCGATGGTGTGAGAGTTTTCCTTTCGTTGTTCTACAAAATCTCGAATAGTTTCTTCGTTTGTGTACACGTCGATGCGAAAACTGGCCCGAATCATCATGAAGGAAACGATAATATATATGTAAGAGGTGGATGGTTGCAATTCAGGTCTTGCCTCACGTGTATGAGAAAGTTCTCCCTTCGCCTTGAAGGGCAAGAAGAGGTAAAATCAGACATATATTTTATGAAAGTATACATTTATCCAACTACATTCTCAATCCTCTATATTCGTGTTCTTCCTCACAAATGGATTGTTCTGGGATACTTGTTTTACACATATATACTTTTAGATTACCAATGTATTTCTGTCGGTTTATAAAGATACATTAACTTCAATGTGTTTACCATGAACATAAGACAAATAGTTAGATTGTGAAGGATGAATGCTTTACGTTGTAATGAAATAATCAACGACTTAGTAACTATTCTATCGAAGCATTAAAATGTATATCATCACGTCGATACTGACGTATTAAATCATGGCGGAGAGATTGCAAAACCTATGTGTATTGAAACTAAACAAATAATTTGTTTATAGCTAAATGACCAGATATTTAATTTTAAAGTTTTTGGGGGGATAATTGTGTCATTATCTAATTCCCTCTGCAGATTTATCCAATTAATTACGCATGCTTTTTCTTGTAGTTAATAACCCTTGGCATCATAAGGAACACGAACATGTTCGCTAACAAACAGGAGAAATATTCATTGGTGTGTTTGTTGGTCTCTCATTGCTTTATTTCAATATGGTTTGACAAAGAAACAAACAATAAAGCATGACACAATGCATGACGAACTAGATATAATTATTGTTTAGAGTGATGAATGGCTTAGTTTTATTTTTACATTACAGTAACTAATGAAAATTAATTTGGTATTGTATAATTTGGGGCAAAATGCACCTTGTCCCGGGATAAACCATTTTATTAGACCTATGGTTGCTGTTCATCCTGCACCATGTCGGTTGCCAGTCTGCCTGCTATAAATGTGATGAATGTTGTATCTTCTCAGGAAACCGAAACGTAATGTACAAAAACTGGGATGCATTTACTAGTCGTATATATTTTCGGTAACCAACATATTTTTTTCATTGCGGTAAACTATTTCCTAATTAGAAACTCCAAATAGTATCACTAATCTGTATACTTGAAATGCAGCCGAGATGATGATACCATCTAATTTTTGCTTCAAAAGAACTTTTAATAAATTAAATTAGCAATCACTTAGCTTGCAAGAAATCAAACGGAGTAGAATAACGAAGACGCGTAAAGCTGCGGGATGATACTTGGGGTTAGAGTTTTGAACAACGTTCTAGTGCCTGAGCTCGCAGACAAGATAATATTTTATACACTGACTGGGTGAGTAATTTAAGTAATGTCTGGTATTTGAATGGCTGATATTTTGGTCCCCGACGGTTTCTGTAATAATAGAACTTTTCGAAGTGTAATAGATCTGTCAAAGCCAATTAACAGGATTGTTTCCTACTTCGAGCTTAGCACAGTCTTTAGCAATTCAAGCAACTTGTGCTTTACGTGATTATTCTATTTATGATGATATGAAAGGGGTAATGAAAGCCTGCAAAGTCAAAAGGCACGATGAGGTATTAAGCTAAATTATCGAACGCCATGTCCAATTAATCACGAAAGATGGAACTGAAAGGTGTATTTTATGATCAGGAAAGACTAGAAAAAAAATCATTATGTGTTGTTGCTTTTATATATTTATATATTTCATAACTTTCAATGTGCCTGTCCCAATAGTTCCTGATATAGATATAGATATAGATATATGCTAATTATATCTTAAACTCCCCGGTGCTCAGTGGCCTATAGGTTAGACCGTCCGCCTCGGATAGGGCAGGTCGTGGGTTCGAAGCTTGGTTGAATACTACCAATGACTTACTAAAACGTTTTACATTGGATATTTTGATATTTATATTGAATTCCTGATAGTTCTATTTAATCTTTCTCTTCTATCCATGAATAGTCCAATTGATTATATGAATAAATATCGTGCATTCATTAATAGTACAATCAAATGACTGCAAGACAAGGGATATAGCAGCATCTGCATGCTTTCTCATAACACCTATCACATTCATTGCAGGAATTATTCGTGGTAAGGAAAGCAATGAATGGAACACATATAGCCAATAGCGGCATGTCAGTTAATTAAACATCTGTCTTGATCATAGCTTAACATCGTTAGGATAACAAAATAAACAACGAAGCAAAAAACACCAATACAGAACAAACATCGAATAAGGTTTCATTTCATATTCCGAAATATACATGGTCACGTTAGTGTCTGATTAACTTTTACCGTCCAAAACTATTTCTGCAAGAGTTCGTTTTCTTTATTCTGTTATTGTTTGTTTCGCAATCTGCGACTATTTATATGCTTAAGTATTTATACCTGAGTATAGTTAAGGGTTCACAGAAGTACTTTTTTACCAATAAACTTATACATATCAATTAATTTTATATGTTTGTGTGTGTGTGTGTGTGTGTGTGTGTGTGTGTGTGTGTGTGTGTGTGGCATTAGTTTTTTAACACAACACGTTAAACTTAATTTATAAGATATGGTAGACATGTCTTTCATGACTAAGTGAATTATCCCTGTTAAATACAGTTGCATGTTTATTATTATCATTATTATTATTAGTAGTAGTAGTAGTAGTAGTAGTAGTAGTAGTAATAATAGTAGTAGTAGTAGTAGTAGTAGTGAAGAGAAAAGTAAAGCTGTTTTTGTTGTTTGTGGAACGTCTAAGAGCAATACAAGAAATGATATGCTCCATTCTGCTCACTTGTTTGCATTCAACAAAGACACGGACACACATGCACACACATACACAGGAACATACACACACTCAATTGCCGACCAAAACTACAAGCGTATCACAAAGAAGCTAAAATGGGAGAATCTGACAGAGCAATAGTACATTAAACAATAGCAATCTCCATAACACATCCAAAGACACCTACCTACCTACCTACCTACCTACCTACGTAGGCACACACACACACACACACACACACACACACATACATACATACATACATACATACATACATACATACATACATACATACATACATACATACTATCGTAAAGCATCAGTAGGTTTGAGGAGATGGGAAACGGGTGGCAGTATCCAAGCAAGTTTATTCAATTTTTTTGAGCTATGCATAATCTAAAACAATATATATATATATATATATATATATATATATATATATATATATATATATATATATATATATATATATATATATTCACTCCTTAATCTGGGTTATAGATAGCAAAGAGGTTAAACGCACACATTATTCAGTTAAACAGACACATAAAGGTTATTGTCTGAGACATATTAGTGTGGAATAAAAAAACAAGATAAAACATCTTTGGGTCAATCAGATGTTTGAAATTATTTTTCTTTGGAATAATTCATTTTCAGAGACCGCTACAGAGAATAAATTACAGAATCGAAATCGAAATCAGAATACAGTATCAAGAACAGCTTCTCTAAAACATCTACTGGTATCGTTATTTTAAGATTATTACTCTAATAACAACAATTACTTCTATCACTACTACTACCTATAATAATAATAATAATAATAATAATAATAATAATAATAATAATAATACTAATAAAGATATGATCACGTGTAGTACAACAATTGAGTTCTCATGAATATAAAAATGGTCACTTTTATCTCATCTCATTATTTTACAACCGTTAACTAAACGAATAAAACAAACACACACCTATACAGAGAAAGCAAGTACAGATATAATCACCGTCACAAATAACAAAGACTAGAATTCCATTAGTTCCAGTCTCAATTTACCTGATGCTTTTTTCAAAAGCGGCATGTCAAAGTTATTGATTTGAAATGAAAGTTGCTTGTCCGCAATATGCTGTGCTGATTTAATTATTCGTGAATCCTTGAATCGTTGTTAAAGTCATTAAATAATAATAATAAAAACAATAAATGATTTATGCATCAAATGCATGCTGCCAATCTCATCTGGTGAAACATTATAATCAATAGTGAGATCTTGTATTTAAAAAAGATACAATGATTCCGGCTTCAAGATGAGGCATGTCCGATCACATGTATTGGTTGCTGTCAGGATATTGGATTTGTATTATATTGCTAATGCATTTTATCATGCGCAATTAGTGGACCTCTGTATTATTAATGTTTATGAATTAATGTGATATAGCGTCGATATGTATTACAATTTCACTATACAGGGAGTAACAGTAGCCCATTGATTTGAGTTTCTTTTTCTTGGTGGTGGGGGGCACCAGAAATATGCCCCTGCCCCTCAAAAAAAGTAAAAGTTTTTATGTGTATGTGTGTACCCCCAGGTATGTTGTTTGTTGTTTCTTTATTTTTCATTTAACGCCCCATTTAATTTTTCCCCATCGGGGTTATATATTTGATAAGGGGTATTTATTGTATCCCTAGTGTTTCTTAAGTAGATCCTTACTAGGTGGGATTTGATCTACCCATCTCTAGTTTTCTACTTTGTTCATTATTATTTGACCGTGGCTAGTGGTCACCTGATATCCTTGTGTATACTATTGGTGTTTGTACTATTTGTATGTTGCTATATATATATATATATATATATATATATATATATATATATATATATATATGTACTTTGTATTTTTGTAAAGGATAGCCGTTTTCGTTCAAATTCATGAATACTTTGTATTTTTGTAAAGGATAGCCGTTTTCGTTCAAATTCATGAATAGTTATCTTATTTTGTGATATCCCATTATGGGTTATCGAATTATTCTTTTATTTAATATTATTTTAGTTAATTTTGAATTTTGTATAATTTGAAATGTTTAAAATTAAATATTTTTAGTGTGTTTCAATTTATATCTAATAATATTTAGTTTTCTAGGTCCGTCTGCCTTGAGTCAGGATCTGTACGAGTTTATTTGGTTGTACAGTTCCTGTTTCAACTAAGGCCGACCTTTATTTATTTATTTTACTTAATCTAAGAAAATTTGCCAAAAAAGTTTATGTTCCCATTAAATGGGTGCCATATCAATTGTAGGATATAGACATGGGAGAAAATGCATGGCTATAGCATCCAGAGAAGAAGAGAGTGCATAATTGCCTATATAGATAAAATATATGGGGATGGTTTTTCCAAACTCTGCCATAGGCCTGCTCACTTCACATAGCTATGTGATATAGCCACATAGCGTCCTCATTATGTACTTTTCCCTGTTGTGTTATTTAGTTACATTTTATATTGAATTTAGTTGACATTGATAATATAATAAAAACCTTTTTCTAAAAATAATAGAGTATTTTTTATTATTAAAATTATGATACTATTCCCTAACCTTCATCAGGGGTCCACATTCTATTATCGTCTTTGTTATGTAGTCTGTTATGAGTCGTATTAGTTGTTTGTTAAAATTCCCACCAAGGAAGAGTAATTGACGTCTGTCGTATTTGTCTACCTTCATTATTTCTATAATTAGTTTGATCCTTTCTTCCTTTATTTTGTCGCATTGTGTTATCGTATGATATTTAGTGAACGGGGCATTTCTGCATAGAGGGCAGCTAACAGGGGTCTGAATCATCATGATTTGAGTTTCGGACTCGTTAACCAAAGGACGTTGGTTCCGTAGCTGCTCATTCCAACTATGTTTGCCTATAGCAGTTTATCTTTGGGAACGTCACTTATCTAAAACTTTCTACCAATAATACACATATTAACGAGTTGGAAGTACCTTCAAAATCCACAAAACAAAGCAAACATTTACTATGACATTGTCATTGGAGCAATTACAATTAAAATAGCTACAATCACAGTTTAAAATAACACAGTAAGTACCAACATGATATATTGCAGCCCTTCGGTTTACTAACAGTATATCCTCAATGCAATCGAATCGCCAATGCAATTGAATTTTTGAATTGCTTGTCATAACAGCATTGCTTCCGCTTCCAGTGAACTATGTTACCATGATCACATCACTTATTGGTCTTAGTAGATCAAATGATCCGTAGTTCGGTTTTGCCAGAGATCACTTATATATATATATATATATATATATATATATATATATATATATATATATATATATATATATATATATATACACGAAAACAACCTTTATGCAAACAGAAGCAATTACATAATACGAATCCTACCAATAAGCTACATGATCTATAAAACAATTACATTAAGTAAAAATTAAAACATGACCACAAGCTATAAGGACTGATAACAAGAAAATCCATGCCAGATAAACATGTGATAGCCTGTCTTGGAGCCGTTAACCCACAAGTAGCAATAATCTCTCTTGATGTCACACCCAGAAAAGAACCTTTTAAGAAAAGCATGAAAACAGCATAAAATGTTAAATAGTTATAACGTTGGAGCATATATGTTCTCGGAGAAAGTGAAAATATGCTCTGTGTTTTTTATTAAAAAAAGTGCCTGGTATTGAGAACGTACTACACCATCTATTATATCACTAACATGGACCGCTTTTAGTGTAGATGCTTATCCTCGCAACATGGATGTAATGCATCCGTTTAAAAATGTCAAGGTCTTTATATAATTTCCTGCTCTAACCTAGAATTAGAATTTGTAATTATTGAAGATTTTTTAATAACACACTTCCTGATAAGAAGTTTCTAATATGCATTTTTTAAGGTGATATAAGATTAATATAATCAGTGATCGAAATGTGACGTCAGTTTAAAATGAGTAGAAACATGATGATAAAACTGTTAAAAGATGCGTTTCTACCGCAAATGAGAAGCTCGATTCTTAAAATCATAGCGATCTTAGTATATAATGTGTGTGAGTGTGTGTGTGGCTGTTTGTTGAATTGTTAACGTAGCGTCAATAACATTCAGTCATATCACTACGATGTCTGCAGAGTGGCAGTGTATTGTGATGTCTAGCACTGGGGCATGATGCCGTAGACATATATCAGCATATTCCACCCAGTCACATTATCCTGACACCAGGCCGACCAGTCCTAACACTAACGACTTAATGCCGAACACCTATCGACTCTCGAGGCAGCTGTTAGTACCATTTATATAAGTCTTTCGAATGACTTTGCCTTGGTGCTTTGGCCTAATGAGAAAGTAGCATGTGTCTTGATTTTAGTACTAGCATAATAAATAACTCTCGACTTGGGTACATTTTGCTTTGCTTTAAAGAATAAAAAGAGAAATCGGTTTAGGTTAGAATCAAACCTCCAGAACAGTCTATTGAATTCAGGTGATATGTACTATAACTGAATCAAGGCAGCAATCATTCTTTAAATCATACTATTATCACTTTTGGGCACAGTAAAATCTAAACATCATGATAGTTTCTGACAGAAATTAAATGTTTATTTATGACAATGAATAATTTTGCTTCTTGTTATTGTTGTTTGATTGTTTCCTTTCGTTTGCTTTATAAAACGAATGGTGGCTCGCTTATTTTTCCGCACGTCCTAGTTCAAAATTCAGTTTTGTAGTGTACCACTATGCACAACTGAAATTAGTAAGTAAAATGTCATTGTTTGTAAAAGCAACTAAACGTGGTAGAAACGAAAATACCATTATTCGTATTGCCATAACTAAAACTAATATGAATGAAAATACAAATTGTCTTCGCGTACAACTTGGTAAGAAGGAGAAAAATCAATTCAGCGTATACTTTTTATCTTGTACAATGTTTAATCCTCAGAGTATAAAATGTTTATATTATTCTTCTGTCTGCCGTGTTCTGTATCAGTCAGATTAACTATATTGGCGTTCATTTTTTTCTCCAGTTTCCCTAGATAAAATGAATGACAACTTGGATGAAATATGTCCATTTACCCAATTCATGGCTGCGTTTCAAAGTTATGCAAAGTATTATACGCAAAGTTGGGATTTTGTTCTGTAATGTAATTAGTTAGACATGTCTTCATTTGCAGATATACCTTAAACAATATTTCTCGGTCAGAACAGGTACATTAGACTGACCGAAAAAGGGGAACCTGTTTGCGAGAAATCTCGTCCATATGAATCTATCAAATCTGGAAAATCACTCCCACAAAATAGACATGTGTTATAGATCAAACTAGGCTATTAGTTTAAATATAGTTTCCACAATATTTGACCTCTGTATATATATATATATATAGATATATATATATATATATATATATATATATATATATATATATATATATATATATATATATATATATATATATATATATATATATATATAGCTCATTTACAAATACAAATTAGTAGTACAAATATTGTTAATTGATGCATTAAAATGAGGACCCATGCTACATATTTCATCGAGAGAGAGAGAGAGAGAGGATATATATATATATATATATATATATATATATATATATATATATATATATATATATTGATAGATAGATATATATGTATATATATATATATATATATATATATATATATATATATATATATATATATATATATATATATATATATATATATAGATATATATATATATATATATATATATATGAGAGGGAGAGAGAGAGAGACAGAGAGACAGAGACAGAGAGAGAGATAGGGGGATATCAAATGATCACACGACAGGAGTAAAGAGTGTAATCCAAATCGTGGACGTTTAATTATAATGTACTCCATACTGTAACGTGAAAAGTTTTAGTAGTGAATGAAGTTTTAGTGTCAGACTTAGCTGATATAGAAAAAAATTAAAATAATTAACATGACCATATGCGTACAATTGTTACGAAAATAGAGATACGTAATTGCAAGTTTGGTAAATTATGTGTTCCTAAAAGCAGCATTTGTTATTGTTATACTTGACTTCAAATAATCGGATTGGAACTCTTACGTTTTGCCGAATTCGAAACGATATGCTACAAACCAAATAATCTTGTTCTAGGTATTCAGATTTTTTGCGTGACTGATTCGAAACAGGTGCTATTTATTTCCAGAAATGCAAGTTCGGATAACTTTCGGAGCTATATCGGTAGCACATTATACTATTCTCTCTCATCCTGCCATATAGCAAACTCGTTAACACCTTCGTATTGCTCATATCTTCAAGGACATTTGAATCATATTTAAACGTGCTAAATAATAAAGATAAATCATGGTTAGGCAAACTTTTATAGAAAGATGCATTCCTCACACAGAAATGTCAAAACGTTTGTATCAGCAGTTAGCATGCTCCAATAATTACCTACGTCTAATTATTAAATAGATGCAAATTTGATATTTGCGCAATCTGGCACTTCCATAATTTAATCAGTAAATTCTATAATTTAATAATTTAATCTTCAATGCAAGCAGTTCAACTAGATTTTGTAACCTGTGTGGTAGTTTCATAATATAACTTTCTTTTGTCTTGATCAGAAGGACAAAACTGTTTTTGAGATATGTAAAGGAAGTGATAATTAAAAATAATGGAAAGGATATGACGCATCTTAGATCCGTTTTAAAATTGTGGATGTTCCACCTGTGTAGTGTATTGTCATTATTGACGCCTACTTAATATTGTGCGTGTTGAATACTTCCTGTTTACTGCCATTAATGACGACCATTTTATATTTGACAGATTTTGTAACATTGTGTTGTATGATGTTGTGGATGTTGCACACCTGTAGTGCATATTGATTGTATACAACGATTTTATACACTGGATGTTACACATGTGTATGTACTGTCCTTTAGTACATCATTTTGATATTGTGGATGTTGCATACCTGTAGTGTAGTGTCATTATACATGACCACTTTATATTATGAATGCTGCACACACGTAATGCACTGTTACTATGTACGTCTATTGTATACTTTGGATGTTGCATACCTGTTATATACTGTCATTACGTACGCCCATTTTATATTCCGGATGTTGCTTTTCTCCAGTGTATACCTATTTTATATCGTGGATGTTGCATACATATATTATACTGTCATTATGTAAGCCTATTCTATATTATGTATCCTACGTACTTGTTATTTACTGTCATTATATACACCCATTGTACACTGTGAATGATGCACACCTATATGTACAGTAATTATATACGCTCATTATATATTGTGGATGTTTCCTAATGTAATGAATTATTATTGTGTGCATCCATTGTATATTGTGGGCATTGCGCATCAGTGATGTACTGTCACCTTGTACGATAATGTCCATTCCAAACGTCTGTGAAATTATTGTTTTATGTGTCATCAGCAGAGAATTAATTATTACGTCGTCATGCGAGTGTACCTGCTAAACATGAGTGCATGTACAACCGACCCCGTTGCATCACTATTTTGTGATGTGTGCTTTGATGTGATGGAAAATGGACAAGTACGTGCAGGCGATGCGATGGTTCCTGTTTATTTACGGACCTGGGTTCGAATCTCCGTAGAGTACGAATTAAAAACACTCGAACTTGTATGATAGTATTATTTATTTTTTATACATGTTGCTTAATGCAAAACAAATCGATGTCGTTTGTTTTCTACAGAGATGATAATGTCTCAGCAACAAAGTAAAAATGTTCCAAAGTACTTTAACCTACAGACTTATAACTTTACACATTAAGTTATTTTCTATTGTTCTTGCTGCCCACTGAAATCAATAACCCTTATTACATATATCAAAGAAAGTTATTATTATTAAGAATAAATAATCTAACTGGAACATAATACAACTAAAAGCAGAAGCGTGTACTAAAGAAGGAGTCCGATTTTCATTAGCCAGATTTAGTCGAACTTAAATGTCTTCATATTAAGTTGCACGTCGTACGAATAATACGACTGGTCTATATCGTAATTGAAAAGTTACGTTATGAGAGTAAGCTAGACATATCGAGACAGTTTTATATCAAGGGAACTAAGTTGAGTTATTTGTTTAACGTGGATATCGTGTTTAATGACACAGCATCACAAATAGGTTATTTAATTCAGTAAGATATCGAAATCTTTGCTTGCCAGTGATGGCCTACTGAGGTTATCAGCCTCTGCAATTCAAAGGCCAGGGAACGTGTTTGCTGAAAAGGTTAACAGCTCTTATCTGATATTATGGTAAAGTTTTAACACATTCAACTTATGTAATAATAATGAAAAGCTGTATATATAGTCTTTCCTTATGTTGCATTAGTCATTTCTTCGATCTTCTGGACACGATGCATAAAGCCAGACGAACAACTACTATTTGTGCTTATATTTTTGGAGAAGTAATGTATCGGAATTTGTATGAGATATGTTTAGTTTGAAATGTTTTTTTTTTTCTTATACTGAGTGAACAAGCAGACTAATAGTCGATGTTTCTGAATAGAAGTAAGATGTGAAAAGTAAGATGAAGGAACATGAAAGGATGCTTCAATGAGTTTGTTTTCTTCAGTTTGGGGAAACTGATATAGCACTAGATTATTCCCTTTCAAAATCACCTTTCTCATTTTTTTTGCTGTTAGGGATTTACCTTAAGTATAATTTCATTTCTAACAGACGTGATCTACATGTTTTTGAGCAATTAAGTATGCACACGGATTTTCAGAGGCGTCTGTCATATATGACGTACGTTGACGGTACATTTTACGTCCGTTTTCTGTTCAGTTGTCCTCTGTTTAGAAACTAGTAAGGCATGTTGGACCTTCAAATTTACTGACAAACTGGCCTCACTAACCACGATCTTTGGTCAAGATATGCGGACATGAAATACACTTAATATGCAGACGCCGTTCTTAAAAGGCCTCAAGTGAGTGATCTCTGAACGTTAGCACCCAGACGTCATGTTTCTGCTCTTCCCTAACCGCATGATGTCCATACAGTTTGGTCATGTAACTTTACAACAAGCAATATTTTTCAAAAGAAGTTTTGAGTCACATTTGCCTTAAAAGTATTTCATATCTCAAGTACAAGCGTGTCATATAAGTTTATAGGCTTACCTAAACAATAAATAAATCTATTTTGCCATAACATATTTTAGTGTTTAATTCCTAATCATTCAGGACGACCTGATTGATTATGTATATGTCATTGATGCTGACATAAATCATTCTGATTCACCTCATTTTTTAGAATTCAGAACATGAAGTTTGCAAACTCCATCACTGATAATTTTTAAAAAAAATAAAATAAATTCTATTCCTTGAGGATACTTGACAACTTTCAAGAGGTTTTCAGCAAACTTTTTGCATCTGGCATGTGTTCTACTTTGAACATACCGTAATTTATTTATCTCGACGCAAATATGAAAAAATTAAAACATTTTTTAAACGCGGAAATTCGTTGACCTATGTAGGTTTAGCTAAGTACCTTAGTTGGTGGAACGTAAGGCTCGTACTCTAAGGAATGCCAGGTTCCTCGATAGTGTTTTACAATTGTATTCTCAAGTCAGTGGAGGAATGACGTAAACATTATAAAGAATAACGCATCGTTTGGAATTAAAAGCAGAATTATACTCATTTTTCTTGAGGTTCTCTTTGTTCTCCTGTCTACTAAAATTTTTTAAACTGTCAAAACAGAAACAAACTTAATTTCATTGGATACATCCAGTACCATTCTTTAACTTACATATGATGTATACCCAGTAGACGTAATACAGATATTTTGTTCCAAATCATAGAAAAAGTTTAAATGATGTTTCAAAAAAATATATCCAAGACAGAACAACCTTTCATGATCCTGACAAAGGATATTCTGCCAAACGACAAACGACATCAATATCCAGATTTTTTTTTCATTTATGCAGTGTTATGTATATTTAACTTAATTGTTTGTTTGTTAGTTTTAATTTGTTTTCTTTCAGAAGATGCTTTTGTGATGTAATATTGTTTGCTAGACTTTACCCCGTCCAAAATCGAGTTCATTTTTACTTAATCTGATTTACTTTTTATTTTACTTATTGTAAAAAAAATTAATACACAAGTAAATTGTTTCTCTTGGTATGGGTATGAGGGTCATTAATGTTGAAGAGGTAGATATGCATTTTTGGGTCAAAATTTCTAATGTGAATTATCTATAATCTAGGTTGCTATTTTGTAAGCATCATGATATTCTAGGAGGTTATTTTCCATTAGCTAATGTTTCATGTTTAATATGTTTGTTTGTTTTTTAGGGTTTAACGCCATTTTTCAGCACACGATAGGCTATACTTCGCGGAATTATTGGTGGAAGAAGAACCCGGGAAAACCCCCAAGAAGAACCACCGACCCACGAGAAGCTACTGGCAAGCTTTCTCTCATAACTACATTCTTAGACTCGAACCCACGCAGACAGGTGAGATGGCAGTGATCCATAACAGAAAGCGCGTTAGACCACTCGGCCACTCGGGTTCCCATTCTTTGATTTGTAATACATTGTATATCTAAGAAATCACCAGTATGGTAGATAATAATAACGATAATATTAAAGACGATTTGTAAATTACGAGTAAGACAAATAATAAAAAAAATGCTACAGATATGTGATAAATAAATACTGTCGACATTCATGGCACGAATCTGTCTTTACATATCGATGCTCAGGTGTTAGTTTTATGAAGTGCTATTTTCTAAACACAGATTCCCAGATTTATCATAATACTTACAAACGTCTGTGAATGGATACAAGATGGATGTCAAGACTCCGAAATGGATACCATTTATTGACCGTACGATACGATTACTTTGGGTTCGATTGTGTAATGATAAACAATATAAAATATAAAAAAATCAATAGCTTTTGTGCGATTACATTAAACAGATAACCTTTGGAGTATATTTGAATATAACGTTGACGAACCTTAATCTTTTCTATTTTAGAATATACTAAAAGAACGCTTTGTTACTTCGCTAAAAGGGGCGAAAGTGATACTTGAATGTTTGCAATTAAGCAATACAAATTTAATGATTATAAAAGGCACGCCAAACACAGCTTGTGTTTACGGTTTCCACTTTGGGAAAACATTTTAGAAGCGACTAATTATTTCTTTGATTAATGCCAGGAGCATACAGGACTTAAAAGATAAGTGCTACAATTTTGTACATTAAAATAGCTCTGCGTCTAGTTCGATTGGAGAGACCGGCAAGGTAAACGAGTTGCATGGCAGTGTCATACGTTTAGCATAGCACTTACTCTCAAATAAATGTAAATTTACATTTGTATATATGTTACTAAGGAAACTATGCAAAGCAATTATCTAAAATATTTATGTTTAGTCATATCTAAACATATTTGAAAACGACTCATAAATTGATAAGGTATAGACTGAGAGGCAAGTCTAAGTAATCGTTCTGTCTGACAGAATACAAGTACTTATGTTATCACGCCATTGTTATCGTATGCGTCCGTATGCTTCAACTGGAATGCTTTTCAACTAGTTTCTGAAAGTCCACAAACCTTCATACTCAACTGTGCTAAAGCAAAGACGTTTTCCTTGGGATAGTCATTAGTGTCATATAAATCGATTCATGACATTTTAAACGTTTTCTACGCGCAGCTTAGAGGGAAAGTTGGTATAGACTGTTGTATTTGTATTTTGTTTTACTTCAGTCACGACTCAAATTGTAAATATACATTATATTAAATTTCCGGATACGATACTCTTGTCTTCCATAATGACAAAAGCTAATTGATCATCAATTATTGTTTTTGTTGAACTAATGGATCTTTAGCAAATGTAGACTTTACGAAATCATTGATATTCAACAAATGTGATTCGACTCTGTGGTCATAAAGTAAGAAAAATAAGTAAAACTATAACTAAAGTGCAGTATTATGATATTAAAACAAAATAAAATACTCGATTGTCTGGGACACCATTTTCCTAGGATACTATGTGTTAACTTAAAGCAAGTATAAATAATGTGTCCTATATCGTGCAATCAATGCACGCAATAAGAGAACTCAGATTTCGGTTCAAGCTTTTCAGATGCTTGATTCGTATATGTTGTGCAGGAATTGTAAGGATTCACCTGAGAGGGAGACGGTTTCCTACTAACAATGTGTGAAGACAAAATACCAATTGATAAATGAAAGTTTGTAAGTAACGGAATAGTCGGTACTAGACGAGCTGCGTTTTCCAAAGTGTCGACAAGGTGCTCATCAAGTTAAGCCTTGACATCACTATGACTCAGTCACTGAACTCTTCTCTCTTCTACTAATATCAGTTTTCGAAGTTGCCATAACATGTATAAATCTTTATAAATGCACAACTCATAGTTGTTCTCTTTTCCTAGGAAACACGACATTTTTAATTCTGAAGCCTCTGGTTTCAACAAATAACCATTTAAGTTACCTTCCGTGGCCAAACCACAATCAGCACTTTCTTCTACTGAAAGTGAAATATAAATATCACGAATTTTGCCAATATATACACTCTGAGTTTGTAGCGTCCAGTGATATCTTTGCCGTTTTAAATTAGCAGCTATTGTTTCCAAAATGTGAAAGCTACTTATCTACATATTTTACTGTCAGAGGGTGTACTAATACAATAATGTGTTAACATCAAAAAATAAATTTTGTGAGGAAATGCTTACCAGGTCCAATTGTTTAAAATTAAATTGCATTTCAATATCTATCTCTTCTTTTCAGTTGCACCTCTCCTTCATTGTTGCATCTGCATTTTCATTTCGTACACATGATCCCTTGCTGGATCCCGTGCACTGGAAATACATACATACATACACGCACGCACGCACGCACGCACGCACGCACGCACACACATACACACACACACACACATACACACACACACACACACACATACACACACATGCATACATACATACATACATACATGCATGCATGCATGCATGCATACATACATACATACATACATACATACATACATACATACATACATACATACATACATACATACATACATACATACATGTTTACTATTATTATACATTGTCAATCTTTAATTGACCCGATGTTCAGGTTCCTCGTTAATTTTTGAGACACAATGCAGTAAGTTACATTATTGACGTAAATAATTAGAAACTGGCTGGACTTCAGTTATCTTCTTTATATGTCATCTGAGAGTGACAAGCCGCATTTTTCCATTTTACGCTACGTCATGCGGGATACATTCTAGACCCACGATATTGAGTTATTGACACACGATATGAGCTCTGGTGAATTATTTTCATGCGAGTTGCCACTATACGAGTCTCATTAACCGAACCAAGCTATTTTTTATTATTTTACGAAGGTTCATAAGATTGCTATGATAGTAGAGTCATATAGTCTTTTTCAGATACGTGCGTTAAGTCCTATTTGTCTTTTTTTAATGCAGTCACTAATTGTGTATTGTAAATTGTTTACACGTGAAAAATATGAATCAGAATTTACATCGAAAGTCTGGTTACTAGAAAGACCCAAATGTTGGGTCATCATAGTTCAATTAATTCAAGCATTCAAGTTAAAATAAGTAGAACTCGGTAGTTTGAATAAACTTTCAATTTGGGGACATTCATGGAATGTTCTTAACTGGGAAAGAACACATGTTCTTAGTATATTAGGAATATATTAGGATTGTTTTTATAACACCATTTTCCTATCCTAGAATTGTATTTGTATGATATTCAGCGAAGAATAGATTTTGCTAGCTTCTGAATATATAGGGAGAAAAAGCAACACATAATTGGAGAGAGAATTATATTATAGACCTCTCTAGTGAGAAAATATGTCAATCTACGTAAGGTCCATTTCTTTTTATCTTCTTTAATTATGGCTTTGATTGGCAGTTCCCATCCCCCGATTATAAGACCTTTTGATAAAAGCTGTTCGACTGTCACCTCTTACCAATGACAAATTACGTTAGTCTGTGGGAAGTCTAATTGTTTCCTTCCAGCATCTGAGACCGTATTCGGCACAATCCATCTCCCGTACTGTCACATCAGATTTGTAGGACATGTTCTATACAAATAAAAATAAAGGTTATTCGAAAATATCACGTGTAGTTTTGCTACAGCATTATTTGAGGTAAATACAGGATTGTACAACTTATCTTACTTATCAGCCTGTGTTGTAATTGAGTAACATGACTCATGTTGGCTAGTGATAATTAATTTTGGTTAATTTTAGGACAAGTATATTAAGATCCGCAATAATCTGATTGTTATAGGTGGTTTATTGTATAATGGAGTGACATTGATATTCTTTTTGTTAGAGACTACAGGATGTGGCTTGCTGCTACTAGGTTGGGCTGAAAACCCCTGAACTGATGTATAACTGATAACTAATTGCAATATTGACACTCCTAATCTCATAATCAAGTCATCAGTACACAGATACCTTGGGGACTGTTTTCGCTCCCATCCACGCGGAAAGAGAGAAAGTGGTCAATATCCTGGGCATAGTATAGGATAGGACATTTTCAAGGCGGTTAGTGATTGAAAGAAGTATCCCTTATGTATTAAATAATCAAAATTGAATCTGGACCTCTCATATATATATATATATATATATATATATATATATATATATATATATATATATATATATATATATATATATATATTATATATACATATATACATATATATATATATATATATATATATATATATATATATATATATATATATATATATATATATATATAATAACATACAGTGGGACCCCGCTATAGCTCGGTAGTCTGGAGCCAAAGAAATCGACCGCGTTATAGACCGAACCGTGTTATAAGCAACCAGGTCAGTTAGCTGAAGAAAATGATGCATGTACTCCAACAATGTGCGGGGGGAGGAGGGGGGTAATAAATGCGGGCGGTAAAATACGTGCTTCATCGGCACAGTTGCCATCTTAATTGATGCATATTAAACGAGAAATACACCTTTAGTCAAAACATAAATAGTTTACTTTATTTAGAGAACCACGAATTGGTACATATACGTGAATACTGTTTATATATACACGTATAATGTATAGCATGAATAGAGTATCAACACAGTGTACTCGCCGTCGAACCTCATCATATAGGTTGAAACGTTGAATCCACAATTCAAGTGATTCCATCGAAAATATGCACACACACAGCTTTAAAATATTCAATAATTTTGTCATAGGTCATATTGGTCTGAATTCAGTGGAAAAAATATAGCACACTCACGTAATGAATGATGCACATATATTTTTCAGTACGTCCCAAGTCGGTAAAAGTCAGTTTGCGTTTTAAGCAGCCGTTGGTAGCATTCGTAAGCATAAACGTTTTCCAAACAAACAGGAAACTTTTACGGCACAGTTAACATGTTCCTGTCACGTTGAAAAATACAAAAACCCATCAGTTTCCATCACTTTTATTTAAGTTTCATACTGACTAACTTTGAATAAAAGGTCTTGGTTTTTATTGAAAGATTGTAGTCGGCTTTCTTTGATGACGGGTTCATGCATTATTGACGTCACCGCTAAAGAATAGCTTTGGAGAACCAAACAAATGTCCATTTCTTGTTGTGGCGGCAACATCAAATAATTGTATTGCATGACTGAGACGAACTTTTTTTTCCATTTGCTGAGTACCTTTTGATAACAATCGATGCTTCAAAGGTTATCTGTTTCCTTTGAAATTTCAGCAAACTATTTTATCTGGCTGCATTTTTTAAAATTAAGTGGCCGTCGTTTGATAGATTGTAGTTACAGTTCTACGTGCCTACTGAATAGACTACAAGATGTTTTTTTTTCTTCTCATTTTTACATTTGTGGTAGCCGAGTGATGCTGCCTTGCACTCATGCATCAGAAATTTAACAAAGGGTCAACGTATGATAGAGACGCATGTGCTCTGGTCTGATGACATGGATTATTTTTTAAAATGTGGGTGTTCTGAAGGATTTAATTCTGAATGGAAATAAGAGAATTTTACCTACCATCCACATACAAATATCAGTCTAAGTAAATATATATTAATTACTAGCGAGCGGCCGAAAATCCGACAAAGATTACGACACAATGCTTAGTCCGGTTGATCTCCGCTACCAGAAATGTCAACAACAACAACAAAAAAACAAATATCTCAAAACATACAGTACTCATGCTCGATGTCCGATATCAGCATGAGCGGATTATGATGTAACAATACACTGTTAAGATGGTTTGTCAGTATAGGCAAAGAAATTGTTTATGTAACAATAGATACATTTCAGTGCATTTTATAACAAGTTTGCGGTTACCTTTCATGGGTCACTTTAATTTCTCCACTCCAAACCAATGATTGTATATACAAGTTTAAACAGCCAACAATGTCGATAATAAAAAAAGTCACTAGATGGTATCTTTTGCCTCCAATAAGGAAAATAAAATGATAGTTTACGACATTGGCGAAGCCCTAAGCGATCCTTAGAATAAACGTTTTGAACTTTCTTTTTCATACTTTCTGCTTGGTTGTGTGCAGTGAAGAAAAGAAAAAAAAAACCACATGTCGGTTATTGTTTGTGCAGCGATTTTATACAGAATTAATTGAAGACAATCACAAAGACGACTTACTGGCTTTACTCATGGATCAGTAACCAGTAACATTGCCGATAATATTTATTTTGGCATAACACTTCACAAAACTGGTGAAATTGTTAAATTTCGGAAGCTACGCCACGATCGTATTATATTCGAATTCATACTAGAACTCATTTTCAAAATGATAATAAACGTTTTACACTATTTCTCGTACTAAATAAAGAAAAATACACATACATATAATCAAAATTGCAGGGACCGTATTAAATTCAACCTCTTACGCGATCTCTTCCCACAATAATAAACTTTAAACCCATAAATATTTTTTCATGTGCGAATGCATTTAATAATTTTCGGGAGCAACGCCACGACCACAGTATTACCGATTCGCGTTATAGCAGACCGCATTATAGCGGGGTCCCACTGTGTGTGTGTATATATATATATATATATATATATATATATATATATATATATATATATATATATATATATATATATATATATATATATAATTATTTCATTTTTGAAAGAAATATAATCCAGTCCTAATGAATGTTGTCGTGTTGTTTTTAACCTTCATAACCTAAGATAATTCACTAAAAGTAGCAGGTTTCTCAAGAAATACAAGTTTACCATTTTAAGGTGAAATATTCAAATCACGTTAATTTACACTATTTGCAAATACAATTTCTTCCTGACATTATATACAATTAACTATTTCATATAGTATTAGAGTTTGACTTTTGACTTGTTTTGTTTTATTCTTATTGTTTTTTTAAAATAGCTTCTGACCGCATATGTTGTCCTCGATTATTATTAGAACAAGTTAAATCAAGGTCATTCCAATGTTCTCACGACAGATAGTGGCCTAAAGTGGCAAGGACACTTATCATAGACTGGTACATAACTAGTAAAATGTATGTTTCCCGATTAGTGAGTGACGTCAATCGAAGTGCAGCTATGCCAGTCTCACAGCGGCTATTTTGGACATCCCCACCCCCTATCTCCCCAATATTAGTAATTAAATGGAAGGTAAACATCAGGGCGGTGCATAGAAGGTAAAAGGTACTAACTGTTTTTACTTTTGTTCCAAAACTTTTAATCAATAGCTACCTGGGATATAACGTGTGCTGGAAATGAGCCTCAGTTGAGTCCAGATTACCATACTTTGTCTTCTTTAGTACGTGATTACATATCTCCAAGTTGAACAGAGAACAACACAACGATCACTCTCAGATTCCTATGAGTACAAGAGTTATTATGCGCTTTACCCATCCGGCACAATTACATTTCACACTTTATCAAACGTTACCGAGTCATTGCATTTCCTATAACGGGCACTGACATTGAGATCCGTGTGTGTGTGTGTGTGTGTGTGTGTGTGTGTGTGTGTGTACCCAACATTAGGCTTATACTACGTAGAAGATAAATCGTTACTGAATTATGCATTAATGTTTACGTTCTAAATTTAAGTTTAAATTTAAATTTAAGTTTGCAATTGTATGACCAAAGCATTTCTTTTCACTAAGAAACGCATTTCCATAACAATTCTCTTGCGGATCTACGAGCTACCGTGACACCGATGAATACATTCAAGATAATTGGCAGCATCAAAATGCGAAATGCAAACCATGTAAGCAGGTATGTTTGCGTGTTTCCTGTTCGATTGCAGTGTATTAGGATATATGAATAACAATAGCTCATATTTTCAATTATGTGTCAAGCTACTGGACCGTATACGCCATTGCCTGTTTGAAGCTAAGACAAGGTTTTCATTAAATTTCACCATGAGCCTGACATAATCCCCATGAAAACAGGGTCAAGATTTTTTTAAATTTCAAAAACACCGTATCGTTGCATGTTTCCGATCGGATATTGGAGTACTATATATACACAACTAAAAATGTAGGGATCCTTAAAATTTGAACTTTTCTGAAAATGAAACTTGGAAACAAATATTTATTTAGAATGCAAATTATAACTTCAAGCTATTTATGCGTATTTGTATTGATATAATAATACAACCAACGCATTATATACCTATGCGTGCTTTTAACAAAGCTTGCAACAGTCATTTCTACTGCATGCATATAATTTATATGACCAATATGCCAATCACAGTAGGTTTCACAGGAGTGTGAGTGCTTTTATGGACTATCGTACGTAGCACTTGTAGTCCAGCATATTTATATTTACAGCTGAGTAGAAGATACCGTGGTCAAGAGACCCGATACAAGGTCAAAAAACTAAAGAATGTGTCACACACTGACTTTGCGTGTATTCTTCAAGACCATTGCATTGGCACCCATAAACGAATGTCATAACAAAGATTGATTCTTGCTCAATTGTACAACGATGAAGATCAGTTTATGTGATGACTATTTTAAAATGATATGCACATCAATGCAAAACCTCAAAATTAAAATGTGAAGTAAGTCGCCTTGTTCTAGCCCAGATGCGTTTATTCTAATCAGATTCCTGATTTCAGAGAATCTCTCGCAGACTTTTCATCCGAAGTGTAGATGTATGAACATTTTTAATTGATTGCCCGCCATACATCGCGGTTACGCAAATAACAGAGTTTATATGTTAGTCAAGTGTTCAAGAGGTACAAAATAATTTTCTGTTATGTTGGAGTCATTACAGGTATACGATGAAAGCTGAGAATGAAATAAGTTTTGAATACTACTAGATAAAGTTGAAATGACATTATCTAACAGATACAACATTGCATTATCGAATTTTCACCACTGAATACACACCGCCAATGAAAACTCATACCATGTATGTTATAACACTTACGACTTTAGAAGCGTAACTGGAAAGCAGCGTGTGTTGCAATTGGAAAGGAGAATTGGGATCAGAGACATCTATGATGCGTATAGTAGGCAATCCAATAAGAAATAAAACTTTATGTGAGCATCATTGTGTGTAAGATATGCGTTTGCCCTATGAAACTGTAGCTTAAGTTACTATTTTTCGAGCGATTTTTATTTTGACAGAGATAAATTTATCGGACTTAGGAGATAAAAAAAACTTGCAACTGATAGCTACCTCGTTTGCGTAATGATTGGATTTTATACAGAAACACTGGATTATATAGCAAAGAGTATCGGAAGACTCATAAATCTAACGTTTTTGATATGCTCTGATATCATTCTAACGTGCTAACAACTGGTCATATAAAGGCAATGATATATAGCAGAAGACATATAATGGCCATTAATTGGGTTATACTGTGGAAATGCCACGACCAGAGTGATTTATCTAAAGTATTTTCACATCTACTTGCAATTTTGATTGATATATTCAGGAAAAAGTAGTGTAATACCATATATTAGTAAGGTTTAGTGCAGGAAACAATATCCTGATCTTCCGAGCAGAAATGATTATGCTAAAGTGTATGATTAAGTACGTTTCATAAGGAAAGGTCCCTTTCATGTATTGTTTTTTTTTTTTTTTTTGCTGTTTAGTCCTGTGATCTGTATACAAGACAACCACAAGGAGCATTTGTCTGGAGAAATCAATAATATATTTGTAGCACTGTGATGAGAGCAGATCTAGAAAGGCCATTATATTTGTACTTTATTGTACTAACACAATATAGTACAAATTGTCTTGCATACATGCACCCAGGCAAATCCCCAGCACAGCGCACACCACCGCATATCCGTTGATCCATGCGTCCTGATTCTTCTAACTGCAATTAGGGCATTTATGGGTAACATGAAACGTTTAAATTGCACACCAGATAGAGTGGAAGGTAGCATCGTTAGATCTCACATTCAAACGTTCATCAGAGGCCCCGAGTGGCCGAGTGGTCTAAAGCGCTATCCGTTACGGATCACTGCCATCGCACCTTTGTCTGCGTGGGTTCGAGTCTAAGTTATGTGAGAAAGCTTGCCAGTAGCTTCTCGTGGGTCGGTGGTTCTTTCAGGGGGTTTTCCGGGTTCTTCCTCCACCATTAATACTGGCCGCCATGCATAGCCTATATTGTGCTTAAAAATGGCGTTAAACCATAAAAACAAAACAAACGTTTATTCTCAGCTGAAGTTCATCAATTAATGCCATGCGAATACATATAGACACGACTACGTTCAGTCTATGATGTCGGTTAGTCGTGTTGGTATGGGATTTCAAGAGATGGGGTTTTACACTCGGTCTAGAAAATATTTTTAACTTTCAATGTTAACTTTTATATAATATGATTTCTGTCATAGAAACCCAGATGACTGCATATTTAGACAAGTCTTAATTACAAGATTTTTTTCTATTTAATAAAGCATACTTATATCACCGAATATTTTCCATTTTGTGTTCTCCACGTGCACGTGGTCGAGAGGAAATGGGTATGATTACATGTTGCAAGCAGAGAAGCGATGATTTCATGAACGCGCAGACTCTGGCTGGAATCTCATTAAGGGGTGATTGATAAGAAAACATCTTGTGATAATATTCGTAGAGTTAATTACTTTGCAGTCATGTGAGGGCGTCTACAAAATTATACACCTTGTGGTATTCCACTGATACAGCGTACATATTGTACACATAGTTTATTACTATCACATACCAATACATATATTTGCCACCTTGAACGGAGTTTAGATTTATTATTTACTACAGGTTGCTGTAGGTATCTGCTGAATGAACGTCTCACATCATCGAGTGCGTCCGCTACAAAAGGTAGTTCTATGCATTTTGTGGCTATTTACAATCACCTTTGCATCTTGATAAGTTGATTATTTTATCTTTTAGTTTCTATTTTAGTCAGAAATCAATACACCCGTATGATTAAAACATGCAGGATGGCTTTCAGATTAAAATTAGATCACTACAAACACTTTCTTAGCTACGCCATTCCTATGAACGCTAAGCTATTTCCTATCGGTTCATGGATATTAATGTGGAATATAAACTAACCGAAATTGTGAACCAATAAGAGTCAATTATATAGCTTTAAATATTTACAGCTGATCTAAGTAATTATTCCGCGTTAGAAACGGAACAAGTAAACATAAGCTCACTGTTTCTATATCTGTCTCTGCCTCTGGCCGATCGGACATTAAAACGCTCTCTCTCTCTCTCTCTCTCTCTCTCTCTCTCTCTCTCTGTAATATTTTTGTAGCTTTGTTAAGTTTACTCATCATTCATCAGTTCAGATATATTGCAGAAAGATATCAAAAGGTGTTCATTTCATAGATTTTAGCCCGTATATTGATATCATGGTCCAGAGAGAGAGAGAGAGAGAGAGAGAGAGAGACAGAGACAGAGACAGACAAAGGTAGTGATAGAAAAACGAGAAAGTCGTACAGAGAGAGAGAGAGAGAGAGAGAGAGAGAGAGAGAGAGAGAGAGAGAGAGAGAGAGAGAGAGATCATTTGAACATTTTCATATGTAATTACTATTACTAGTTTATTGTAACAGCGTTGTAACAAGAACAAACAAAACAGACAAACATTCAATACATCACATTGTGCGTACCACGTAACCGATCAATAAACTGTATAATGCTGACGTGATTTATATGGTATATTAATCCCAAGAAAACTTCACATGTATCTTTACGACAAGCCATAACATTGTACCTTACATGGTGTAATTTCTATTTTGAAGGTTTGAATCTAACACAAATTCCTCTTCTCTCACTCCACATTTCTCCGTAGTTCTTTTTTTTTCTTCCATTTTGCATAAGATGGAATGGTAGAACATAAATTAGAAAGTATTCTGATGGAAATATGTACCATATCAAATTCATTTAGAAAATGAGCATTATTAATATTTGTAATCCTACCTTTCATACGTCACTAATAATTAATGTATGGAAATTCACCATTGATCTAGAATCAACTGCATGTGGTCGCCAGAATGTTTATATATGCGAATTATATCGCGATGGGAGGATTACAATTTGACATGCCAATAATATTGGTATATCAAATTCCTTAGTACTAACACTGTAAATGCCATCTTTATTTCATGTAAGCGATATATATATATATATATATATATATATATATATATATATATATATATATATATGAACAGTATTGCCTTGCCATCTTGAGAAGGTCTGACATTGTTAGGGTGCCTTATTTTATGATTTACTGCTTGCATTTCAAGTATCCAGATTACAGAGAAATGTAAAGTTAGCATATATTTATTTGTTAATGTCATCGATGACAAGATAATAAAAATACTTTCAAACAGTTTGCCTGTCTTCAGTTTAATGAATAACATTGCAAATTAATACTAATAATGACGAAAGTCGAAGATTAAAATGGCATGCAATCGCTAAGTTTCCTTTTGTATCGATATTTTACTTATTGTATCGTTATGTATGTCGGTACTACACAATATCATATATGGATTATTAGAGTCACATCCCAGAACATGATAACATTCTGTTAATTTGATTATGTCAAGAAATTAAGCGCAGATCGACAAAACCACATGGAGTTGCAAGTGCAACATGCCGAACTGATGTAGATATATGAGAAATAGCATAGGTAAATGTCAGTAACAGAAAAGGAACAATTCTGGTACTACTGCACAATTAGCATATTGTTAAGACCGTGAGATCGTTGGTTACTCTCGAACAGTCACAAAGGCCGACATAGACATGATTTAAATTCGGTCAAATTCAAAAAGACAGATCGTTAAGTAGGATGGAAAGGATGATTACTAGTATGACTCGATGAAATATTACACGCGTTAAGTAAGACATCGCATGCAACTGATAGACGGAAGCGGCTACCCTGAAGGAGACAAATGACAACGATGCAAGATATGAACAAGAATATATTTACTGTTTGATTATACATTATATTTGGAATATATCTTTTTTATCACTTCCTATTTCTAATATATTGATAAGTCACTGGATCTCATAAAAGCTTGTGAAATATGAGTTCCACATTAGCCGACGGATGATCCGACGCAAACTCGGAAATAACCAAAAAGCTTTCTCGACAAATCAGGCAATATTGACTATAGATGTAAAAATGAGATTCTCACTGATGACCAAAGATGGATTTCCTGATTAAAACCTGACAACTGAACAAAAATAACTCTGCACCAGACAAAATGAGTAGATACATTCAAACGTATGAGAAAATTTTTCAAGACAAAATTCAAAATGTAAAGACATGCATTTGCCCATCTCTATGTTGTGGTCACCTGACATTTGTATGCCTTCAAGGTGTGGACAAAGGTTTTGGAACACTACTGAACAATTCATTGACTGTGCTTACAGTCTTTGCATTCCGTATATAATTTTAACTTCGTCAAACAAATATATAACTGTATGTGTATTACAAGCGAAAAAATGGCCGAATATATCGCAGGTGAAACTAGTTATATGCTGTTTATTAATAAAATCAATCAAAATTTACATTTATTACTGTCGTAAGATCAGTTGTGTTTCCTACGTCCCAGTTTGTCTCCATGAATCATAGAAGAAAAATGTATTAATGTACGTTTATTGCGTTCAACAGCATATAGCATAGGAATACATCTAATGATTTGCTTTTGTATTTGGGACGTCCATGAAATGAGAAAGAAGATAGATCAATGAAAGTGGACATTTTTTCGGCGTTGAAATTTAAATAGTTATTACACTTAGTACTATTTAATATACTATAACATGAAACGGGGAAAAATAGTAGCTATAAGCAAACATTAAACATATAATTGAAATGCATACGATACCGTTAGCCCTTTATCAATGCCAGTCAATCTGAACTTTCATTTGCATAAATACTATCTTCGTATTGCTCTCATATATATATATATATATATATATATATATATATATATATATATATATATATATATATATATATATATATATATATATCTGTGTGTGTGTGTGTGTGTGTGTGTGTGTTTGCGGGCGTGTGTGTGTTACGATGTGCATTTTTGACGTTTCGTTTCATGATACATATAAATTGATCATTCTTTTATAAATGAAGGTCGCAGAAAGGGAATGTAAATGATATTTTAGTGCCTGCTAATTTTAAACACATGGGTCATTATATCGAAAGAGTGGTGGAAACAGCTTAGCTAAATTAGGAAACGAAATTTCTTGATTATAGTGTCTAAATCATATTTACTGTCCGAAATAACATACTGAAAGTTTATGCCTGGTATTAGGGATGCAATATTCCTCTTTTCGAAGAGCTTCCACAAAATTCTATGAAATGATTACATTTTCTTTATTTCGAAATGCAATTATCATATCCAGAAGATATTCCTTCACTCGGTTACTAACACCTATTTTGTTTCCTTTTTTACCTCGAAAGTTCTACGAAAGCAGACACAGCCATTGAGGCTTTTACATATACTCAAGGCAAAATACCAATACTTTTTGTCAGCAGACAAATATTTTGTTTTTAAGCATTTCAACGACTACTGAAGGTTTCCCGGTTCTTTGAAATTTGGAACGTCGTCTCATTTTTTAACAAGAATGCAGAATAAAATGTTTCAACTATTGCCTTATATCACTATTTTGTCAAAGATTTTCAAAATTCGCTTCATTAAATATTTGCATAAGCTTTTCTCTGTCTGCACCATTATATTATTCAAAATAATGCAATTTCACCAGATGAATAAGTCTTCACACCTCCTGCCTATAAAGCAAATATGTCACTGTATATCCAGAATACGATATTGTTGGTTCTTATCCAGGTAAGGCCATGTTTGATTTGATGCAAGAAACGTGTTTGATCGTGTTTCGATCTCTTGAATTGTTGTAAACAATATTTACAAAGGCATTCAAGGCTATCCACTATTGTGTTCGTAATATTATTTACCATTGAGAAATCAAAGAGTTGTCCTGACTTCCCGAGTCTCTGATTTTAAAACTGCTAATGCTGGAGTCCCTTATGGATCGGTCCTTGGACCATTATTAATGTCAGCGTATATATATGATATCTTAAATAATGAGTAATTAACACATAAACTGCATGCTGACGATACCTCACGATACGTAATTGTTTAAATCAAAATGAGGCATGCCGAATGTTAAACGTAGACACTAACAGATAACATATTTGTAGTGTCGATTTTCATGAATATGAGTAGTAATTGGTTTCGAAGCCTTTATGTATTAGACAATTGTTTCGTCACAAATCCAAAAGTATGCAGTTCTTCTTCATTTAATATGTTCTATTGGCAGGAAGGAATATTGAGAACTTGTATATGTGTTCGTGATTTTGCTCTCCGTTATCCAACAGTAAGAGCGTCTTTCATTTCAATAATTCAACAATATCGTTCTCTTGCCGACATTGTGGGAATGTATATCTATAGGAATCTCCAAAACTGACTATCGCAATGCACCGAAACCACAAAGGCTTGCTTTTACTTACTGTTTGAATGACAAAACTATGCAACTCTAACCCACCGTACTCCATTCTCACTACCACGTCGACTTAGACTGACACTATTGTTATCTGGCAATCTATTGCATTCTGATGAAATTAATGAGCAAATATGTCTGGCAGTACTACCATTCATACAGTGATACAAATTTCTATCAAATTAATATACAAATCAAAATCATCCATATTCCATTCAGCGAATCATATATGCTGAATTGACCATCCATATATTAATATTTGTATATAACATATCTACCTTTTGTCAGGTAATGATTGCTGATCTTAAAGATGTATTTGTAATAAAGGAAAACGTGTTTATGAAGCTTCCATCTTTCCCACATATTGCATTGTTAGTCATATATAAATGTATATTCGTTCATAAATACTTTTCAAGCCAAGACAGAAAAAAAGGTAATACATTTAGGAATTATATTATATGTCACAAAATGTTTACTGGATATAATCTGAGCAGACGGAAATGTGTCACAAAACTAAGCCTTCTTACATAGTTTAGTTACGGAATATGGACCCTAATTTTTTTTTAAATATATGTCATGTCGATCAACAGCCGAGGAAGCTCATGTCACTTACGTATTGTAAGCCTGTTACTTCTATTGTAAGCCTGTTACTTCATGTCCCTTACGTATTGTAAGCCTGTTACTTTTATTGTAAGCCTGTTACTTCATGTCACTTACGTATTGTAAGCCTGTTACTTCTATTGTAAGCCTGTTACTTCATGTCACTTACGTATTGTAAGCCTGATACTTCAATTATAAGACTGTTACTTCATGTCACTTACGTATTGTAAGCCTGTTACTTCTATTGTAAGCCTGTTACTTCATGTCACTTACATATTGTAAGCCTGTTACTTCTATTGAAACGTCTACAAACTGTAATCGTACCTATTAGTCGAGAAACTACGTTAATTGCTGAATAGGTAATCTATATTGTATTTTATCTCTAACAAGAGCATGGTCATAAAATGTTATTCCTATTGTTCCCACTACTTACACAATATATATATATATATATATATATATATATATATATATATATATATATATATATATATATATATATATATATATATATATATATATATATATATATATATATATATATATATATATATATATATATATATATATATATATATATATATATATATATATATATATATATATATATACTTTTAATTGTGTTACAAGTATGTACTCTTAAAATAAGTAATAGAAAAGAGTGAAGAAAACAAGATTTGTAAAGTTTTAAAAAAATAAGTTAATTTTCCTAGAATACAAAAGTGAAAAACAAGAAAACTTACCCTAAACTGAACCTCGGTTTTACGAGTTATGTCCAACAATAATCCAGAATTAAAACAAGTCATATTAAAAAAAGTTCTAAGTGAATCTTAGTTCGAATCCGTGTGCTATTTAAGAAGGATGGCAATATCGCAATAAATACTTTGTACTGACGTGTCAAAAGTCTATTTGAAACAGAGAAAATATTATTCCAGTTTGAAATACGTATAAATTCCATTAAAAATCCATGTCTAAGAATTATGCGAGCACTTTTGTATTTCCAGTGAAAACAGTAAATTAAATTAAAAAATTTGAACCGAAATAAAAATTCAGCCCAAACTGGTCACAAAATAATACAACTAAACGTGCAAAATATTTTATGTCCGACCAATTAGATGTCAGTAATACATCTGTTGTACGACTAAGACCAAAATAGGATGTCATCGTTCGGTAAAAAGATTTAAGTCTTTTTGCCACTTATCACATGCTTATGTCACGTAGTCCATGTATGACCTTGATTCAATGATTGTTATTCAGAGAAAGAGAAAATGTCTTTATTTTTAATGTTGCTTACCTCGAAATTAAGAAATGAATATCACTCAGGTCAAACATAACTGAAACTCTGGTCTTGTCAATATCAAATATCCAGAAACTAATATCATATTCCAATATCATGTACTGGAATTTTAAAAGAAATCTAACAAACAAAATGAAATAAATGAAAACTACGTAACAATTGAAAGCAAAGACATCTAATACATTTCGAAGCTTTCTACACTGCAAATATTTCCTGAGAAAAGGGCAAGCTGAAATCATTACAATATCGATAACTCGCAAATTTTGGAGAAAGTATATGCCCTATGTTATTTGTAAATTTCGAATATTATTTATATCATAAATAAATAAATATAAATTATCTGATTGAAATGAAGATACAAACTCTCTATACGAAATCAGCGTTTTAGTCTGCCTATCCTTAGATAAATTGCATATACTCTAAAGTATACAGCGAATACATTGTTTTATGAAAGGTCACTTATTGCATAATACATTTAAAGACACGAATCGAAATGAAGATTCAGAGATGTTTAATTCCACATTGCAAGATTAAGTATCAAGTTTATACATTATATACGTTGATGTAAAAATAGCTCAACGAATCACACATGTCTCGTTCAGGAAATGTAACCACTAATTCTTAGCAACACAGGAATCTCTTTAAATAGCTATTGAAACTGAAGGTGATTGTAATAGGATGCATACATAAGTTAATGCTTATTTTTTTAGTTTTATTCACTGTATTTCATGACATGCTATTCTAAGGTAACATTGTTTACTGTATTTGACATTTTACAGAAATTCAGAAATTCTTTTCTACTAAATGAAAACGCTTTATCTCATTTCTGGCTTAAAACTGTGGCAGCTCTGGTAAACACATTAAATTTTTTTAAATTAATTCCCAGCGTAAGAGCCATTAATTTCATTTAAGGCCATACTGAGAGTACGTGATAATTTACATGTAATACACTTCAAATATTTCTGTAAATTTAAACTCTTGACCTCCATGCATGAATCTTTTTTGCGTCTTAAATTGGCCTTATACTTTATGTTTCGTGTAGAAGTGAAAGTGGGCTTTTTAAATTTGGACACGTTAAGTTGTGTTGTTGATTTGTTTGTTTGTTTGTTTGTTTGATTAGGATTTTTAACGTAGCTTTAACAATTTTTCAGTTATATCACTACGATGTCTGCAGTGAGGCAGTTTATAGTGATGTCTAGCACTGAGACATCATGCCGCAGACATGTAGCATGATGTCTCACCCAGTCACATTATCCTGACACCAGGCCGACCAGTCCTAACACTAACCTCTTTATGCTGAGCGTCAAGCGAGGCAGCTGTTAGTACCATTTTTGTAAGTCTTTGGTATGACTCGGCGGGGGATCGAACCGACGACCTCCCGCTTCCGGGGCGGACGCTCTAACCACTAGGCCACCGAAGCGGTTTATACAGAATTGAAAAGTTGGTATACTATCATTTGTGATTTTACAATAGACTATTGACCCTGCAGCACTTCAATTACTATTAATGACGTCATCATCTTACGTTTTGTATTTCATCGATATTCGGTCTCAGTTTCATTCATAATTTTGTATTACTACGTCTTTTTTAAATTCTTAGATTATATTTGGATTTTATTCATTTTCTCATTTTCTCATTTTTTTTTCTTATTCTAAGGAAACAATTTATTTGTTAAATGTTACAAAGCTTGTTATCTTCGCTGTTTTCCTGTTACATTCGTAAAACCCTAGACTCGTAACATTAATAATGTCGTAGCTAACGTAGCATACCATATCCTTACGAACTGTTTTGCATACTGTTTAGTAGCATACCATATCCTTACGAACTGTTTTGCATACTGTTTGGTAGCATACCATATCCTTACGAACTGTTTTGCATACTGTTTGGTAGCATACCATATCCTTACGAACTGTTTTGCATACTGTTTGGTAGCATACCATATCCTTACGAACTGTTTTGCATACTGTTTGGTAGCATACCATATCCTTACGAACTGTTTTGCATACTGTTTCCAGTCGCACGGTTCCAGTTCCGAATCGTGTCGGATATACATCATGGTTGCATGGTGGCTATTTAACTCATGGTTAGTTTAGGACAAAATTCAAGTATCTCGAAGGTTCTGTGTGGATATAGTCTGCAACCATTTGCTTTTAAAAAGTGTGTGCGTCTATTTGCAGAGAAGTATGATCAATCTGTGAGTTTGTTTTCTCTTCGTGACTGCTAAGTGGTATTCGTCGTTTGCAATTCAGAGCGCATGTCTTGCACTTCTGTCTGTTAAGTACCTCGATCCATGACATCCTTTTATCTACTATATGGTCCTTTCTTTGCACAACAGAATCTGCAAAAGAGACCCCATCACTTCTGCCAAGATAAGTTCGATTGTCATGGTCTGTAGTCTCTCCAAAGATACATTTATTTAATGTTAACAACTATGAGGGTATTAATTTAGAAATCTAGACTTAAATACCCAGCATCCTCATAAAACGGGACATTGATATAAGCTTTTCTTGCTATATTGCCATTTAATGGAACCTCAGCATTATTCACTATTTCTTCAATTATTTCAGTTAGAGGTGTTGTATGTGTTTTATGGTTTCGTTTAGCGCATGACGAATAGGGATGAGAATATTGCAAGGAAGTAAGTCATATGAAATGAAAGCTCTTGAGAAGTAGAAATACTGCGTTACCAGACAGTGTATTTGATACCGCCCAAATCACCACCCTTTGAACTTGCATTATTCGATGTTGAAAGGATTGTAAAACTCCAATTGTATTTGTATGGTTCATTTATTAAGCAAGGAACAAAATAAAACTGTCACTGGAGGTAAACATAATGTCAACCTGTAGGTGACAGTCACAGAATAGCAGTAATATCAAGAAACAGGAAAGACTGGTAACTATCAGAGAATCAAACATTTAAACAAATATTCAGGGTATATGTATAATGAATCTACCATGTGTGCACTACAGAAATGCTGCTGAACGTCTCAGCCCTGATCATTTTACATATACGTGAACTATATACAGTTATAGTATATGTGGAATTGGCTAAACAGAGGAACCATGTTCAATACTTTATTGTAACAACAGTATGTTCATGTACATATGCATGTCCTAAAGTTTAAGGGAAATTATAACTTTCTTGGCAATTTAAAAAGTTTTCTTTAATTATTTTCTATGTTGATATATAAAGCTATTTAAAATCGATGTATCACGAACGAAATAGGGATAAATGAATTGCTTCACCATTTATACTGTTCCATGATCAATCGTATGCATCAAATAATGTTGGCATTTTCTCCTCTTAAATCCAGCATCCGTCCGGCATAATCCCTTTACATCAGCAACAACACGCTGGTATCGCTCTCTAGCCCTTTATATCCCAGATAGTAAAAGGATTTATGAAAAAGAAGCGAGAATACTTATTTGGACAGATTTTTTTATAGTTTAGATAGCATGTGCATGGTATTATATCCGTATCATCATTTTGCGAATGAGTTGATACAGGCATACACAACCACACATTACATTGCAGATGACAAAACAAACAAACAATTAAACACGCACGAAAAGGTCGGCCAAAACGTACCGAGTCTTTGTTATTTACGTCTCTTACCACCGTCGTGTTAGAAAGACGATTCTACTGGCTGTTCACCTTGTTTTGGTATGGAAGATGTCCCTTATATCTAATCTGCCCCTAGCTGAACGATACAAAGATCTCACGGATGTTTGTGTTATGTTTCCCTTTTAACTGCAGGCTGCTTTGATGGCCACATTTTGTGTCGCTGAGAACTTGTCAAACGAATTGAGGACTGGTAAGGGTTGGGATTCCCAGATCACAAAATTGAAAGACCTAGTGGTCATGCAGAAAACATCCCTTGAGATGGAGTAATTGCTTTACCGCACAATATATGCCAGTTTTATTTTAATGTTCGTGGAATAATAATGGCTAAACCCTGATTTATTATAAGTGAACCCCACATTCAGAACATCTGTCTACACGTCATCACTCGTAATCAGTCTTTACAAGCTCTAATAATGACATTACAGACACACAAAGATCACACTCTTCTGAAACAAGCGTATTGGAAATTCTAAAATCTAATCTATATTTAACCGACACTAATCACGAGAGCGATAAGTGGTCATTTAGACACATCCGTGACAATGTTACTACGTCAACAATCAAATTATGAAAGAACTTTTGACAACGCTGATGGGTATCTAGCATCAAATGAAACTAAATTTATTGCTGAAACGAAAATTATTTCAAAACGGAAACTATGCTGAAATGAAAATGTTTGTTGTAACTAAAGTTATTGCTGCAACGAACATTATGCTGAAACGAAAATTTATGATGTAACAAAAATATTGCCTCGGATTGACATGGCAGATTTATTTAAATTTAGCCAAATTACATTGATTGTGTGTGTGTGTTTGTGTGTGAAAAGGAACTGCGTAATATTCTGATTTCGTAAATTTGTTGTACATTCTGCTTCATAACTTTGTACTTTTGCCAATGTTGTAAATTGATCTTCTCATTTTAGACTTAAACACAACCCCCAAATTGAAGAATATCTTTTTTTAAAGAATTCATTATGTTCCATTACCTATTTGGAAAGATGGGTCAACTACAAGAATGTATATATGAGGAAAGCAAAGCAACCATAAACAACGAGTTCTCAAAATCTGCAACAGAAAGGCAGTTAAGACTCGTACTAAACTTCATTGAAGAATGCAAAACAAATTAGAGATTTATGTGCGGTCTTTACGTTAGCAACGCGAGTCACTTTATGTTATGAAAATATAAAGATAACTTGTAGGGCTTCCAGACACATGAACGGACAATATTGAACATTATTCTACTCCGTGTTGAAAGCTTTATTTACAGATATTTTTTTTACCGAATGTATCGGATGAAGATTATTACCCTTGTGAAATGTTAAAGTGTTTATGTTTTGAAAAATAAATGATTCTTTTACATTTGTTCCATGATTTTAGAATTGTGTTCAAAAGCATTTTAGAACTTGTACAGCGATGCAAGATGTTGTATTAACATTATATAGGGAATATAAAACTGATATGCTAGCCTAAATATTTGCTAACTTCAATGCGTGAATACTTTTAATTCCTCATCAAAGTAACTATTCATCACCTGTAATGTGCATCCAGGTAGATTGTGAAAAACCATCGTTCTAGGGTTCATTATCTCTTTTCTTTATATATCCGTCTGTCTTATGAAAAATTGAAATTTAAAAACTAATGCTTAAATGTTAAATGTGATACTACTACTACTACTACTACTACTACTACTACTACTACTACTAATAATAATAATAATAGTTACAAGAAGAACAAGCCATGTTATTATTATTATTATTATTATTATTATTATTATTATTATTATTATTATTATTATTATTTCGTATCGATATGAGAACATCTAATATTTGCCTCTTAAAACGTCCAAATATGTCTGTGTCGAATTTCAACGCCATGACAATATTATGCACGTTGGTACATTAATCTGAAGGTGCAGTTGTTCAATATAAGGCATTAAGCCACTAATATTATTCTTTTCTAGAAAATTCAAACCTGTTAAGGAAAATCAGATTATATAATCGCCAGAAAATTTAACTGTACAACCTTTTCCAATAAAACATAAATAAAGAACGGCATAGAACTGGTATAAAAAGGATGCGATTGTCAATGTAGTTCATTCATTCATTCATTCAGGCGGTGAACACGGAGCAGGCAGGACCGGGACGGCGAGCTATTCAGTGAGTGAGGAATTAAGCTGCCATTTAGGAGTGCTAATAAAATAAAGATAACGCACCCATAGGAGTAGTTGTAATGAAGATGTAGTGTCGAGTAATACTCCACTACAATAAGTCTTCAAAATTCCAGCCACAAGAAGATAGACGCCGTAAAATCTCTACCAAGCTGAGCAAGAAATGGTGCCACGTGGAGAAACAAGATGGCCGCCGGAGTCCAAGGCTATCATAGAGCCATCAACGAAGAGTACTCACGTGGACTACATTTCGACAACCAAGTATTCAGCGACGTAGAAGATAGAAGTTAACCAGTCAGCAGGGATACAGGAGGCCACATGAGAAACTCTGTGGCTTCCACCTACTGCACCCCGACGACGAAGCCTGCGGTTACAATGGTGTTTTCATTTGCCTGAATAATAGGGGACTCATTTGGTTACGAGTACCCCTTTTTGACTAACTTTCCGTGGCCCTAGGGAGAAATTTGATCTTACATTGGTATGCCTCCATACAAACTTAAAACCAAATCAAACTACCATTGACTACACTTTTATATGCCGCATAGGCATATTAATTTCAAAATTTGTTAGGGACTTAATTTATGTACACTATGTACTAGAATTTTTGAGCGCTAGGATGATAAATAAATAATTCTACAACTTTGATATTGGGTTAATTGCATAGGTGGCTAACACATTATTGGATGTTAAGCTGTCCATTAGTAAAACTGGACTGAATTCGACTTAAGTAGGGCTCTTTCGTTTCAGGTGTGGGCTGCGTCCGTTGCCTTGCTGTCGGTCTCCTTGCTGTGCTCTGCTGTGTGTTGCTGTGTCGCCCGCGCCTCCTGGACCAGGGCCTTTTCCTCCTTTGCCGTCGCCGCTCACCAAATTACTAGCGAAATGAGGAAACATTTCCCCTCGCTACCTTACAACTCGATTGGATGATAGGGGTGGGTGTGTGTAGGTACTATTCCTACCCACCCCAAAGGGCCTTCATTTCTCCCGATAGTTACTTTTTAGTAATTCGGGAGAACGCCCTATTTAATATATAGTGCGATTAAGCACTGTAAATCCTGAGGGGGGGGGGGGGAGTAGCGACCCTCCCCAAAGGACCTAAAATGGGTACCGACAGGGTACCTATAAAAGATGTACAAATGCCCCACTGTGGGCGGTTACATCTATAAAAATCCCATTAAGCAAGCATGTAGTTCACTAGGACTTCTGATACCCATCGTGGTTATTTGGCATTATGATTTTAAAAAGTTTCATGAGCTTAATAAACATAGAGGCTTATTTACCGTCGATATGACCTGGTTATGGCCATTCAGGTTTAGTCATCTGAATTTCATCTCATGTTATATTAAACTTTACTGGTCTCCGGCAGCGTGCCGGGACAGATTCTGAACTCGTTAATTAATTAAGATGAAGCTGTGACTGATTTTGAGTTTATACGGTAATGATCGATAACATAAAGCTATCCCATATTGTTGTTGCGATCGGTTGATTGATGTGAACTGAAAAGTAAATTGAATATCACTTTTGGGGGACGATGGAATTTATGCCATGCTAATGCTTATTATTGTCAGAAATGGTTTAGAAGCAAATGAGATTGCATTTAGCTAAAAGAAAGTTGTAATAAACTGTTGTTTCATGTCACATCCAGTCAATGTTTTTTTTTAAAAAACATCGTGCATTACGCTAATCAGGCGTATTCTATTCGAATAACATGTAACCGTAAGATTATTTGTCCATTTGCGCCATTTTGAAATTTAGAAATGCATTACTTTGCTACATCAGTTGCTGAATCTATTATAAATGATTTGAATTCTTTAAACGACAAACAAAAGCTGACGTTTGGTGCAGATTCTTTCGTATTTGTATCATTTATCAAATGATTTATTTAAATCATTTATGGATACAAACATGATGATCGAAAAGGTACTTACATTAGACTTACAAAAAGAATAAAGTGACCGTTCATTCTCCTTATCTATAAATCAGACACCGTTCCATTAAAGTTTGTTTTAACATACTATTCTTCCGTTTGTATATTAGTAGCAGCTTCTTTTGCTGCCAGTATACGACATTTCATAAATTTCACAACCTTCGTTATTATGTAGAACATTTCTGGATTTTAAATTACACTTTAAACTGTAGAGATACCTTACCTAAATACCGACATGAGATCAAGATCAGACTCCAAGCAGTTTTATTCTCCCATTTTCTCGTGTGTCATAATATCATTATTAATACAGTTAGAATTAAAAAGATATCAGATATTACTAGTTGAGGTTCATTCACGATGACTGTCCCGGTGTCAGAGTGGATAGAGCGTCCGCCTCGGATGCGAGAGGTCGTGGGTTCAAATCCAAGTCGAGAACTACCACATACTTATTGAAGAAATGGTACTAACAGCTGCCGCGCCAGGTGCGCAGCATTCCGAGGCTAGCATTAGGACTGGTCGGCCTGGTGTCAGGATAATGTGAATGTGTGGAACATGATGCTACATGTAAACGGTATGATGCCCCAGTGCTGCCGCACTGCAGATATCGTAACGATATGACTGAAAAGTGTTTAATGCTGCATTTAATATCCAAATCGCGCGCACGCGCACGCTCGCGCGCGCACACACACACACACAGAGGAACATGTTTGAACATATTACCTAATCTGAGCAGTTGTTATACGAAATCATGCCAAATCCATGCTTTTAAAGCGCATTCTCACTCATGTTTAGGGCGTTGATGAAAGTTCTTCAAGGAAGCAAATTGGAGCAGAACTCCGGTGGGAGTTTCGTGTTGTTAGAACTCTACTGGGAGGTCATTATATCTTTTCTTAATGGTCCAAAGCCCTTGCTTTGACAATGAGATGTGTCTTTCCGCTTTCCCAGTATGCCTTGTTAATAACCTGTGTGGATATTTTCATTATGCCTGTATGTCAGCTACATAGGAGAGGGATTTGTGTCGAATGAATAATATATCTCCTCCAGTGGGTGAAAATACTAAAGTGTTTCGCCCACTCAATAGAAACGCATTTTCTAATTATTTTATTCTCAAGCGTGTTGACTACCTAGCGTGTAAAACAGATTAAAGGAGCCACTTTTACAGTACTATCAACTGTTTCTTTTTTCCTGACGTGATTGTGTAAATATTACTTGAACATACGAGTAGTAACATAATTCTCATTATTGATAAAAGTTCAAAGAAAACATAAACTTTGAAGAAAATATTTAAATAAAAATAGATTTAAAGTGAAATTCGTATTGGCTAGGTGATTTACAGCATGGACAATGGTATGTTTCACTTATGATTGTATTGCTGTCTGTTAGGTAGTAAACCTTTTGGAGTAAAGAAAATGATTATAATATTTATCTTGGAAACAATATCCATGAAATCACCGCTTACAATAAACCACATGTTAATATCCGACTATAAATATAGAATGTATATAATAAAGGATGTAAACATACATAGGTATGAATCCCATTGCGCCATATTTTGGAATAGGGTTTAATAAAACGCCTTCTCTTAGCTTTATATACATTTGGATAATGATAGGTGTTCAATAACAGATCGACAGAAAGAAGCACATAATGAACATATAAAGGGGAAATAACGTGTGTAATTAGTATAAATGGGCAGACTTAAAACTATAATATAAGTTGTCAGGTGAATCTAAGAAAGGGCACACGCATGTCTCTTCCATAACCAAATTTCGCGTACAGAAAAACCCCTGATGTTCCACATTGCAGAACACTCAATTTATCTACGCCATCAGGTCATGCTTGCGGATACGGCATCTACATCCCAATAAATATGTCCTACAATGTCACGTGATATACACCGTTTTCTAGCTTCTAAATAATCACAGTTTAATTTATTGCATTTCACTGTTATCGCTTACTCCAAAAGCATACACTTAACGCCTCAGCATGCTATCCTAATAGGCCCTTTAAATGGTTTATGGAGTTATGTAGAAAACTGCTATTAAAGCACGCAAACCAATTAAAATATGCATAGATCTGGCTAGATTAAGCAAACAAAAGACTTATCAAGAATTCTTATGCACGTTAATACTGCATGACTAATCTAAATTTAAAACAAAGTTTATATGCTTTTACACTGGAAGCTCAGACTCAGATAATTACAATATATATATATATATATATATATATATATATATATATATATATATATATATATATATATATATATATATATATATGCCAGTTATTTCATTGACATGAAACCGATTTTGAACTTGTGCAACAAAAATGCATTGCTTTAAATAAAAACCTTGCAGATAGGATTCACATACCTTTTTGCAAACATGAGAAACTTCTCTTCAAAGATATCCGTGGCAATGTAGATATATTACTATTATTATTCTTGAATTCGGGCAGAGACTCAGCATGAAAGAAAACAAATGCATTGCCACAAGCTGTTTTCGTATCATTGCAAGGGGGAAGCTGTTTTCGTTTCATCGCAAGGGGGAACTGTATTCGTTTCATCGCAAGGGGGAAGCTGTTTTCGTTTCATCGCAAGGGGGAACTGTTTTCGTTTCATTGCAAGGGAGAAGCTGTTTTCGTTTCATTGCAAGGAAGAGGTTGTTATCGTAACATTGCAAGAGGGAGCTGTTTTCGTATCATTGCAAGGGGGAAGCTGTTTTCGTTTCATTGCAAGGGGAAGCTGTTATCATATCATTGCATGGGGGAAGCTGTTTTCTTATGCAATACAATCATATGCAACGAGGATATTATAGAGCTCATTTCTTGGTCGAAAGAGATATAATATGCACACAGAATAGTCTGATACAGAGAAAACTGTATGGATGGGGTCTGTAAATGGTATATTAATCTACTGAATTGGTTTGAAAATCAATTACAGTTAAGCACGTTGATTGTAATTATTGTCCAGAGTAACTGTGTGTTGGTTGCTTTTCAGCGATAATGCTTCTGAGGCAGTATATTCCCGTAAATGTTTCACTCAATCATTGTGATGCCAGATCATATGTTGTGCATATGGATCGCTGTAGTAAACTAAATAAAGATAATGCGATGTATCAAGAATTGTTTTTGCTGCAGCAAATACTTTGTCAAATTCAAAATTTTCGTATTACTGCATTTACTTAGTAGTCCTATTATATTTGTTAAATGGGCTGCTCAATGATTTATTTAGTTATTTATTTATTTAGTTATTTATTTATTTAGTTATTTATTTATTTAGTTATTTATTTAGTTATGTTATGATTTTGTCTCAAAAAATTTCAACCAAGGTGCACATGTTGTGCTTGTGTCGGGTTGTCAGGCTGTTCGTTATTTTGTATGTACATGAACTTTTCATCACTTTAATTTTACAACGCTTAGATGTTTTTTGAAACTATCCGTGTTAAATAAGGGGCTGGCGTCGCTGCAAAAATAATGTTTTGATTCTCCTGCTTCCATATGTGGTACAGAGAGAGAGAGAGAGAGAGAGAGAGAGAGAGAGAGAGAGAGAGAGAGAGAGAGAGGGGAGAGGGAGAGAGAGTGTGTGTGTGTGTGTGTGTGTGTGTGTGTGTGTGTGTGTGTGTGTGATGTAGAATTTAAACGTAGTTTTATGACTTTTCCAATCATATCACTACCATATCTGCATTATGGCAGATTATAGTGATGTCTTTCACTCGGGTATCGTGCCACAGGCATGTTGCATTATGTGCCACCCAGTCACATCATTATATCCTGACACCAGGTCAACCAGGCATTGGTATGACGCCGTCAGGGTTCGAATGCTGACGCTCTAATCACTATAGCAACAGAGCAGTCTCTGACGTAGAAAAATAGGATACTACATTTAAAGCAAAGTAGTAAAATGAAGCTGGTTGTCAATTTTCTATCTACATCGGAATATTGAAATCGAGTCTTCTATTTGTATGTCGGTGTATATCTAGAAACTTTCGATAAAATGTGTTATTTCGAAAATAAAGCTGAAGAATAGTCTTATCATCGATACTCTCATTAAATTGTTTGCTGGATTTAATAATAATGTTTGAACATTTTAGTGCGTGCTAGAGGTAAAGGAGCAATTGGCGTCTCATTTTGGGGTAAATGTCTAATTAATGTATAATCAAAATTTTAACACACTGTTTGTGTAGATATCCAATAAGTTTAATTTCTTTTCGTATCTCAAAAATTTGAAAACGTGTCTAAAATTCGCTCCAAATAAGGCCTCATGTTTTATCTATTAAGGTCGTCATCTCTCCACCTCCCTGCAAAAATTTAATTTAAGTTTGTATGGTACATAATTGTTTTGTTATATATAAGCAATACTGTAATACCTTTATCTCCTGTAATTATTAATGTCAATACTTCAATTAATTGTTAACAAAATAAGTGACTTTAAGAAGTATGTTTAGAAAAAGTATGTTTAGAAAAAGGTTTCCTGTTCCATTTCGGAGTGTTAAATCGAGAGACGTTATCGAAATAAATAAGAAGCTTTCACATAAATAATTACGGTATGAAGGCCTTAAACGTTTAATTAAAAATTATGTTATTTTGTCATTAAACAAGGCTATCAACAGAAGTCAAAAACTTTCATCTCTGAACATTCGAGTGTTTAATATCATATTTTCGGAAAGACAAGAATACGGTTTAGAGAGAACCCAACAGTGTTAATACCATTTTGTCAACGTCTTTCATTAATTCATCATTAGTTCATATATAGATAGACAGACAGATAAACACAAATTTGTAAGAAAGGCTTCGTTTGGAATAAATCTATTGTTTATCATCATGCACGCACTCACTAAGTTTGGCAACTCTAAGAAGCATAGTATCCACATAGCATGCCACTGACTAATTTAGTTACGAACCGAGCGTACAACCGTGACGTAATCCTGTAAACGTGAACTTGTTCTGGAAATGAAGCTCTATTTCTTTCATTCCATGTATGTGGCAATAGCACGGACGCATATTATAGTCAGTGTCATGGTTCTGACATGAACCGTACATGTGAAATTAACATCAAATGCATAATTCTGAAATGTGCATCTACGTCAGTTTTGTCTCCAAATCGAGGAGGCGTAAAACACATGCTGTAACTGATATTCCCACAATGATGGAGCACTTCTCAAGATGTATCCGGTTACCAAATATCATGACTATAGTTATAATGGGATGTATAGATAATGCAGCAATCTCTTGTCGTCACGAGCCATTCGCATAAGGCTTTCAGCAAAAGTGAAATGTAAGTCAATGTGACTTTCTTCTTAATAGAGTTGCTACGGTAGTGGCTGATTGTACTGGCTTTGTCCAGTTAGTAACAAAGTCTTCATAAAGGCTACGTGTTGATCTTAGAAAAATGAATACGAATTAGAATAGTTAGACTTCCTTCAGAAATCTTGTCACCACTTTGTACAGGCTACGGTTTTGATGTCATTAATACTGGATGAGTTCCAATCATCACATCTTACTATTTGATAGAATGTCAAATACATATATTGCCATAAAGAAAAATAGCCCCTACAGTTGCGCAAAGAAAGTGCCTTGTGGAATTTCGTTAACGTAATTCCAGTAAATGATGTTAGAGGTTAGATCAAGCCTGTATGAAGTATATAATACAGTGATGGTTATATAAATATAAAGCAAGCCCTTACTGGTACTGTTGTAAATTCAAAGGTCTGAACAATTTACGAATTAATTTTGTGAAGATATTGAACTCCTAAATCAATGTTGAAAATAAATGAAGTTAAAATTATCATTAAAATTAAGCTCTCCATTTAGGTACAATGACACCGCCGTGCAAACAACGGCCTAATAGTTTTAACTTATATATTGTATTGATATCGAAGACTGAGAAACTTATCGAAAACGTTAAAATAGCACTTTCAAGGACCAAACACCCGCATAACATAGCAGACCTGATCATGAAAGCAATGCACGCAGTCATGTTGGGACCATTTTAAAACTTTGAAATTGTTTTGCACATCTGTTTCAACAAACAATCCATTACTGGTGTATGCGTGGTGTAGCATACACATATGCTCTATATACATGTCATATTCATGATAAATACGACGGATTAATGTTAGTATAAATATTAATATAACTTGTTACTGATTGTGTAGGAGGCATGCCAACTTGAAATGTACTATGTTAATTTCATTTAATTTGTGATTGTACTATTATTTCACTTTCCAGTAAGAAAATCGTAATTTCAGGATTATAAGTTGCTTAGAAGTTATAAAACAAAATTAAATGGTTTTTATGAAACGGTGTAATGGGAAATAAGTGTATTTCAGGTTCGATCTCGAGATTTTGTTAATATCACGTGGCAAGAATCAAAAAAGAATCTGATGAATAATGGCATCAAATTAGTGTACTGACAGGCTTAAACGGGCTTAGGCGTTAATTGTTAAGCGTTAAATCTAGAAGTCAGCAATATTGCACACTATTTCGCCAGACACCATTACTCATGCAGACGAGAACGAAATGTAAGTAGCATCGAGACTTTCGAGAACGATTCGAACTTTCTTGAAAAGTCTGAAAGACGAAACAAAGGACAAACTTTGAGAGAGAGAGTGTGTGTGTATGTCTGAGAGAGAGAGAGAGAGAGAGAGAGAGAGAGAGAGAGAGAGAGAGAGAGAGAGAGAGTCGTTGTCCACGTCCTTGCTTCAATTGCAATATCGATTTTATTTCACGGGTATTTTCCCTGCAGAGTATCTATATTCATTCTTCAGTCCTACAATGTGTGCTCTAAAAAGTCACGATAATTTGTTTTCGTGCTTAGCAGCACAGTGACACGTGACAATTGAGTTAGCGTCAAAGCAATTGTAGAGTGTCTTTAGCAGAGAGAGAGAGAGAGAGAGAGAGAGAGAGAGAGAGAGAGAGAGAGAGAGATGACACATAACAGAACAAATACATGTATTTGCCAAAATGAATGTTGCGTTTATGATCTGAATTTCATAAAATTATACTTATTAGTTAGCATATCGTGTTTCGATATTGTTCATCATCTTGCAGTATAACATGAATACATTTCCCATTTAAAACCTGGCAACAGTTTTAAGTCTCATTATATATTCTGATTATGATGACAGTAGTTAATTGTCTAGTTCTATTTATGTCTGATAAACAATTATCGGACTAGAGTATCTGTTATATCCATCACTTAGGAAAACAAACGTGTATGGACTGCCCTTGATAGCAATATATAATAGTATGATCATGATGGATGTAAAGCACTATCTGATTTTGTCTTTCTGCAATCTCATATTGCCATATTAAATGACGAAATGCATTGACAATTATAAAGTCAACTATCACATGACAAACTTAGATAACATTACTTGCATCTCAGACGTGGTCTTTGAGTATGTCCATAGTTTACATTTCCTGTCCAGAGAGTAAACTGATTAAATCAGGGAAATATAATCACATTTTGATATGCACGTAATGGGAAAACACAAGATAAGACACGCTTTAAGTGTAACTCGATCTATATTTTTACAACTTATTGTTCTAATATTATTTTAAAATAATTTATTTTATCTGTGTTAAACGAAACAAAATATAAATTTATTATTTGAAAACAGTTTTGATGGTGAAACTCAGGGATGTTGTTTTATTTTTTCGAATTCGTCACTCACGTAGATCTAAAGGAGTATAAAAAGGATATAGGGAACATCGGTTAGGTATGGGACTGTATTTCTTACTACCTTGCGTGAAAGAACTGGCCAAAGTCTATCGCTTTTTTGCTTCATCAGACTGTATTCAAACTGAATTCAACATTGCTTACGTCATTATATATAAACAACCTTACATAATTCCAATTTTTATGAATTAAACGAATTTCCTGTAATATGATTGGATGTAAACGGTCACGTGATGTTGATCAGGAATTGTTTACACTTCGATAAATTCTGGGACTACTTTCGGTTTTTGAAATATAAATAAACATTGCAGACACGTTATTGTGAAACGATTTTGTCATCTGTAAAATATATAATTCTGAAAATAAATATAACTTTTACACTTTTTATACTTTTTCCAATATTCTTTGTAAAGTATAAAGTTTCTGAATAAACGTAACTGTGACAGTAGTCACATTTCATTTCTCACTAGATCACCGAGTGGGTCTTTTTAAGTATTAACGCTGCTGAGAATGACATAAAATGTTACTGTTGTATAGAATTTATTTCATTGTTACCTTTATATAGTAAGGGATAGCATCATCTTGTTCATATTTCCATAAAAATTGGAAGTATTCACTGAAAAAATCCATAATGATTTCAGGTTTGATTGAAATTTAATTTAGCACACTTGATGAGTCGGTATCAGTTGTTATTATGTAAGGTCATGGTCATCTGACGTAACAGATGGGACTGACTAAAATTGAACAAGAATGCTGTCAGTAAACAAAATGTGTTAAAAACCACGGTAACCATTGCCTATGATGTAAAAGATGGAGTTTATGAATAAACGTAACTGTGGCTGTAGTCAATTTCTTCGTGTGATTCTGTACAGGTTATGTATTACGGGGCGGTGTGAAACGCCGAATGAAAGGTAACTACGCGCTACGTAAATTCGAATGCATTATTGATGGAATAAGTTAATTTGACGATAGAAATGATGAAATTGGAATTATAAGGATTAAATGATCATGGTTGGGTATTTATTGATGTGTAAATTTTACCTAATCACTCACAAAGTTAACATAAAGTCCTTCGGACTTTATTTACTTTGTGAGTGATTAGGTAAAATTTACACATCAATAAATACCTAACCATGATCATTTAATCCTATAATAAACAAGATGACGTCATAGTTCATATTTTTAATCTAATTGTCTCGCTCTTTAAATCGACATGGAAATAGGGATATACAGCATAGGCTAATGACATTTAAATGCATAAAATACATAAAACTGGATCTTAAAGATACGTATATCTCTATTGATAAATATCTAAAAACATTTCATGAATAAATAGAGATAAACAGTTTTACTAATAATTTCAATATGTATATTGTACATTCAAAGGGTTAATGAATGTCGTATAGTGTTTTAGAATTTAGTCCTTTTGGATATATCATATTAAGGCGGTGAATCCAATAGGTTTCCTTTAGCAGACGTTCAATTTCAGAATCAACTATGACAATAGGTTGAATATATATATATATATATATATATATATATATATATATATATATATATATATATATATATTTATATAAATACCGGTACTTAATTGCATGACAATTAACATACATGAAAAAGAAACGTTCTTATATACGCACAATGTGAAGGTGCAAGGTGCATTTCAGAAACTACTATGTCTGACGAAATGGCAAATATTGGGAACATTCTGGAATGTAATGATCAATTAATTGCAAATCGATACAAGCAGCTGTTTTTGTACTTATACATTGTTTTAATTTTTTGTTTTCATTTATTCACCCGGCCTTGCTACGTATATTGTTGACTCGGCTTTTTACACGAACAATATCAACAGGATATTGCAATACGGTGGCTGATGCTGGCGTAAACATCACTCCTATTAACAATCATTTCGGTCACTGAGTCCATCTGTCTATCCTGTTGATAGTGAAGCCAATAAATGTCAAGCAGTCATGCTTTCTGGTTGAATACACTTATTGAATATGATACTTCACAGTAGTACCTTTCGGAATCTGATCAAATAACATATGTAGGGATTGTACAACTTTCACTTCTTGCATCGGTTATTTAAAACTGGGCAGTAATAATAATAATCGTAGACAGAATATATATATATAAATATATATATGTATATATATATATATATATATATATATATATATATATATATATATATATATATATATATATATATATATATATATATATATATATATATATATATATATATATATATATATATATATATATATATATCTTAGTGAACGTGTATCATTGTCTAGAAGTTTAAAAACGTGCTTGAGACCACTAGTGCTATCCTGCTACGTTTATATTGTCCTCGAAGTTCTGTCTTATCTTTATGTTATGTGGCAGACATCGTACAAAAAAATGCAAAGCTAGCAAAATATATTACTAACAGTTGTATTCCTAAGAGCGTTTGATATATAACTGTCAAGCAATGATATTAAAATATTAATATTATTAATATGTATCTGACTGGAAATTGTGTTGGTACAAAATAGAATGAATAGTGAGTGTATAGCACGCATACAGAATAATTATAACTGCGTTAAAATGATAAATGGAGAGACATGAATTATTCATTGATAAGCAGCAATTATTAATGATTATATAATATACAATTAGTATGATTATATAATATACAATTAGTATGATTATATAATATACAATTAGTATGATTATATAATATATAATTAGTATGGTTATATAACATATAATTAGTATGATTATATAATATACAATTAGTATGATTATATAATATACAAATAGTATGGTTATATAATATATAATTAGTATGATTATATAATATACAATTAGTATGATTATATAATATACAATTAGTATGGTTATATAATATATAATTAGTATGATTATATAATATATAATTAGCATGGTTATATAATATACAATTAGTATGATTATATATCATACAATTAGTATGATTATATAATATACAATTAGTATGATTATATAATCAGAAATGTTTCTATTATGATTAGTTTTTGTTAAATTTTGGCATCAAATAATTGATGCGTACCCAAGATGATATGCTATACAATGCAACAGTTGATGAGTATATCACTGATAAAAAGGCCTTTCATTGGTTATATACATTATGATTTTCAATGTATGTGTACACATTTTGTACTACACCACGTTTTATTTTTAATCTTCATCTTTGGTTTCAGGACAAACAAACAAATAGCTTTTATGATTCATGTTAATATAAGGCAACGGGCAAATTCATATGGTCGTGAATACAATTGAAACATTCAAAACAGTATACTGAAAGACATATTTTGAAACGTTTAACCTACTAGGTTAGTCGGTAAATGTTGTCCACACTTACGTTTGCAATGATAATTGCATATATTCAATTTCAGACTGTATTAGGTGGAAGACCGTCGCTTAAAATATTCTAGCGACCGACCATCAGTTGCCCCATAGGAGGGGAGGCTGTATGTATGGTAGGAGGGGCGCCAGGATTTTATTTAGAAAAACGCTCCAGCCACCTGTGACGATTATGGTTGAAGTGGAGTGCTCCAAATATTTTATTTAAACTATTATAGATGTCACACTTAAGCTCTAGTTTGTTAAAAGTTTAATTTAGTGAAAGATAAATGTACCGCTCTTAGCGCTCACTCAGCAATACGGACGATTAGATTGTTAAATACACAGAAAGGTTGAAACTCAATGACTTACAATTGTATAACAGTTAGATTATCAAATAACCCACATTTCCAATTACACTGCTTTAGCTCAACCCTTTGATATGCCTATTTCATCAACTGATTAGCAGTCTGAGATTGATTTCCACCTGACATTGAATTAATACTAATCGTTTGTATATGTTGGCTTTCTTATTTTTCCGAATTCCTTCTCTCTTCTTCCCCCACCTTCTTCCAAATTCCGTTTCCTCCACGACGATCTCTAGACTCGGTCTCCTCTTGTTCCACCTCCACTTCTTCATCCACGACTGAACGTCTGTCAGCTTCGTCTATTTCAGCTACAGTCTATTTTCCTTCTTCGACTCGTAAAGACTTGGGACTCAATGGAAACGGAAGTTCTCTGTCCTCTAAAAGGCTGCATGTGAAAATGAAAGGATGGTACAATCTTTTCCTTACCCCTCTCATCTCACACTAAACACAACCTATCATCCGATAACGGATATTACATTTTGTTTCGGACAGTCACATCGAGAAATGCATTCGTTCGTTGGTGGTAAAACATACATCACAATACACCACAGTGTCAATTACATTTTTTACAAACATTAAAAAAATCAGTCACATCAGTACATATTCCTAATCCCGTTATACTGAACAGTAGCTCAATAATCAGACGCATGTATTTACCTTACACTCATACACAATACGTAAATATTCAAATACCCATGCGCTGATATATGCATACGTCCGTAGTAACTAATGTTACATACTTCAACCATTTTCTAAATTATACAAATGCATCCAAATGAAACACCACTGCAAATTTAATTCTAAATACTAAAAGATCTTAGTAAGTAAGTGTACATGCTGCAAACAATTACAATTATGATGCCGTAATATTCTGAAAATCCAGAGCAAATAGCCTCTTGACCTTTTCGAAGCTTTCACTTTTCTTAGACTGTTCTGCCGATGGAAAAAAAAAACGGTTTCTTTTCTCAAAGTAAACTCTATTTTTTGTGCAATCCTTTCGGGTGAATAATGCATTAATCTTAAGAGTTAGAAAGGTATAATTCGGGTTTGAATTGTAATCATGCCCTCTATCACAATTTTTAATTGGATATCGCTGTGGCCCGATCCAATCAAATTTCGCTGACAAAGTCCCTCTCGTTGTTTGTCAACGTGGAGACATATAAGAACACACCCCGTTCACACCGTGAACTTCCATTTGTCCCTTGAACTATTTCTTTAACATAGAGGTGTGACAAAGGCCAGTCTTTGTTAAGTGATGCGACCCGTCATCTTTGCCAACTCAAGTTTACGGTCTCTGGCTAAATATGATAACCTTGCGTAAATGTGCAACACTATCCACGCGGCATTATTCAGAGATCAAACAAAAGGCCGCGCTAATGTTTCCAAGACAGGTACATTGTAGCTTATATATGACTCTATATATGGAGCGTAGCAAACGAGACACCACCAAACCCCAAATAGCGTGCAAACAAACCAGTATTCTTGAGCTGGTTTGATGCAATACAAATACCTTATTTTATCATAATATTAGTAGCTAAACGCTATCCTCATGTTACGGAAAACAAAGCACTATTTTGAAATGAAATCCAAATCGCCAGCGTAGCCAATCCATGTAGCCCCTCTGCCACCGGATATTTAAATGGCTGATCCATTATGCAACTGGTATAATGCTGGAACATTGATAATATTAATTCCTTTTGATCATTTCAGAGCATGTTCAAATCAAATCACGTGTCTATAAGTCATGCTAGCTTGTGCATATGGCTGACGGCCTCCTAGACACTTCTGGAGCGTCTTTTTTTAGTTGCATCATCCAAGCACATCAATCGTAGAATGTTTCAAATCAGGATATATTCAACATCATATGCCCTCATATAAAGGTCACATGCAGAGTCTTGACCAGTATATTTTCCGCATCTTTATTTTCAACTATTATCTTGTAACCTTGATATATTAACCAATCTAAGCGTTAATTTTGGACATGTACATCAGCAATTGTATTGTAGCCTGCAGCGCCAAATTCCATTCTGATGTTAACCAGCAGCAGAGAGGGTGAACCCTACAACGTTTTTAGACAAAATTTTGATTGAATCCTTAAAACGAGCCTTCCTACGATCTCATTTTAACCAAAAAAAATGTCTCAGGGGCAAACCCTACAACGTTTTCAGACAAAAAATTGATTGAAATTTTAACGAGCCTTCCCTACGAAATCTCATTTTAACTAAAAAAATGAAAACGGAGACTTTTACGATTTTTTAATTAATTTTGGTCGCAGCTTGTTGTCATCCACCCTCTCTGCTGCTATGGGTTAACAAAAAATAATAAATGATTTTAACCGAATATTTGATCCAGTCCGATACGATATCGTGTCCGAGGATCATGCAAATTTATTGTTGCGAATCCGTACGGGGTTGACTGAGCATGACTAAAGAAGTTTTTAAATTGATTGAAGTCCATATCAGAACACCATGTCTGCCAGATATTTCTAAGAGTATGAGTATCAACTCCGTCGAATACAGCAAGAATATTGCAGTTATCTCTGATCACTTTTGGAACCTGAGTGTAGCGTTGAGTGACATATATCACGTCAGTGTTTTTATGCCTGCCTCTGGAAAAGATCCTAGCAGGATTTTTTTGTTTATCTAACAGTATATCGTCGTATACGACTAAATTGTTAATATCTCCATCAATATCATCAATGCTCGGTGCTTCATCGATATCGGTTATAAACTCAATAATACCCTCTCCGGATTTTTCTACCGCGCTGTCGTTAAAATCTTTTAGCACTTCATAACATCGTTGATCATCTACGCTAGGGGCAATTAAATACAACTTATGCCACTTCATCCATCTCATTATTAAATTGAGTAACAATTGCGTTTTACCGGATCCAGATGGCCCGATTATAATCATCCGGATAGAGTTTGGTAGCGCTGCATGATGCTTAACCGGTTCTCTTGCTTTAGTCGCTGAAAAATCAATTATATCCATATTTCTATACATAAATTATGGATCTATATTGTGTGAAGTGTAAAACGCGTACTGGCACAGATGAGTTGACGACGATTACAACTAAAAATAACCGATCAGCGCTTTCTGGTAAATGCGTGCAATGTGGTACAAAGAAATTTAGATTTGTGTCTATGAGATCTGATTTAAAAAAAAACGTGGAGGTGATATCGCAGCCAAATTGGCAAAGCTCCCTGGAACCCCATGGGCAAAGTACCCCGGAGAAAAGCACCTTCCAGGATATAGCTACTGTGGACCGGGAACCAGACTTGATATCAGACTCAATAATCAAAATCGACCCAACCCCGGTGAAGAACCAATAAACGCCATTGATAAGACCTGTCACCTTCATGATGTTGCTTATAAAAGCAGCAATCTGCAACACAGGCATCTCGCAGATGTGAAATTAATTCATGCGTTAAATGCTATTCCTGATAAATCCTTCAAAGAAAAATTGGCTTCCTTTTTGATAAAATCGGCTATGAAAAGTAAATTGATGTTAGGTGCCGGTAATTAATAATATGGAATCAATTTATTATTCCCCAAGAGGATACTGGAGGGGTAAATCAGCAGTCCATAAACTCGCTAGCGCTGCAAAAGTGAAAAAAACCACTGCGGCTAATTGGTTATCCAAACAGGCACTATGGCAAATTTATCTACCACCGCCTAAACAAATTCAATTCTCGCATTTTGATGTGACCGCTCCTAATGAAGTTCATCAGGCTGATATATTATTTCTGCCACATGATCGTGGTTACAAATACGCTTTAACCGTAGTTGATCTTGCAAGTCGATACAAAGAAGCAGAACCGTTAAAAACAAAATCAGCCACTGAAGTCGCTTCTGCATTTGAAAGGATTTATCGACGAGGTCCTCTGCACTGGCCAAATCTATTGCAGGTTGATCCTGGCAAGGAATTTCAGGGTGCAGTGTTATCTACAATGAAACATCATAATGTCACCATCCGACGAGGGCATACTGCGCTACATCGCGATCAGGCCATTGTAGAACGATTTAATCGGACGATTGCTGAGCGGTTATTTGGATATCAATACGCAAAAGAATTCATCCAAGAAAAAAGATCCCGTGAATGGGTTAAAAGATTACCATCTGTGATTACTGCACTGAATAACGAGATTACTAGAACAATCAACATGAAACCTATCAACGCGATTAAAAAGAAGTCAATACCTGAAATGGAAATTCAAAGAATTTCACAAAAAGATTTCAAAGAACCAATTCTTGGTAGTAATGTCACTGTTAGGTACTTATACGAACCAGGAGAGCTTGAGGGTGGTAAAAAAAGGGCTACTGATCCTATTTGGAGTGTTACTGCACACAAGATATCTAGTATAACACGATCTACGGGTAGACCTCCAGTCTATAAATTGGATTCAACTGCCCCTCAACGAGGATTTACTCGACAACAACTACAGGTAATTCCCGAGGATACTCAATTGCCACCGCATGGTCTTAACTAGCACCGTTGCGTCTATTGCACTCAAGACAAGTCAACATCACATTGTTTCTGACATGACCGAGATTGTTATTTTTTCTGTCTACGGTGAATTGGCGAGGATCCTTATCCGAATACTGCCAACGCATTATACAATTGCAACTCGCGCAGTGATTATTCTGTTGTTTCTTCAAAGTGATTATTAATTCAGCATCAATATCAAATTCTCGTTGTTTTTTTTTTGTCCTGTTGTTTGTAACCGGAGAGTTTTTTATCAATAATTTTAACATCAATATCATTTATTGTGGTGTCATTATCATCGAAAACAATTCTTCGAAGTTGATTTATTTTTCGTACTCTGGATACTGCGAGATAGACTAAATTCGACCATTCGATGTGATTATCCACCATCCAAACAATTGTATCCGATATAGTCAATCCCTGTGAAGAATGTATTGTTGCTGCGTATCCTAGCGTCCACGGGGATTTATTAGCACGCAATGCATCTTCAACGACATTGATATCAACCAGCACAATATCATTTAATACGAGAATTTGTTTTTCACTCTGTCCTGGAATATCAACTTCAATATTCTGTTTTCGTGTATCCGATGGCCTATAACAAAGGGGTACTGGAAGCGTTGCAAATTTTTCTTTATGCAATTCAAATAACTTCATCTGAAGTGTGTCCCTGACTATTTTTCTACTTGCAATGATCAAATCATTTGGTCTCCATGTTTCCCAGAAATCATTCATTAGAGTTTCTGAAATCACTTCACGCGCTATTTCGCATTGGATTCTATCCGGTTGTAATCTAATTAGCGCTTTGAATTCTCGTAATCGTTCATCAATTGATCTATAATCAGTGGTGATTTCTTCATAATAGTCTACAAAACCCCTTAGCCATTCATGTGGAGATGCACCGACAAATGGTGGTGGTTGGCCGTGATCACCGCACATGACGACTTTTGTGTTTTTGTTTAACAACCACTCGAGAAATGTTTGTAATACATCTAATGACACTGTGCATATTTCATCCCAAATTATGATTTAAGGAATGAATTTATCACCCATACGCTCAGGAGTCCATTTGTCACCCTTCCATCGAAAGAAACTATGGTAAGTACAGGCATTTACCCCTCGCTGTATCATCTCTCTGGCGAGTCTGTGAGTCGGTGTTAACACAATCATGGTTGACCGACGAAATAATTCAATTGCACGAGTTGTCTTTCCTGACCCACCACAACCGTTTAAATAAATTGTCTTGTATCTACATACTGGATCAGATACCGGTGGTGCATTAGAAAATTCTGATTGAATTTCAATACGGTTACAACAAAGATATTTATCATCCATGGCAACGTCTGCGGATTCACAATACTCATGTAGCGTTTCCTTTTTAAATCGCCAACGCCCCCAATTTTCTTCGGGATCTGAAAATGCCGCTACAGCTGATTTGTACTTATTGTGTATATACATCGAATCAGTGGCCACTCTAACCGCGGTATTAGGAAATCTATTTATCATCGAAAATAGATTAATAGAAGCATAGGCTAGCATTGAACTTCTCGAATGTGTATACTGGGAATTATATCCATCACAGTAGGTAACAACCGTACCCATTTTCTCACCATTGGATAGAAAAGCATCCTTACGGGATACAAGTTTTCCCTGTTTCATTAAATCCGTTACAATAAAATCGTATTCAGCGACGTCTATGATCAACCGCGAAGAATATTTTGCGTTGTCGTATCTTCCACCCTGGGTAAATTTACCGATTATTCTTCGTCCAAAATCTTTTGCTTGTTCTTTTTTAATTTCAAATAACTTCTTAGACCGATTCATGATTTGTTCTTCATTGAAATCAGGGAATTCTTTTCGCTGTTCGCTGATTATACGATCTAAATCGGGTTGTGGTAGCGAAACTTCTTTCTGAGCTCGATAGCATATAATAGCCTCGGAAACAATCAACGATATTAGCATACCACAATCAATCATATATCTCAATAGCACTATTGGCATCCAGTGTTTTTCAGATAGGTGTCTACCGAGCCAAACATAACTACACGGATGTAACCCTGTAGCTAATTCGAATGATATCACACGAGCGAATCCGGTTAAATCAAAATCAGGCAATGGTCCATTAATCGCAACACGAGTCATTTCATGCGTGGGGTGTCCAAATCGTTTGAAGTACTCAGCACATTCCCCATATCCGAGAAAACTTCCGGGATAACACGCGGCTATATCAATTGAAATCATACCATCACGTGAGTATTTCGTATTCCACAGTCCTCCATGACCAAATTCGACGCAACTCAATTTAACATCCTCGAGAAAATCACTTCGTGTTGGACGCCATGAGTTTTTTTCTCTTGCGAAGTGAGCTACCACTGATGGAATAGTAAAACTATCCGTGAGTAGTTTTTCATGGGAATTCTCCGGTGAAAAATCACTAGCGATTTTTCTCATTCTGTTATCTAATTCTTCAACGCGATATAATTCGCCATTTGGTCTTACAAATTGATCAAATCCTATTTCGGGATCTTCATCACTTCTAAGTAACCACACTGACACAGGATCATCTTTACACAACGCATGAATAGCATCGAATAATTTCTCTTCATAGAAAACATCCCCGACGAACTCCTTAGGGATATATTTCACGGTTCGTTCTCGTGGAAATACTGTTACCGCAGGTGTCCACGCGTGTTTGTTATGATCAATAATCTGTATTGGCGCTCCATTTTTGTTATATTTCGGTTTGTATAAAACCTCTCCGGTTATCGTCATAACGGTTGTTGGAAATCTTAATGATGTTTCTAATTTAGCTATATCAGAAATCTTTGCACCATGCTGTTTCACTGTCAGTTCCCATTCGGTTATTTTCCTACGTCGCAGATCAGTTAGTTTATTTCCTCGGGATGCATTTGTGAAGTGTTCCATTACCCGTGTTGCCACGCAATTCAGTGAACTAGAATATTTCATAGGAGCTAGTTTTGCGATATCGGGTTTATCATTTAACGGATATATCCCATAAACCATTGCTGTTACGGGATAAGATCTTTCGTAGTATGGTTTGTCAATGCCGGTTAGAATTCCTGGTTTGGAATCTCTACTCACAATGACAGCTTTTTTATTCTTGAGAATTGGTTCAAATTTATCCCTAATAATCCATTTGCCATCGACTTCAATAATGAATTTGATTCGGAAAAAATACTTTTTTTCCCCAACACGTGAAAATATCACTGCTGCTTTTTCATCAGTCATGGTAGCATCAACAACACCATCAATTCGAAATGTTGACCAACAATAAGATGCTCCATCACGCTTGAATTCAGTAAAACAGTCTCTGATTTTACTAATCATGGCTTTATCAAGAATTGTATTCTTTGGTGTATTAGAAACTATATCGAGATTGAATTGAGCATCTTTCCAGTGTAATCTCTTGGACGTTTTTTTTGGTTTATCGAGATTAAATTTAGGATTAATTTTTAATAATCTCTTAAACTCTTTTATGTTTCCGTCTATTAAACGTTTTTTTGGTTTATCGAGATTAAATTTAGGATTAATCTTCAATAATCTTTTAAACTCTTTCATGTTTCCGTCTCTTGGACGTTTGAGATTAATTTTGTTACGTTTTTTTGGTTTATCGAGATTAAATTTAGGATTAATCTTCAATAATCTCTTAAACTCTTTCATGTTTCCGTCTCTTGGACGTTTTTTGAGTCTATCGATATTAAATTTAGGATTAATTTTCAATAATCTCTTAAACTCCTTATCAGCATTGAATTCAGCATTTTTCGAAGGCGTTCTCCTTAATTCCCTAATGCTATAATTAAAACAAGCATTTAAATGAAGGATTTATGTATAATAAATCACTGTAAGTGGCTTATGATTGGATCAATAACCCCGTGTAACAAATCATGCAGAAATGAGTTTTGTGGGTATCATATGCAAAGCTTTCGACGTGGAAGCCTTGGTCCGTTACCCTGTATTCGATGTGGGGTTGGGGTCAGGGGAAAATCTCAGTTGTGTTTGAATTGCGGTGGTAAGCGATACAGGGAGTTGAAGCGTTATTATGATAAAAGAACCAAAAATGGACAATCAATCAGAAATTATGACCCTGATAAAGTCTCTGACCCTGACACTGTCAGCGACAACGTCCCTGACAAAATCATAAGAACTCCTCAAGACTACATCGAAAGATTCTCCAGTGATGTAATCATTAAACCAAACAATGAATTAGACAAATAGTATTTAGTATACGAATGAACCAAGAATTCAGACAACACCCTGTGATCACAAATTATGAAGCATCCAGTGATGGTGTTGTAAGAAACCGCAGACTGAAGAAACCAGTTGGTTCTGATAATGGTATGGGGTATTTGAAGTTTGGCGCTGGAAAGAAATGTTATCTCAATCATCGTTTCGTATTTGAATGCTTCATGGATTGATCGAGGATGATTTTGTTATTGATCATATCGATTCTAATCCAAAGAACAATTCTTTATCAAATCTGCAGGCTATCACACAAAGTGAGAATACCAAACGAGGAGAGACTGGAAAATGCAAAACGGTTGGGAAGAGACCTGTGAAATCTTTGAATACGATAACTAACGAAGAAAAAATATTTCAATCAATGAATGAAGCCGGTAGGCACTTCGATATTTGTAGAACCTCAGTACGATATGTTGCAGAGGGGATTTATCGATCGGCTATTTCAAAAAGGACGGGACAAAAAGTTCAATATAGTTATGTCTAATGCGTCATATTTTTCATTTAGAAATATATCATTATTATAGAATAATGAATTCTGAAAACATGAATAGCATTTTATCCGAGATTTCAAAATTGAAAAGTTGGGATATTGAACTATCAGATGGGTTAAATTCTGATCAAATCATGTCTGATTTTCAGGATATTGAATACGGAGTTAACAACAATAAATATATGCTACCAAAGAAGTATGCGCTCATCAAGAGAATTCAGAATTTTATTCGGGACTCTCTCGCATTTTCCAGTGACGTAAGTGTGTTCGCTCCGTTGTATACCATCGTAGAACGAATACGAAAAGAATTGGGGTACGAATACGAATTGAAAAAGGAGGTTAATTCTAAAATTAGAAACCTACGGGCGTTAATTCAAGAAAATGAACAATTTTGATTGACCATTTATCATTATTTGATTGTGACCGTCCCTCATAGAGATTTTAATTTTTTTTTAGCATTTTTTGATTGATAATGTCAAAAACAGTGAAAATATTTCACACTGAATAAAAATTGATGGACGGTTCAGATTGATCAATAAAAACAACAATGTGGAAAGTGTGGTATTAATTATTTTTATAAGGATTTCCACACTTTCCACATACCTGATAGAAGGTGTCTCACGATGACATAACACTTCCACGGTGGTATTAAAACTCATCCGACATGTCATAAAATGTTGAAAGTGTGATATTAATTATTTTTATAGCAATTATGACACTTTCAACATCAATGATAACGCCCTTAACACTTCCATGATGGTGTTAGGTCGGATTGAAAAGGTGTTTTGCAATTGAAACATTGTTTCTGATTTCAAATAATGGTCAATGAAGCATTAACAACCCGATTGGCTCGTGAACGACCGGATGCAATTAAGAGATTTGTACCAATTCGTGACTCTGTACGGAATAAACTGCAGCAACGACAGAGTCTTCAGACTGATTTTGCTGCGGGATCTGAAGAATTGTTTAAACCAATAACCACAGCAACGAAGGAGATAGAGCGTGTTATACTGGGAGATGGTCCCGAGACGGGGAAATCTGTTATCGGTGAACTCGAAAAAATAGCAGCGAAAACTGAACAAACAAAACAAATAGAATCAATAAGAACAGTAGATGATTTACGCGTGAGATTTAACGAGGAAGGGTTAGCAGCAATTGATAAGACTGATCCAAAAGAAATTCCTGCGCTTGTTGTTAAGACTTATGAAAACAGGAAAAATATGCTGAAACCAGAACATCATAAGATTATTAGAAGTATAACTCACTGGGCTGATATATTCTATAAGATCAAAACTGAAGAAAAGTCAAATTAAGACAGATAGTGCATCATACATCGAATTTATCAATGCGGTGGGTATAGTGTATAAAAAATATGAAGAACAAAAACAACAAAAACCGCAAAAATTGCAAAGGCGGCGACAGCAACCTGCAAAGAAAATATCTTTTTCACCTAAAAAACAACAACTACCACCTGATGATGATGATATTCTTGATTATTTACAAAAAGCCGATTTAGACGAAATGGAAAAAATGGATGTAGCAATGGGTTATAGCGGAAGTGGATTAAGAGATTCCAGTGTTTCATGTCCTGGTAGTGTTCTCAGTGATATATCACGATTAGAGGTTCTTGTAGGAGGGTTCCGAGCTGGAAATAACTCTCCGGAAATAATTAATGAAGCAGCTGATATCTGCAGGCGGTTATTTCAAGGCGGTATCATGGATATCAGCACATATCGAGATTTCATTGGCGAGTTAGTGGAAAGTGGGTATCATAGTGACTGAATTGAAAAATCTGATGACGAAGTCATTCGATTCGATAAATAACAATTGAAAAATTGTTTCTGATTTAAAATAATGATCATACACTACAATCATGATAAACCAACCCTCGTCTATGTAGTTAATTCACGGTTTCCAGTTTATAGAGCATACTACGGAGATGGTTTAGGTAATACCATTGCAGGGTTATTTGCGAGAATGGCTCCAAAAGTGATGCCGTTAGCTAAACAATTGTCAATGAAAGCCATTGATGTTATTCGTGATAAGGGTATTGGTGCTGTTGGAGATCTTGCTGGAAAAGCGTTTTCAGCCGCAAAGAATAAAATAACATCATTAGTGAGACGAAAAAAGAAACCGGTACCATTGCCATCTACAGCAGAAATGCCTGCAAGTGTTAGTAAAATAATAAATAACGCAGTAGATGAAAAACTAGCATCATTGGTGACTCCCTTGATAAATCAAGGGGACCAAAATAACATGATAGCAAACATGATAGCGGGAAGTGGCTTTAAAAAACCACGACGATGAAATGGAAAATCGCGATTTAGACTCTGATAAATAGAATAAAATGTTCAAAAGGTCACCTGATCCAGCATTTGATATGGATGCCCCAGTTGACAAGAATGATTCTGTACGCGATTTTCAATTTTATTCTTATCATGCAGTACAACCAGATCTCCGATCGCGAATTGAACTTCAAATTCATGATACCAGTAAATACTTCCTACCGTGTGAGGCATTTATTGAAGTAGAAGGAGAACTTGTAACAAATGTTGCAGCTGATACCCCATATGCAGATAACGCAAATGTCCGAGTTGGTTTTGTTAATAACGGCATAATGGCGTTATTTGAAAGCGCTAGATATCTCATTGATGGAAAAGAAATTGAATCCATTGACCGTGAAGTTGATGTTGCAACAACAGTAATCGGGTTAGCGAGATATTCTGATGATTATACAAGGTCGGCTGGTCCATCTATGATGTTTGCAAAGGATACCTCTGATAACGCTGATCACCTTCCATACATTAAAGTGTTAACATCAAGAGATAATGCAGAAGCCGATCAACAGGAAGCAGCTAATCCAGAACGTCGAACTAGACCCGGAGCTGCGTTTGATATTCTCGGAGGCGTTAATGGTAATCTCAATTTAGGATTTGCAACACGTGTAGCAACATTGCATGGGCAGCATCGACGATTTTCATGTGCGATTCCACTGCATCATATATTTGGATTCTGTAGAAACGTCCGAAAAGTTATTTATGGAGCGAAGCATACAGTAGCACTTGTACGAAAGGGTACTGGTGATGATGCAATCTGGCGTAATGCTGGGGTTGCTGCCGGTAAAGTTATTTTAACAAAACTATCATTATGGATGCCAGTGTTAACTCCATCAATCACAGAAGAACAGCGACTACTATCATTTATGGATCAAGGAGGAAAGTCGTTGTTGAGTTGGTTATCAGTGACCACGGATATTAAACAAGACAGTGTTGATGGTACATTCACATGGCACCTGGCATCAAAACAAGGGGTTTCAGCACCACGTCATATATTTGTAGCGTTACAGAATAATGCGCGAGTTGGTAATCAAGAACGAAGTCATATGATGTTTGATCAGTTAGGTGTTAATGAAGTCTGGCTGAGAATAAACGGACAGCAGGAACCATCCGAGGATATACAACTTGATTACGGTCAAAATCATATTGCACGTGTCTATCATAACCTGTTGTCATTTATGGCACGTGATCTAAATGTGGATACTGGTTTGCAAATATCACAATTGGATTTTAAAAGCCTCTATCCGATTTATTACTTTTCACTGGAACATCTCGATTTGATGAGACAATCTGTCGTTGATATACACTTTAGAGCCCGTGTAGAGCGTCCGAGAGGTCCCCCAATTGGTGGGGTACCTCCTATCCTTATCCCGAATTATAGAGCGGTTGCTGTCATTCTCAGTGATAAATCAATGCTACTTGAAGGTGTTGGAGGAAGAATAAGAGTGGTAGATGCACCAGTGGAAAATATGTAAACGTTTCATTGAAATTGTAAACGATTTAGAATCAATCAATTATGTATAATGTCATATAGTAATATTAGTGTTGCTTTAACTCCCGGTCAATTAAAAAAATTGCAATCGGAATCAGCTAAAAAATGTGGAACCACAATCACGTTGAAACCCAACCAAATGACTGGTGGTGCAAATAAACTATCGCTGACAACTCGTCAGGTGAAACATTTCAATGATGCACTAGTAGCAAAAAAGGGTGTTCAGATTACTCTCTCTGCGGCTGCTATCAAAAATATGATTAAAACAGGCGGTATATTCACGTTGTTAGATGCGATACCAGCATTGATTGCAGCAGCAGCCCCAGCGGTGGCTAAAGCGGCAGCGTTAGGAGCCGTTGGTACTGCAGCAGGAATGGCACTAAAGAAGGCAACTGGGAAAGGATATAAAAAAAGGGAAAGGGTCTAAGACTACCAGGAACCCCGTATTCGTGGTACAGCGGAAAGGGTCTAAGACTAGGACCGGTTTATTAATTGGAGAGTCTATGACTCAGGAACCTATGGTTCCCATGTCCAATTTTGATTTACTCGATGCTGCTAAAAAACTCGCGATTAAAAACTTCAGAGGTGTCTTTATGAAAGATCAATTACCACATCAACCAAACAGCGTTGAAACCGGAATCATTAATTTAGATAACAGCACCGGACCCGGAACTCACTGGGTTGCATACGCTATTGATCCACGTGGGATTGTCTATTTTGATTCATATGGATTAGCCCCACCAAAAGAGTTTATGCGTTATATAAAAACTCTTCCAATGAAGACTTGGTATTCTACGCTACCAACACAAACGATGATTGACCCACCAATATGTGGCAGCGAAGTATTAAATGTCCTTAACGCTATTTCTAACTCCTTGAGTAACCCAAGCGGAAAACCACCACATGTTGTCGTGAATGAATACACTAGTAATCGCTGGCGAAAATCGAAGATTTTTCAACGAAGTCGTCAAAAACGATTTTAGAGAGAGAAAGAGTTTTACAATAACATGATTGATATTTGGGGGAGATCTTTGAAACCCAAACCCGATGGCACTGCACCCCCTGATTCTGTCAAGGATATAAAAAAATTAATCAAAGATGAAATCGCTGAGACGTTAAATTTAGTAAATGTTGACCCGAACGAAATAGTTGTATTTCAAGACAAACAGGGTAAATTGAAAACAAGTGATATGTCGTTGGATGATATTTTGATACGGCAGCAAGACGCCACTGAAAACTCTATTGCGCTGTATTCCAGCGATGGACGACTTAAAGCCAATAATATATCCGCGGATGACATTTTAAAACGGCAGCAAGACGCCACTGAAAACTCTATTGCGTTGTATTCCAGCGACGGACGACTTAAACCAGGCGCACTTGTGTCTACTATCACTGATAAGATTGCTACCCATGACAATGAGTTGGATAATTCTCTGTTAGAACTAGCAACACTTCAATCTAAAATTGAAGAACACGGAAAACAGTTTACATCATTTCGTAGAAATATCATTGATAAATTTATTGGAACCCCGTTGGATAAAATAGAAATAAAACTCCCGGATATTAAAAAATCCATCGATGAGACGAAAACCTTCATCGAAGCCATCAAAAGGTGATTTTTCGAGGATGATAACAATCATTGAAAAAACAAAAATTCCTCATGAGAAAACCAACAACGTAGTATACACAATCCAACACGGATCATTTGCGTGGACACCTACAAACAACAAATTAGATATCACTGCAACCGTTAAAGGTATTTATCGATTAACACTAGTAACACCATTGACTCAATTTAATATATCATCGTCGAGTTCATCCGGGGTCAATAATACGATTTCAACGATCATCGACAAGGATACAACTGAAAAGTTCACTATAACAGCTACTGATAAAAATTTGATTAGGGTTTCAGCAGCCTGGTATGTGGAATTCGTAGCGGATTTAAGTAAATAACTAAATTGAAAGGAAAATCGTTCGGATTTCCCAATTGAAAAAACTAGTGTTTTTAAAATAAAAATGATTTCATCAACGCAATGTCGCTATTATCAGGTCAGAGAATTTCAGACTAGACTCAAAACCCTCACTGAGGAGTATCAAATAAAAATAAAAAAATACCGACGAAGAATCACCGCAATTGATATTACTATGTACTCGGTGTCAAGCGTTCTCGCTGGCGCCGGAATAATACTTGCATCGGTTACAATGATTGCCCCGGTCGTAGTTCCAATTTGCATTTCTGCGGTGGCTACAATCGGGGGTATATCAACCGGGATAGCAAAAAAGATATCATCATGCAGCCAGAGTAAACTGCAGAATTACTTACTTCAATTTCATATTGCATCAACCGCATATTCGCAGTTATCCCTGATGATATCGTCGTCACTCGATAATACGATTATATCAGATAGTGAATTCTCAGCGATGGTCAGTATTTTTGATTCCGCGATATCGAAATTAGAGCGACAACATGAATATAATAACAATGACAACACCGATGGAATTAGAAAACACGAACCCAAAAACCAGAATGATCTCAATAACCTCAACCATACCAAATTGTGAGTTCTCAGTGATGGTCAGTATTTATGATTCCGCGGTGTCAAAATTAGAGCGACAACAACAGTATAGCAACGATGACAACACCGATGGAATTACTTCAACAAATAGTGGAGAACACGAACCCAGTACAAACAAGCATGATATCAATAACATCAACGGAACCCGAGTTTAGTGTGAATTTCCCTAGCCCAGTCCCCGTGAAGGAGATAGCGCTAGCAAAACTACGAGTATACCACAGTTGGCCTAATATCAGATCAAAATCATTTGGTGGTCAACAACCGAATAATTCACTGGTGTTCTCGTATAAGAATAAAGACGACGGTACCCCAGACTGGAACGTCGTTTCGATACCAACAGGGTCATACCAAATAGAACAAATCAATAATGAATTCGCGCGTAGAATAAAATCGATTACTGGAACAGAATCGAAAATCGCTATAACAGTTCATGAGCCAACGCTATCATCCGCAATTGAGATAAGCACAGAAGGATACGTCGTAGATATCTATCAAAGTTCTATTAGAACAGTACTAGGATGGCCTGAATTACCACCAGGGGGAAAAACTGTTGATTTACCAGAACCACAAAAAACTGATTATATCACCGACAGAATAAAACCTGATAATCCAATAAAGAGTTATAAAGATCACCAATTCACTATAGATTTTTTTGGTTTCGGATACCGATCAACTGGAAGAGAGAAGCCAGAGGATAGAATAGAGGGATATCATTTTGTTAACGAACCTGAAATCATTAAAAATTTCAAAGCGATGAATAATGATTTATCGCTGTTGTTAATATCTCTTAAATCCGGCTCTCTCACCCGAGATGAATTTATCAGCGTCGTAGAAACATGCAATAAAATTATCGACGATATGGAAACATTTAACCTAAACATTATTCAGGATATATTAGATGACGATAATCCCCTATCGAGAACAGAATTTGCAAAACAATATAATTTTCCCGTTAAAGATATTCCAACATTCAAACTACCGGGATATAACGTACCGGAACTAAAAAAACTTCTCAGTGACACCATCGATGTTGGTTTTAAAATAATTCATGATGCAAGGGAAAAAACAGCATCACAGGCAATAAAAATCCTCAAACATAATAATGATCCAGATGGTGGCGGTAGGCATATCGCTCCGTTCAACGTGAATATATCCTCAGTGATTGCGCTCAATTTAGTATGTGATGTTATCGAAGGAAGCTATCAAATTAATCTCGAACGATCAAATCAAGCTCAGCAAGGATATATTCTTTATTCGTTTGCACCAACAGCTCCTCCAGGATTTTTAATAATTGAGTCTCCGGTTAATCCTGTCTACATGCGATGCCATAATAATTCGTTAACGAGAATTAATTTCAAACTCACAGATCAGTCCAATAATCTAATTGATCTACAAGAAGAGGTGTTAGCAATTAGTCTGTTTGTGAGATCCTAAAGACTTGATCAAATCATTTATTATTTTTTGTTAACCCATAGCAGCAGAGAGGGTGGATGACAACAAGTTGCGACCAAAATTAATTAAAAAATCGTAAAAGTCTCCGTTTTCATTTTTTTAGTTAAAATGAGATTTCGTAGGGAAGGCTCGTTAAAATTTCAATCAATTTTTTGTCTGAAAACGTTGTAGGGTTTGCCCCTGAGACATTTTTTTTTGGTTAAAATGAGATCGTAGGAAGGCTCGTTTTAAGGATTCAATCAAAATTTTGTCTAAAAACGTTGTAGGGTTCACCCTCTCTGCTGCTTAACCTCTGGAAATATCTAGATCCAGATTTGACCATGCGTCGAAACGACCTGAAATTCATACGTACACTTAAACGCCAGACAATAACGTTGTTTTATTGAGCTTAACCCACTGCAGAAAACTTGATACGTCATAGTGCTGTAGAGTAAGTGAGAAATGTTTAGCTAGCATAATTCCTAGGTATTTCGGTGTCTTCATAATTTAAATTTATTGAGTTTTGCTAAGCGAATATGAAACTGTACGAACCAGCAAACCGTAGAATGTCTGATGTAAAGCCGAGATTAATCTGATGGTAGGGTGGTTAATAGAAAATTCCTATTCATTGAAATGAATGTATATTATTGTTTACTCGCATGATTTAGTGCAAATATCGCAAATTTAACTTATTTTCTACCGTATTATAGCAACATTGTCGTATCATATGTAAATACGTTAAGACCTCACAACAATGCAGCATCATAAATCAAATGAGACTCTATCAGTCACTCAAAAGGGAACTCTCATGGGAATCGTGTAATTATGGCTCACATTTTGGACAATAAAAATAATAGCATCCAAGTGCAATAAGAGCATGCTTTTGTGGTACCTTCATTTCATTGCATTTGATGTATGGAATAAAACAAACAGCGGTAAACAACAGTATGGCTGTAGCACCGAATGTGTATGAAACCTCATGGGAAAGGAATGACAATTTTCCATTTGATTCATATCGGTGAAACATTGAATATTCACCATAACAAGAAACAGGTGTAACACTTCAAGCTGGTATCAATGTTTGATCTTAAAGTTTTGTTTTGTTTTGCTTTAATTTATAAAGGTTATTACTAGAGCACTAAAATTTAATGTTAATGCAACAATGTTAGAAATTCAAACTTGCATTAGCTCCAATAGTTCCATATACATTCTTGATTCTGCCTCACACACGTTTGATCACACACTTGAATCGATCGATCGATGTCGAAGGACGGTCATTGCCTATCAAATCTGCTTTAGCTTTAGCTATTTAGAAATACATATAATGTGGTAGTATACAAAAATCGTCTCAAACTCAATTTATAATTATTAAGCATAACGTGTTACAGTCTAGATATGTGATTTAAACCGTATATTGTGAGGTGCTGTGTCCATTACATGTCTGCGCAAATATATGAGGATATGCAAATCTGAAAAAGGTTAATCACTCCAATACATATCACTGAATATAGCGGCAACAATAACTTAAAGATATTTACGTTGCTTATATTTTGCTCAGAGTGCTCGTTTACGATCATCGTCCACTGGTCAGTGTACTCATTGGATCAAGTCACTAGAGCTAGAATGGAACGAAATTGTTCGATTGCAGCACTTATATAGAAATCCTAAAGACATGGCCTTTAAAATGTATACATATCTAACTTTTGCAAGTACGGTAGCACATGGAAGAAATCTGTTTAAGGTTTATATTTGAAACCTTTTCGATGATAAGGAACTTATACGTTTCAAGTTTGATTACACATCAGCTATTTACTATATAAGTTTGATTACACATCAGCTATTTACTATATAAGTTTGATTACACATCAGCTATTTACTATATAAGTTTGATTACACATCAGCTATTTACTATATAAGTTTGATTACACATCAGCTATTTACTATATCAGTTTGATTACACATCAGCTATTTACTATATCAGTTTGATTACACATCAGCTATTTACTATATAAGTTTGATTACACATCAGCTATTTACTATATAAGTTTGATTACACATCAGCTATTTACTATATAAGTTTGATTACACATCAGCTATTTACTATATAAGTTTGATTACACATCAGCTATTTACTATATAAGTTTTCGTTCTGTGCAAGAACAAATTTACAACCATACGCTTCAGCGTCATATTCACCGTAATTACCATCATACAATATCGTGCTAACTTACAGTTTGCGAAGTGATAAATCTGTTTATTTTGGTTGCTTTCAACGCACGTTTTAGCACATTATTGGCCGCAGAATACTAAGGGAATGGAAACAAATGGCGTTCACAATTTTCGCACTAAGGAAATGGGGACACAGTGAGTTTTGGAAACCATGTAGCACAACTACTAAATTTACGATTACACTTCAATTTTAGTAACGAGGCAGATAATCTAATGACAAATTCAGACTCCAAGGCGAATATATTGTCTTTTGTATACTTTAATCGAGATAGTCAAAGCTGTATAACATCCCCCGTATTGAGACACGGTTCGTTTCATAATGTTTATATCCGTTAAAGTCATTCTTGGCTTCTATAAATGATAGTTACATTATGGAATAAGCTTTTATCAGCTTCGGTCAGATTCTTCCTCGCACATACACATATACTCGCAAACATATATACACTACACGCACACATACACACATATATATGAATTAAATCAGATTGAACGTAATATCTGTTTGTATTATTCGTTTTCCACTATTGATGTATCGTGTAGGGCAAGATAGCTTTTCTAACTTGTGAGATCGTGTTGCTCAATCTTATTGTTACACTTACAGAAATATAAGACATCATCTGACAACGTTTCCAGAACGGATAATTATCTAATTCAGTGTTCGTGATTAGTTTGGCAATATGATAGCATTGAAAATATTAGGGTCTGTATAAAATAAATACGCAAAACCCATGCTATAATGTTTCGCTTCAATCGATAATTTGTTACCAAGAATAAGTGTTGTTTTGTCATTGAGTAATTAAACAAAACCTACAGGGACCAAGACATAATGCTAGGGTTTCGGGTGTTGTTTCACATCATTGGACATAATCAGCCTAGATGGTTTTTCCTCATTTTCTGAAACCGACTACACATACAAAGATATGCAAGATGTGAAATGGCATGATCAATCATTCATATATATCGATTTTCTTTGAAGCACATTTACAAAGCCTTAATTATCAAGAGTGAAAGATAAATTATACAGTTCATCATTATATATGCCCATAGAAATGATCTTGGTCTCTGAAGACAATTGAGTTCCAGGATTTAAGGCACGTAAAATGCTACCTGACTTGGTCGTTTGCCAATGTAATTGTACCTATATCTTTGATTACGACCTAGTGTTCTATGCCTGGAACAATCTAATGGTCATAGTAAACACACCGCTACAATATATCTTTATACTGATATTAGTACAAGATAGACAAAAAGTAACTAGAATAGTTCCTTTATCAGCTTTATAAGCTCCCTGCATTAAAAAGGAAGTGACCAGCCAACAAGCTAACAAAGAGAAACAAACAAAAAATCGAAGAAACGTAACTGCTTATGACATAAAGTAAACAAAATTTTCTTACCAGAACACATGAATAAAATCCTATTAGTTGTGTATTTTTTTCTGCTCTAATGACACTTGGAATTACAAAGTACGCATACGACTGTTTGGGCTCTAGTAAAGCTTTGCAATCGTAATATTCAGCCCAGATTGAATTTCGCGGTTTATCTCCCTTTCCGTGGCATGATTTATATAGCATTCGTTATGTTGATAATTGTCATTTAAACCAAGAACGAAAACGCACATGATCCTCATACTAAAATAAAATCATTCTTTACTGTCCGATGGATTTCAAAGGGATAGTCCCACTAAACAGTATAGTGAAATTTTAAAGTATGAAATTACACATGTTGTAACATCAATTTTAACGCTAAGAATGTGTATTGCTATGATAAAACTGAAGACTATTTTACTTATTTATATTATCTCACGTTTGTAAGCACCACTATTCATTGACAGTGGCATGTAGCCGGTCCATTGTATTTGCATTAATCCCATCTTGCTAATATTTGCGTGTCGTATTATTTCAGCCATTGTCATGGGGTCCATGAGCTTTGCACACTAGCTTGGTGTTCGTATTTAGACACATATGCAAACATACAGATACACTCACAAGTTTAAACAGTAATGGTTGTCATTAAATAGCAAATCTACTAAGCAGTGGAGAAATCTAGAAATATCGCAGTCATGGCATAGCGATTATATAACACACATGTCACATAGACAAAATTAAACAAATAATCGGAAAATGTAAATCTTCGTGTTGTATTGATATATAAAAATATAGTTTGCGTTTTCGTCTTCGGACAGGTTACTAAAAGTAGGAACATATTATCAATAATGAAAGGTTGAAAGATTTTTTCTTCAAATGTTGGTGTTTGAGCAATTCATGTGTACTGTTGTATACAGAGTTATACAACTTCATGCGTTGATTATGTGATTTATGAAGTATAAATACTAAGGAATCAAGAGAGGAATGGTTGGATATTCATGTTCTACCAGTGTAGCAACAGGTTTGTAACCTTGAAACTCTTAAACTGATGAAAGAAATTTTATTAACCAAAGGAACGAGGCATATTGACGATGTTCACTCTCATTGAGAATTCATTTTTAGATTTCATTAGAGAGTAAGAAACGACATCAGTTAAAATACAAATGTATGCTACCATCATATTACTGACGGGAATAGCAATAATAACCTGAGGCAGGCGACCGTTTTCTTGAGGTTTAAAGTACGGTTTTAAATTATGGAATATTATTTCTTCCAGGACCATCATTATGGTAATTATGGACCGAAAATGATTTGTTAAACGTTTGCAAGGCATATAGCATTCACGCTATAAATAAATGCTTGCTAATACAACATGTATGCATGAAAATAATATAAAAATAGATCATCTAAATGTTTCTTCTGCATATTATACATCGATCATGCATAAATTAAATGTCTCTCAGTTTTATTGCCCGAGTATTAGTTGGTCACCGGACTGATTGGGTATGCAAACATGTTTGTGTGGTAGTATATGTGTATATGCATGCACACGGTTGTATAATTGAAATTGTGCATGCACGTATGTGTTATATCTTCATTAGATACGCTACCAATATATCTGAAAGAAATTTCTCCTTGTTTATATCATATATGAAGACTTGCAAATCATCTTGGTTCTTGTGTGTATAAAGTCTTCTGTCTTATTCTTGACTCATTGAAGATTGCCACAAAATCAAAGATTGTCACTAAGAGGGTATAATATCTAACAAAGTCTCCAGCTGTTATTCAAAACATGATTTTAATTAGAATGTCCTTAAATAATCAGGCTAAAGGCCAAGAAACCATAATTTAGTCCGATTTCAATTAGTGGGCTTGTAACAGAGAATTTCTCGTTGTGCTTAGAATCAGCTATTTGCTTCTTTTGCAGAAAAGCGTTCTCAAGTAATAAAAACTATGACTAATTTGCAACCCTTGCTCGTGGTCGACTTTAGATTAATAATTAGAACAAAGCTTAGAATCAAAACGGAGAAAACCGAGTAGGAAAATGGCATGTCTGCATTGCGTGTGCGGTATAGATAGATACATATATAGCAGACAGATACATACTAGGGTTTGGCATGGTTTATAATAAAACACCTAATGAATGTTTTGACTTAATAGACCAGACGTGATGTACGCAAAACAGGCAAGTGATTCAATACGTTACAAAAAAAGATTTATTGTGTGTATGATGTTAGGATAGTTTGAAGTATTCATTGCGAAGATATTTATCCTTAAAATATAAATATTTACTTACAGTTACATGATATATCTCATATTAGCTATGCAGATACACCGAGAACGAAATGTAAAGCAAATTAAATAAGATGGATAAACAGAATGTGAAAAAAATAATTTTGTATTGTTAACACATTTGACATTCAGACTGATACAGTGATCATTTACTGGAGATGGTAGCATTGCATCCGCAACACAGAAATGTCCCATTGACTGCACAGCGCAACAGCTTTAAATAGCTTTTTAATGACTGGAAAAACTTATAAGGGATTTTGTTTCCATTTTTGTTCCATTTTGCATTGTGTATGTGCCGTCAAGCATTTAGTAAGTTATGATAACAGACACTATACTTCAACTTTCATAATCATATTTTTCAATAGCACATTTACCGCATCATTACCATGTTTCTCCCAAATCTCTTGGCTACGGTAGCCAATATTGTTTTAAATTTTTAACTTTTATAATAAAGCCAGAATTAAAACAACTATTGGATGAATTTTAAATGTTTGATGGCATTTTTAAACCTTGTTTTTCATCGGCGGTTTCACATTTACAATATTTATACAAAGATTTATCTGAACATCTTTAACATTATTTCCAGTATGAAACCACCATATGTCATCATTATCTAAATATTTCCCAAGCCATCAAGTCTAATATATAGACCTTTTGATGCACATTTATCTTTTTCTGCCATTCGTATCTTGCTCGTACCTATAATATGTGCTACATTTAGCTTCCATGATAACCTCATAGCAACACGTCACTCTGGAAGCTCGTTTATTGTTCGCCATAATATGGCCTATCTGGTCATTGATGACCATATCTAAAAGATCATTAGTTTACTAGTATTCACCTTGCTTTGTCTCTGCTTTCAAGGCATCTTATTATTAAGAGGACAATAAACTGATATGCACGAACTCGTACATTTCTTGGAATGATGAGCAAACTAGAAACATGATCATAGTTTTGGTGATTTTAACCCAACATTTCCAGCCTCTGACTGAAATTGAAAGAAACAAGTTTAGCAAAAATGGCAGTTCTAATAATATAATAATGATTTTCAGTATTGGTAGGATATGGATAATAATATAATAATGATTTTCATTATTGGTAGGATATGGATAATAATATAATAATGATTTTCATTATTGGTAGGATATGGATAAGTTTTTGCATATTTTATCTGAAATTTGTATCGTTTTTCAATTTAACCATGGCGTTATGTTTTCCACATGAGTAAAACCTTCCTTCTAATCGCAAAATTCACAGTTTGCATCAACCCTGTGATTTAATTGTATTTTACAACCTGACTTTATTTGGATATAATAATAATAATAATAATAATAATAATAATAATAATAATAATAATAACAATGCAAATTAATAATAATAATAATAATAATAATAATAATAATAATAATAATAATGATACTGTCATGGGTGAGATAACAATTAGTTGCATCTCATTAATCAATCCATTAAACCCAGCACTGTTCTAAAGTTTCAATTTTGAAACTTCTTTTTCATTTTCGAAAATTCATTAAAATCTGTATTCAATAAGACAAGTTCATTGTCATGATTAAACATATAATGTACTTTATTGTATTGAGTTGATAATTATTAACATACTCAAATTAATGTTTAAAAAATTATAAGCTTCTAACAAATCATAATATATTTTTTTTCATATAGGGTAACATATTTATTCATTTCAGTCATGGAAACTGGAAAGATATTTCGAAGCGAAATTTACAAATCAATTTTATTTTATTTAAAACGTATACGCCTTCTTTCTTGTGTAACAATGTACATTTCGTAAACAAAATAGAGTTCAGGAGAAGCTGAAAATATTCGTTTCCTATTAGTTTTATTTTCCATTTGACATAGTTTCGTTTAAATACTCATAATACATTACACGGACACTAGCCAATATCCAGATCTTATTTTGGACATTTCTGAAGATTTATTTTTCTTTAGTGAGTTACGTCGATTGATTCTGTCACGTAATGATATTATCCGAGTCAGCAGCTGTAATTTAATTGTCTTCTATGTCATCTGAACCATTACCATTATTCCATCGAAGTTTCGTTTCTAAGGTTTTAGTATGATAATTATATCTTGTGTTCCATGATTGCCTAGACAGTAGAGTCATGGATAACGTATAACCATTATTTGATCGAATTTGGAGCATGAAGTGATTATTCAGTCAGTAAAGACAATAATTATTGGAGTAGTTTGAAACTGACCTCATACCAAAATGTCAGTTATATATATATATATATATATATATATATATATATATATATATATATATATATATATATAAGTGTGTGTGTGTGTGTGTGTGTGTGTGTGTGTGTGTTGGCCGTAGTTTATAGAATTTGGGGCTTGTTTGTAGTATATTGTAGTCTATTGTGTATTTCTGACAAGACTGTTTACGCCTTCATCTGGGATCTAACTCTATGAGAAAACACAAATAAAAATAATGATTTCACAAACTCAGTGCATTGATTACACCCATTATTTTTTGCATTTTGTTTTCTTTTGAACATTTGCGGAAGTTATTGATTTTTGTGAAATGGAATCTTGCTAGTATTCTCAAATTGATGGCAAACAAACAGCGCAAGCTCTCTGGTCCACTATTAAGGTAGATATAAATAACCTGATCAAAGTCACGTACGAATGCATAAGTGTCTGGGAACTAGCACTCTCCTTCTATCTGTTCCTGAACTTCTCTATATATACAACCTCACTGACAACATTAGCAGTCAACTAATCTAGGACATAATTTACAGAATATGTCCCCAATTTAATGACGCCACCATGTCGTCATCATGGTCTAAATACAGACCACAAAATTATAACCCGTATTAAGGCCTCAAATAGATACTCTAAGGTAGAGTCTCAAAGTCAAAAGACTATCTGGCCCAGCGACACAATGTCGCAACATAAATTTATTTACTCTAAGACAAATCCTCAAATGAATACTATAAGGTAGTCAAACCCCAGACTATCAGGCCCCGCAGAACAAAGCTGCATTACAAACTAGGATATAAGAACTAAGGCCTATAATAATGGATACAGGTGGTCAACCACAAGACCATCAGAGCAGCGGCACAACGCTGCAATAAATTACTCATTGATAGTATTAATTACATTAAAACCGTACGTTGAATCGCCACCAGCGCGAAACTAGTAGGCTGTTATACGAGGTTCTGTACACTCTTGTAATAACAACACAGAGTATTCCAAATTCTTAGGGAAAGTTTGGAAACAGATACAGTGAGAAGAAGACACCATCAAGAGCAACAAAAGCAAGACACCCAAGAAAGACACAGGGATCACCAGCCAGAATGAGGGTAGCATCGGTTACTACCTTGTAACTCTCCATCAAAAAGCTTTTTTAAGGGCTATTGCCATTTATACTTTACAGAGTTTTCTTTTGGCTTGAAAACTCTATTCGACAATCTCGTTCTTAACAAATCAAACTCGATCACTTTCGGCTCTCCACCATCAAAATTAACAATCCATATAATCTGACATTGACCAAACTTTACTTGTCGCTTGACATACCTAGTTTTTAAATTGTTAAGGAAAACACCAGATGTACTGACTAGACTGACTAGAGAAAATTGGTATGTTAGGATGTTACGACAAAATATAACTTAAAAGATTGACTCAATTCCACAGGTGGCTTACACAGTGTCCATTAGCAACAACTGGACTTGATTTGATATGGCTAGGGCGTGCAAGACGAACGACATCAATGGGCCAGTCCACCGAACCGATTCCCCCTTTTCCGATGCAAGACACCACAACATGACTAGACGTGAAACCATTTTTCATTAGTCACCATTTGGTGCCATTGCACCTCTTGCGTTGCATCTTCCGATTGGTTGATAGGGTTGAGTGTGGTTCTACTATTCCACTCACCTAGGTGTTTCATTCATGTCGATAGCCCCTCAATAGGGACGCGACATGACGACCAAATTAAATAGCATACTTTGTATGCATTAACGCCTGAGGGGATGTGGCACTATTCCGTCCTCATGGGAAAAATTAAATCACTACCACATTAATTGGAAGAGTAAAATAGTGAATATAGGACCCTCCATGGCTGGTTTCACTCTAATCCAACTATTCGACGTACGAATGCTGGAATGAATGTGACCGATAAGTAATTCACTCCACACTCTTCTCATATCGAAAACCAGTGATGTTTAATTCTGAAATAGGCAAGCATATGTTAATTTGATCTACCGATATAGCATATAAAACATTATCTTCCATCCAACAAAATGTGCGAGTCAAATTAAAAAAAATCACAAGTAAATTGTTGTGTCCCTAGGGTCTCGATTTGCTATGTAAAGTCTTATGAACCATACATGTGCATCAGTCACTTATCAAGTAATGGGTCAAATATATTACAGCGTGCAAGCTGAACACGATGTCGAGTAATTGCACAAGTATCCCCACGGTATCCCTTGATACTATCATTCCGTGTTGAAGACATCGTAAATGCATCCAATTATAGCCTTTGTTGATTGCCAGGAATTATTAATATTCTCTTCGATAAACTGAGCTACCTCTAATACATCAGAATAAAACCTTCTTCTACAGAAACAAAGAGTACGCAGTATTCGTTTCAGAGTTCTCATACGAATGCATACTCCATGTATATGGGCTAGAAAGCTACGAATTTCTGAATAACTCAATCCCAAGTGAAAATAAAAGCTGCATAAACTTGAACGATTCATTCAAAATGACAAAAAGGTTCCACAAGTCAAAGACACTGTAGTAGTAGAGGAGGCGAATCGGACATCTCTAATTGAGTTAGATTTTAATCAAATAGTTTTAAGTCTCCTTTTGCCAAATGGAGCTTTAATGATTTTAGAACTATTTCACACAAAAAAGACTACTACGGAGACAGAGTCTCAGACCCGGCAACTATGGCGCTGCGGGGACAAATTGTTCCGTGTTACGATGAAAGTTTGAAGACGAAAATCGTTTGCGATTTCACATACAGACTAATTTGTAAAATATCATTTCGTAAGTCAATCAAATTATTGGATTAGTCGGTTAGTTTAAAATTAATTCTTGTTAATGAATTATTATGACATCGCATATAGACTGGATTAGTTGGTTCCTCGATGATTATTAGAAATCCTGGAGGAGCTGTTGGTGCAAATGAATATAAAATATACCCTTGTGGGGCTTGATTTGATCTTTCGAGATTTATTTGGTAAATTCCGTCGATGGCATCACACACTAAATTTACTGCAATCACCGAGGATATATTTACGTTTTGAGGAGCGATATGCCTACCGCCACCATCTGGATCATTATTATGTTTGAGGATGGTTGTTTGTGGTCTTCATGCGGTAAGTATCAGAGAAAAGTTTTCTTGAATAAGATCATTAACAGATTTTTTCGGTTCATTTGCGTTATACCCAGGAAATTTGAAATCGGGTAAATTAGTTTCTGTTATATTATATGCAGTGAGAACTTTTGTTTATCTCCATTCTTGTCATTAATTATTGCTTGAATTATTCGTTTGTTGATATATTCCATGTCGGATACAAGTTGATTTAATATCCTAACATATTTTATAATCTCATCACGTGGTTTTGTTATATCAGATAGATGCTCCTGGAAACTCTGTCGTAGTCGTTCTAGTTGTGTTTTATGTAATTGATTAATCTCTCTAAAATAATCAATGATGTCATTTAGTGTAAATGCAATGGTGATAAATGAATCAATTTTTTTCTCAAAAACAAAATCCCATTGCATCTTATTGTTATCAAGAAATATAAATCTATCGGTTAATTTTGCATTTTTTATATCAGACAAATCATTTCGATATGATGGGGTGATTTCATGATATGATTGTAGCTCCTATAGGACTCTGATAGATGTCTATGGCATAACCGGATGAGTTTATTTCAATCGCGGATGATAGTGTTGGTTCATGAACTGTTATAGCGATTTCTGATTCTTTTCCAGTAATGGATTTTATTCTGCGTTGTAATTCGTTATTGATCTGTTCGATTTGATAAGACACAGATGGAAAGGAAACAACGTTCAAGTCTGGAGTCCTGTCTCGTTTATTTTTACTTTCGCCAACTTTGGTAAACTCGTAATTTTGCTGCCGCTGTCTCCTTCACCGGAATCGCAGTGGGAAAATTCACACTGAATTCACTGGATCGGTTGAGGTTATTGAGATCATGGTGGTTTTCACCGGGGTGGTATTTTCTACTATTCGTTCAAGTAGTTCTTGCAATGTTCCCATTATATTCGTTTTGTTTTTCTAATTTTAAAATCGCGGAATCATAAACACGTACCATCGCGGAAAACTCACTATCGGATATTAATGTGTCATCGAGGGAGGACGATATCATCGAGGATAACTGCGAGTATGTGTTGGTCACCGTATGAAATTTGATTATGTAATCTTGTAGTTTACGCTGGCTACATGATGATATTCTTTTTGTTATTCTTGAAATTATTTCAGCGATTGTTGTCGCCGCGGATATACAAATCGGAACAGCTATCGGGGCAACCATTGTCACCGAGGAGAGCGTAATAACAGCCTCGGTAATTATTCCTGATACCGAGTACACGTTAACATCAACTGCGGTCATTCTTCGTCCGTATTTTTTATTTTTACTTGGTATTCTTCGTTGAGTGTTTTGAGTTTAGTTTGAAATTCTCTGACCTGATTATAGCGATACTGCTGTGATGTTGCCATTGTTGTCATTGTTTTTTTCATTATATTTATTACAACAAATTTCAATTAGGTTGTTTCATGTTATTGAAACCCTAGCAAATTATTATCGGTGGATGTTATTGTGAATAGTTCAGTTGTTCCCTTGTCTATGATCGTTGACATTATATTGTTAGCCCAAGATGAACTGGTTGATAAAATATTAACTTGAGGATGGTGACACTAGTGTTAATCGAAAAATACCTTTGACGTTAGCTACAATATCTAATGTGTTATTTTGTGGTTTCCAAACAAATGGTCCGTGTTGAATCGTGTATACCGTGTTTACATTTTTCTCATGTGGAATTTTTATTTTTTCAATTACGGTTATTATATTAGATAAATCATCTTTGATGGCGTCATGAACCTGTTTTGTCGCCGCGATTGAATCTGAAAATGATCTATCTTCGCGAATAACACCTAATCGCTGATTAATCGCGATTATTTCATTGAGTTTTGTAATAATACCTGTTAGATTTATTTTAATATTAGCGGGTTTCGCGTCTTTAACGAAAAATTCATCGACTGCGTCATCAGCCTTTTTAAAGTTTTTACGTAGACTAGTAAATTGAACTATATGAGTATCATACTCGGGTCGCAGTTTTGCCAAATTATCAATAGCGGTTTTTACATGCATAATATGCAACTCGGGTTGCCAACGTGGAATACCAAAGAAATTATTTATCGGGGCTTCAATGTTATCAATTATCCTCTGTTGTAATCGACCAAAATTAATTATATGATCGCTGTATTCCGATTGTATTTTTTGTTGGGAGTCCACAATAGTTGAAACAAGAACACCTGGTTTGAGCCTACCTTGATCGCAAAATACCACGATAGCATTTTCAGCTGCGTCGCGGTTTTTAACTAAAATATCATCATAGGAAACATTACTCGTTTCTACCATTCCCTGACGATCTTGAAATACGACTATTTTACTGGGATCAACACTTGTGAGGTTTAGCATCTCGGATATTTCATCTTCGATTATTTTTTTTACATCCTTGGTTGCAGATATTTCCGTGGTGGTTTTTTTTCAGGCTTGATAGAGATCGTCCCCAAATATCAATCATTATATTCTAAGATCTCTCTAAAAAGCGATTACTAGTATATTCGTGTACGGTTTTATTAGGTGCTTTAGTCGATGATGAAATAGCGTCAAGTGCATTTAATACTTCTAGGCCGCATATTGGTGGGTCGGTCATTTTCTGTGTTGGTAGCCTGGAATACGAACGAGGTGTGTTTAAATGGTGTATATAACGTATAAATTCTTCAGGTGACGCTTAACCATATGAATCGAAATAAACAATTTTACTCGGATTAACCGTGTATGCAACCCAGTGAGTTTCAGGTCCAGTGCTGTTAACGAGATTAATGATACAAGTTTCAGTGTTGTTTGGTTGTTGTGGTAATTGATCTCTCATAAAAAGACCTCTAAAGTTTTTATCGCTCGTTTTTTAGGAGCATCAAGTAATCAAAATTTGACATTGGTGATATCGGAGTTAAACTGTACCTGGTATTCTCAGGCCGTTTCCACTGTACCATGAATGTGGAGTTCCTGGTAGTCTTAGACCCTTTTCATTTTTTATATCCCCAACAAGTCGCCTTCTTTAGTGACATCCCTGCCGCTGTACCAACGGCTCATAACGCAACAGCCTTCGCCACCGCCGGGGCCGCTGCCGCAATCAACGCTGGTAACGCAGCAAACAGCGGGAATATTCCGCCGCATTTTATCATGTCTTTGATCGCGGATGCAGAGAGAGAGACCTGAACACCCTTTTTATTCTTGATAGCATCATTGAAATACTTAATCTGACAAGCTGTCAATAACAGTTTATTCTGCCCAGCAGACATCTGATTGTGTTTTAGCGAGATTGTAGTTCCACATTTTTTAGCTGAATCCGATTGCAATTTTTTAATCTGACCAGGAATCAACGTCACACTAACACGACTATATGACATTTTATTTAATACGAGATTGATCTAATTGTCTACATTTACATATTTTCTACTGGTGCATCAAATACTCTCATCCGTCCACCAACACCTTCGAGTAGCACTGATTTATCTCTGAGTATGACAAAAACTGCTCTGTACCCACCGCGTATGAAGGGTGGACCTGCAATGTCAGGAGGAGGTCGTGTTACGCGAGCTCTGAAATGTATGTCAACGACGAATTGTCTGGTTAAGTCAAGATGTTCCAATGAAAAGTAATAAATCGGATATAGGTTTCTAAAATCCAACTGTGATATTTGCAGACCGGTATCTACATTATTATCTCGACCCATAAATGTCAGCAAACGATGATACGTGCGTGCTATTTGGTTTTGATCGTAGTTAAGTAATATATCCTCGGATGGTTCTTGTTGGTCGTTTATCCTCAACGAGACTTCATTAACACCCAATTAATCGAATATCGTATGGCTGCGTGTTTGTCAATTTAATCGCGCCTTATCCTGTAACGCAACAAATATATGACGTGGCTCAGCAACTCCTTGTATTGATGCCATGTGCCATGTAAATACGCCATTAACAGAACTCTCCATAATATCCGTCGTTGTTGTTAGCCATGATTGCAATGATTTTCCTCCATAATAGATAAATGATAGTAATTTTTATTCTCGGTTATTGATGGAGTCATTACTGGCATCTATAGTAATATTTTTGTGATGTTTACAATACTATCAGCGAGTGTAGCTCCAGCAGGGCCTGCTTCTCGCCAGATTGAATTATTATCATCACTATTTCGCGCGAGTACTACTGTATGTTTCGCTCCATAGATAACTTTTCTAACATTTTTACAAAATCCAAATATATGAGATAATGGAATGAAGCGTGAGAATAATCTACTCTGTCCTTTCAACATTGATGCGCGTGTTACAAACCTTACATTGGAATTAGGATCAATATTTATAATCATATTTTTGATATCAGCATCAGTGGGTCCACCAGGAGGAACGGTACGATCCTTTGATTGTCTTTATTATATGGAGACTGTCCAGCGCTATCATTAACATCCTTAGCGAACATCATCAGCATCAGTGGGTCCACCAGGAGGAACGGTACGATCCTTTGATTGTCTTTATTATATGGAGACTGTCCAGCGCTATCATTAACATCCTTAGCGAACATCATAGATGGACCTGCTGATCTTGTATAATCTTCAGAATATCTTGCTAAACCAACTACTGTTGTGGCAACATCAACATCATGCTCTATAGATTCAATCTCTCTTCCATCAATATTATATCTAACGCTACTGAATAGCGCCATGATACCATTATTGACAAAGCCGACTTTGACACCATCTGCATATGGCCCAGCAGCTTTTTATAATTTCTCCTTCTACTTCGATAAATGCTTCAGCGGGTATAAAGTATTTGCTGGTATCCTGTGCTTGAATTTAGATTCTTGATCGACTATTTGGTTGTATTGCATTATAGGAATAATACTGATAATCGCGTACAGAATCATCATTGAGCACTGGGGTGTCCATATTAAACGCTGTATCAGGAGACGATTTGAATATATTATTATATATTTCTTGATCTAAATCGTGATTTGGATGACCATGTCATTCCACTTCCCGCTTTCATATTTGCAGTAGTATTTCCCTGAGTGTCATATCCCTCATTACTCAACGATAATTTCCGTTGATGGTACTTTCTCTACTGATGACTTCGTTATCGGTGGTTTCTTTGGTCGTCGAATCAGCGTGATTAGTTTTTCTTTGGCCGCGCAAAATGCTTTCCCGGCAACATCACCAACAGCGCTAATACCCTTATCACGAATAACATCAATAGCTTTCATCATGTTTTGCGATTGGTGCTATTTTTGGAGCCATCCTTATAAATAACCCTTCAATGACATTACCGAGACCATCTCCATAATACGCTCTATAAACAAGCAATCGTGAATTTACTACGTAGGTCATTGTTGATTTTTTGTGGTTGTAGTGTATGATCATCTTATTTAAATGCTTTTTCTAAAATCGTGAAATCGTAAACGATTGTATTGCTAGGAATTTCAGCGATTAGTCACTGTGGTAACTGTCCGCTAGCTCATCAATAAACTCTCGGTATACACCAATATCCATGATACCACCCTCAAATAGTCGTCTGCAGATATCAGCTGCCTCATTAATTATTTCCTGTGAGTTATTTCCGGCTCGTTTCCTCCTACGAGAATTTCAAATCGAGATATATCCCCGAGAATATTATTAGGACAATGAAAAGGATCACTGCCACGATATACTTTACCAGTTGCACTCTCTTCTTCTCGATCAGATGGTGATTGTTTTTTTGTATCCGTGCTTGACGTTTTTCTTTGAGTTGTTTTTGTATTTCTTTTCTTTGTTGTTGTCGTTCTTCAATTTGTTGTTGTTGTTGTATATCATAATTATAAATTCCTTTCTTTAAACTCTTTATACCCCAAATCTCTTTTATTTAAACGACCAATTCCCTTTTCATTTTATATAACCAATCAACCCAGTCATCGCGTTTTATTCTATGATTTTTATACTCGTCTTTTAAAAACTCTCTTCTTGAATGATAGCTTTGTGCGGCGTAATCACCAAAAGCTTTAAAAATCGCGGGATTTTAATAATTGAATTTTTTTATATTTTTTTTAGCCCCTTCGGTAAATTTATCCACGAAAGAAACACCCTTTTGACTTTTACCAGCATCACCTTCTTGTTCTTCACCTTTCTGTTCTTGTTCAATATCACCCTCCTGTTCCTGTTCAGGTTGTTCAGGTCGTGTAACAGCTATTATATCACCAGGAAGTGTTTTTAGGGATTTCTGTGTTTGTTCAGTTTCCCTTGCTATTTTTTCAAGTACTGGTAATATAGCTTTCTCAGTAGCGGTAACACCTTTCTCAGTAGCAGTAAGAACTCTCTCAGTTGCTGTGGTTACTGGTTTAAATAGTTGTTCAATGCCATTGCAAAACAATTTGAAATTCCTGTCTCATTTGTAATTTCTGTCTGACAGAATCTCTTACAGGAATAAATCTATTTATTGCGGCCAATCGCTCGCGAGCTAATCTAGCTGTTAACGCCTCTCCAATCATTATGTAAAAATCCATAGTATTTTCTAATTGTAAGCAGAAAATCTTCAATGCTCACCCACCCCAACAATTCTTTTGAATTTCACAATAGTATTTTCACATTACTTGCTTTTCAACCGGTGCACAAAAAAATAATTGATCATACTTGTCCTTAGAGACTTTGTCTCGGTGATTGTTTTCAATGGAGACCTATATAATTTCAACAAATACAAATTGTCAAAAGGACTTCGTTGTATGAGTAATCCACATACATGCAAAACAGCGAAGTAGTACAAAACTGATTAGTGTTAGGTTTGTGTTCACTACGATGTTCGGACAGTCGAGAGAGGAAAGTGATGATCATTCAAGGTATTATTCTGCTTGATGATGTCTTTAATCGTTTTAATTCTTGAGTTTATTGTGCGTCTGACTTGGTAATGTTGGCCGAGTTCAGCTCTGACTTTTTCGACTGCAGTAAAACGCGGAATGATTTAAAATTTGAAATCTCATTTATAATGTCATTCATATTTTCGAAATACATTTTATTATTATTTATATATCTAATATAAGATACAATACAATACAGCCTTTAACCTCTGTATTAGAGAAGGTATGTACGGCACATACATGATGATATATCAGAATATCTAACCCGTCACAACAACAGTTTAACGAATTCCAATGAATGACGACAGCCTATCACATTACCTAACCTGTCACAACAACAGTTTAGCGAATTCCAATAAGGCGTGGATTGATAATGAAATATTATTTACAAAGGACAATACAATACAACACATAACGGGCTATATCTACATTCAACTGTGAAACCACCCTACCGCAACAAAATCACCGCGGGTTGAATGCAAAAACACATTCACACCTTGTGACGATGTGTTATGTAGGGTGATCTCATTGTTGAATTGCGAATGGTTTAAAGCCCCAATAATATATCATGCAGCATTGTATATAAGATAACTATTAATGTGGTGTGTGATTTTTACTCTTTCGTGTACCTAATTGTAATTATGGACAGCAAACAAACAAGTCCAAATACCTGAAAATAGTATTAAAAAAAAATACTATTGTTGTAAATACAAATATATTTGATTCTTTTTCTGACAGAATAGTTCAGAGAGATAATACTTGATTATTCCCATTGAGATTCGTAACAACAACAAAAGAGTTATATCTGTTTCAGAAACTATACACACAAGCCTACAAGAGCTATTCTCCTTGATGTTATAAACATACAGTACAAAATAGAATTTTAGATGTATGTGAACTGAATTTTATTTTTAAAACGCTTTGAAAACGCAAAATGTTGTACTCGTTCTGCAACGCATCGAACCGAGGGCATACAAATATCAGAATATATGCCGGCTTCAGCCAATTATTGAAATATTCTTTCTTCGTTAGTTGCTGTATTTATATATTTTACAATTTTCGCATTTTTCGGGTGTTTTCCAGTCCCACCCACCCACCCACACCCCCACACCCCTTTTGGTATTTTTACTCTGAGTGATAGCTCGTAGATTCTCCAATTTTGTTTTTTTCTGGACACCCATCAATATCATCAACTACAAGAGCATCTTTGATCAATCCACTGTAACATATATTAACCGTTGATTATGATATATTTTCACTCCAGCAGCATATATAAGATATCCCTGATTATTGACAACCCCTACTGGTTTCTTTAGCCATCGGTTTCTGACAATACCATCACGAGATTCTTCATAATTGGTAATCACAGGATGTGGTTGAAATTCTTGGTTCATTTATATACAATATATTATTTGTCTAATTAGTTATTTGGTTCAATTATTACTTGGGAATATATCAATGTAGTCTTGAGGAATTTTAATGATTCTGTCCGAGTCCGAGTCAGAGTTTTTGATTTTCTTATCATAATAGCGCTTTAGTTCCCTATATCGCTTACCACCACAATTGAGACACAACTGCGATTTTCCACTCACACCCACCCCACATCGTATGCATGGAAGAGGACCTAAACTCCCGCTTTGGACACTTTGTGAATGATATCCACAAATTTCATTTCTGCATGATTTGTTACAGACAGTTACTGATCCTATCATAAGCCACTTACACTGATTCATTATATATAAATTCTGTATTTAAATACTTGTTTTAATTATAATATAGAAGAGTTCGAGAGATTATCGAAAATTACACCTTGGAAAAATGCTAAATTCAATCTCGATCGAAAATCCATATCTGATAAGGGTCTGATAAGTGATAGAAGTATGATAGATAAAGTCCATGAGGTATTTATTGAACTCAAGCGCGATGGAGCATCTCACTGTTGGTCAACATTTCGAATTGATGGTAGTGTTGATGCTACCATGAGCGACGAAAAAGCAGCAGTGATAATCTCGCATCTTGACCAGAAAAAGTATTTTTTTAGAGTGAAATTCATTATTCGCTCAGAAACGGGAAGTTCGATTATACGCGACAAATTCGAACCCATCCTGAAAGATAAGAAAACTATCACTGTGAGTCAGGATTCCAAACCAGGTATGCGGACTGGGATTGAAAAACCGTATTACAAGAAAGCTTATCCCGTGACCGCGATGGCAAACGGAGTATTGAGAAACTAAAAACAATGAAACATTCGTCGTTGAACTGTGTAGCAGAACTAATAATAGAGCCTTTTACAAATGCGTTGCGTGGAAACAAATTGACAGATCTAAGACGCAAAAAATCAACGAATGAGGATTAGCAGCTAGGGAGAACGGTGCAACAATTCAAAATGTAGCAGAATTAGAAATATCACTTAGATTCCCAATAACCGTACTGACGATAACAGGAGAAGTAATACACGAATCGAAATATAAATCAAAGGGAGCACCAATCAAAATTATTGACCATAATGCACACGCGTGGACCTCCGCGGTAATAAAATTTACGCGGGATAGAACTATAAAATATCTACCTGTGAAGTTCTCGGAAAGGGTGGATTTATTTGATTTTATTTACAAGTTAAATAAAAACGATCCTGTGTCAGAGTGGTTATTTCAGAGGAAGAGTGTAAATTCGATCAATTTGTAAAACCCAACGCTGACATATACCATACTGAAGCTCTTCACGACGAGATGAGAAAACTAGCTCGTGATTTTTCAACGAAACACGACGAATAATTACTAACAAACTGTTTTATAATTCCGTCAGTTGCAGCTCATTTCGCGAGAAAGAGAAATCTATGGAAACCAACAAGAGCTGAATTTCTCTCAGATATACAGTCAAACTGTGTGGCATATGGACATGGTGGATTATGGAATACAAAATATGACCCCGAAAATGTTATTTAGGTTGATATGATTGCGTGTTATCCAGAGAGTTTTCTCGGGTTTGGAGAATGCTCTGAGTATTTTAAAAGATTTGGCCAACCAACACACGAAATGACCCGTGCTGCGATCCGATTTTGATCTCACCGGATTCGCTCGTGTGGTATCATTTGAGACCGCTAAAGGACTTCATCCGTGCTGTTATGTTTTGATTGGTAGACATATATCTGAAACACACTGGAAGCCAATAGTGTTATTAGAGTAAATGATTGATTCTAAAATACTGATAACGCTGATTGTCAGTGAAACAATTATATCATATCACGCGGAGACTGAAGTCTGGTTACCAAATCCCGATAGTCTAGATAGTATAATCAGCAAAACTAAAAACAAATTCCCTTTACTCGACGAAGAATATATCGTTAGGTGGTCCAAGAAGATCTTTGAAGTTTGAAATAAACACGCAAAACATCTCGGTACAAGAATAATTGGTAAATTAACCCAGGGTGGAAAATATGACCACAAGCGATATTCTTCACGATTAATTACAGATGATGCTGAATACGATTTTATAATCGCAGATGCAACATCCAGAGGTTTATATATCTATCGTGAAGACGCTTTCTTGTCCAATGGAACAAAGTTCGGTACAATTGTTACTTACAATGATGGAGATAATCCTCAGTATACGTATTTAATGGCGCCTATGCTGGCGTATGCTTCTATTAATTTACTATCGAAGATAAATACATTTCCTGACACCGCGGTTAGAGTCGCCACTGATTCATTTTACATAAATGTAAAACACATCGAAGCAGTGGCTGAATTTACAAATTCCAAAGAGAGTTGGGGATCATGGAGAATTAAATAGGAAATATTGCGTGATTAGTCCAAATCAGCAGATGTTACGATTGAAAAAAATTACTTACAAAATAATCAGATAGCAGAACTATCTAGTGCACCTTCGATATCCGATCCAATATGTAGATATAAAACCAGTTATTTAAACGGCTGTGGTGGGTCAGGGAAGACATAATTGGTTGAAGAAATTTGTAGACTATTATGAAGAAATTAATACTGATCACAGATCACTTGATAAACAATTATGTGAGTTTAAGAAACTAATCAGATTACAACCGGATAGAATCCATTGTGAAATAGCTCGTGAAATAATTTCAGAAACCCCATTAAATGATTTTTGGGAAGCGTGGAGACCAAACGATTTGATAGTTGCAAGTAGAAAAATAGTCAGAGACACACTTCAATTGAGGTTATTTAACACGCATAAAGAAAAATTCGCAACACTTCCATTGCCGCTGTGTTATAGACCCACGGATTCACCAGGACAGACTATCGAAATTGATATTACTGGACAAAATGAAAAACAAATTCTCGTGTTAAATGATATTGTGTTGGTTGATATCCATGTTGTCGAAGATGCATTGCATGCTGATAAATCCCATCGAAGCTAGGATACGCAGCGACGATACATTCTTCGCAAGGATTGACTATATCCGATACGATTGTTTGGATCGTAGATGATCGCATCGAGTGGTCAAATCTAGTTTACTTAGCAGTATCCAGAGAACGAAGAATAAATCAACTTCGAAGAGTTATTTTAGATGCTAATGACACCAGAATCAGTGATATTTTTATCAGCGATGACATAATCAGAAGAAAAAAAATCGCTGGTTATAAACAACAGGACAAAAAAATAACAGAAAATTTGACATAGATGCTGAGTTTATAGAAGCAACAAAAGAATTATCACTGCGCGAGTTGTAATTGTATAATGCATTGCTGTTGGTCGGATAAAGATCCTCGCCAATTTACCCCAGACAGAAAAGATTGCAGTGTTGATCATAACAGAGATAATGTGATGTTGACTTGTCTTGAGTGTAACAGACGCAGAGTTGCTACTGAAGACCACGCGGAGTATCCTCAGGTATCACTTGTAATTGTTCACCCATAAATCCGCGCTGAGGAGCAGTTGAATCTAGCCTACAGATTGCTGGTCTACCCTATGCTAGATATTTTATGTGCGGTGAAATTCCAAATAGGATCAGTAGCTATTTTTGTACCGCCTTCAAGCTCACCTGGTTCATATAAATATGTCACAGTTACATTGCCAAGTACTCGCTGTTTTGAAAAGTTATTTTGAGGTTTTTGTATGGGTATATACTTCTTTTTAATCGCGTTTTTAGGTTTCATATTATTTGTTCGAGTAATTTCATTATTTAGCGCGGTAATTATACGCGGTAATCTTTTGACCCATTCACGAGATCATTTATCCTGAATGAACTCCATCGCGTATTGATATCCAAATAATAGCTCAGCAAGTGTCCGATTAAATTGTTCAACAATTGCCTGATCGCGATGTAGTGCAGTATGTCCTCGTCTGATGGTGACATTATAATGCTTCATTGTTGATAACACTGCACCCTGAAATTCCCTATCAGGATCAACCTGCGACAGATTTGGCCACTGCAGAGGACCTCGTTGATAAATCATTTCAAACGCAGAAGCTACTTAAGTTGATGACTTTGTCTTTAGCGGCACAGCTTCTTTGTATCTACTCGCAACATCAACTACAGTTAGCGCATACTTGTAAACACTATCATGCGGCAGCAATTATATATCAGCTTGATGAACTTCGTTAGGGACGCTGACATCAAAATGCGAGAAGTTAATTTGTTTAGGCGGTGGTAGATAAATCTGCCATATCGCCTGTTTGGATAAACAATCCTTTGCTGTAGTCTTTTTTACTTTTGCGCCTTTAGCGAATTTACCGATTGCTGATTTACCCCTCCAGTATCCTCTGGGGAAATAATAAATAGATTCCATGTTGTTATTAATTACCAGCACCCAGCATTAATTTACTTTTCATCGCTGATTTTATCAACCATGAAGCTAAATTTTCTTTGAACGATTTGTCAGTGATAGAATTCAACGCATGAATCAATTTCACATCTGCGATATGTCTGTGTTGCATATTGCTGCTTTTGTAAGCAACATCATGAGCATGACACGCCTTATCAATACCTTTTATTGGATATTCGCAGGGTCGGGGTTGGTTTTGATCATCGAGTCGGATATCGAATATGGTTCTAGGTCCACAATAATTATACCCTGGAAGGTGTTTTTCTCCTGGATATTTTGCCCATGGTGTTCCATGTAATTTTACTAACTTGGCTGCAATATCACCTCCATTTTTTTTTAACAAATCTAAATTTTTTTATACCACATCGTTCACACATGCCAGTGATAGCTTCACTGTTATTTTTATTTTTAGTTGTTGTAGGTATTGGGTCAATTGTTGGTGTACGCGTTCTACATTTCACACAATACAGATTCATAATTTATTTATAATAACATGAATGTAATTGATTTTTTCGGCGACAAAAGCAAGAGAACCAGTTAAACATCATGCTGCGCTACCAAGTTCTATTCGCATGTTTATAATTGGACCATCTGGAAGTGGTAAAACACATTTGTTACTTAATTTGATAACGAGATGAATGAAATGGGATAAACTATATTTAGTAGCCCCGAGTGTAGATGATCAGCGATGTTACGAGATATAATAGGATTTTAACGAGAAAGCAAAATCGGAAATCGATGAGGATGTCATTGAATTTATAACCGATTTTGAAGAAGCACCGATTATTGATGTTATTGATGGAAATATTAGCAATTTAGTCGTATATGATGATGTGATGTTAGACAATCAAATAAATCCCGCTAGGATATTTTCCAGAGGTAGACATAAAAATACTGATGTGATATATATCACTCAGATATATACACAAAATCCAAACGTGATCAGAGATAACTGCAATATTCTTGCTGTATATAATGGAGTTGACACACATACGCTACGCAATATTCACCAGACCTGGTGAATTGGAGATATGGATTATAATCTCTTTAGAAATTTCTTTAGTCACGCACAGTCAATCCAACATGGATTTGTAACGATAAATTTGCATGACCCTAGATCAAGATATTGTATCGGACTTGATCAAATATTCGGTTGAAACCAACAACACCGAAATAGTCTGTTTATCGGCGCCGGGTCTGGAGACTCTGTCTCCGTAGTAGTCTATTTTTATGTGTGAAATAGCTCTAAAATCATTAAACCTCCATTTGACAAAAAGAGACTTAAAATTATTTGCTTAAAATCTAATTCAATTAGAGATGTCCGATTCGCCTCTTCTACTTCTACTGTAAGTCTTAATTGCGAGATAGTAAGTAGTAATTTCAAGATAGTAAGTCGTAGTTATGAAAGCTAACTCGTAATTACGAGATATTAAGTCGTAATTACGAAAAAGTAAGTCGTAATTACGATATAGTAAATCGTAATTACGAGATAGTAAATCGTAGTTACGAGATAGCCAACTCGTAATAACGAGATAGCAAGTCGTAATTACGAGATAGTAAGTCGTAATTAGGAGAAAAAAAATGATTTCAACGTGGCACTAACAGGCTTCCGTATCAGATTCGTTACTGCCACATACGATCTTGGACGGGAAGTTAAACTTGGAAAGGTCAGAATAAATGATTAAACAACGCTCTCATCTATAAACTAATTAGAAAATTGAATTGAACACGTATAATTGGTGATGAGGAAACGACAAAAGCTTAATGATTTCTTTCGTGAACAATCAGCTGAAGAAACCAAACGTTAACCTTAAATGCCCAGCCCAGGCGAGCGAGATTTTATCTTTTCTTGCTCCCGAGAACATAAATGCTTCAATGGTTAATGTTTGTAATGTCAAAGAAAGCAGGTTATATCTACACATCAACATTACGGCAATGTCATCTTAAAGAAATGACATTCTTGCCTTCCTTAAAAGCCTCTAATCAAGTTAACACCTTCCCCATCAAATTATCAGATATATAATCACTACATGATTTCCCTAAGTTGTCTTATTTACAATTTAATGATAAAAATGTTCCAGCATGTGTTTTGAAATTAAAATCATCAACATATAATGAAAATCTGTGCTTTAACATCATAATTACTGAACGGACTAATACATATATTTTGTGACGATTTGAACTAATATGCAGGTGTTATTTTTTGCATAATATCAATTTATATTCGCATTTTGATTCCAAGTAACAAACAGATAATACCGAGGGAAATTGCAGTGCTTAGGACCTACCGCTTCATTGTCTGGTTGTTTTGGTAGGGTCTTTTTTTCCATATTAAGTAAGGAAAGTTTTCTACTCATACAAAGCAACATCTAACTAGTCTATGAATTGAGATATAGCTAACATATGCTTAGGTCGAAAACATGTGGTAAAATTCAGTCTTGTTGAATTTCAGAAGCGTAATAAAATCAAAGATGTTTTCTTAATATCTCAATGTTTTATAAAATACGACAAAAGAAGCGAAGTTAACATATTTAACGAATAAATATCACAATTACAAGTATACACACAAATGTTAATATCAACCAGTTGTAATCCTATATATCTATGTAGTGGTATAACGAAGCCAAACTGCTTGATTCACTATCGTACGAAACTCCGTGTCCAAACCTAGATATACACACATGTATGCGTGGCGCTAATTTTACTCTTGGATGGGAAGCCATCCAGTTGGAAAGTCTGATCGAGTTCATTCGTAATATATATATATATATATATATATATATATATATATATATATATATATATATATATATATATATATATATATATATATATATTAATTTGCATGGCCCCATTTTCTGTGATATAGCACTTATTGTAATCGCTCAAAATCCCAACTGGAGTTCCCAATACAAGAAAAAAAAAGGAATCTACTCTGGACACGCCAACTTAAAATATTGAAACCAAGCGGTTTAAACCAAAAAGACTAAAAAATGACAGAAATGCAAATATAAAAGTATCCTTTGAAAAAGACACGTTCGCTTTTAAATAATGCTGTAAATCTTCTTAATAGCATATAGTTACTGATATAACAATGAAATATTCCGCAAAGAATTTGCGATAACTTAAATGTACATTAAAAGAACAGATGTCGTCATGGCTCATCGATTTCTAGGTTAATAAAACATATTTTCCATTTCCCTGAACAAGTTGAAATAAACCATTTGAAACATAATACATTTAAAGGTTTAATTCCTATAGAAGCAGCCATGTAACGTTCTGCCAATATAACAGTGCTCATGTTTTATTTGTTTGTCTTCCTTATGTTTTGTATTTGCCTTTGGAAACAAACTCATTAAGAGTAGAAAGCGCACATATTAGTAATATACTAGTTTTGCTCTCAACGGTGCCAGTTTGTTGCACTTAATCTATCTATCTATCTATCTATCTATCTATCTATCTATCTATCTATCTATCTATCTATCTATCTATGTATCTATCTATCTATCTATCTATCTACCTACCTACCTACCTACCTATCTATCTATCTATCTATCTATCTATCTATCTATCTATCTATCTATCTATCTATCTATCTATCTATCTGTCTGTCTTTCTCTCTGTCTATATCTATCTATCTATCTATCTATCTATCTATCTATCTATCTATCTATCTATCTATCTATCTATCTATCTGTCTGTCTGTCTGTCTGTCTGTCTGTCCATCTATCCATATATATATAATATACCAAGACATCAATGACGCACAAATCTGTCATGTACTTAAACTTGTTTAAAACCTATCAGCCGTGCACTTTCTAATCATCAATATACAATATACCAAATGCTGGTCAGTTCTTGCCCAGATGTTCAACGGACTGTTATGCTTACTTGTGTATTTGAGATCGTAAAATTATAAATGATGTTCGTCACCCAGAATTAATTACAGTGTATCTCTGACCCATCTTTTTTTTCATCTACTGCTTATTCTATATCTTTAGGTGAATTGCTTTAAAGTCCAAAAGGTAACAGTCAGTCGTTTTAATTTAATTTAGTTTTGTTACATGCATTCATTTCGGTGTATGCTTTAATATATTGATTGTATAACTGATGAACAGGGGTACGCAAGTATGTTTAATGCAATGAAGTAATTTACTTATTCAGATTGAACGATACGTAAGTTAACATCCTGCAAAGTAATAAAGATTCTAATTAATAAATGACGCACAAATCTGTCATGCACTTAAATATTTTCTAATTTCAAATTGTTCCTGAAAACGGCAATCCGTTGATTTCATATATCCTTTATGTGATGCTAAAACAGCTGCCACTCTTCTATTTTATTCATGACATGTTTTAGCTAGGGTTCCTCAAAAATCAGGAGAAAAATCCATACTTGTAAATGTCCAGTAATTCTTTTTGTATAACTGAAAGAGGATTGTATTTTGTAACTTCACCTTTTTTTGTATCAAACACGTTGTACTATACATTTGGTAACACAGATAAATCAACAATTTATATATTCTGTCATTGTCAAGTATTGGTGTTAAAATGGATGTCGGTACATTAGGTGTTTTGTAATATTAGTTATTTAGCAAATGTTATGATTAAGAATCTTTAATTTCAAACAATAAGTATATCAGGTCAATATGGAAAAGGGTCATTTTACACTTACTTTCCTCATTTTCATTTTTTTTTAAGGAGAATATGAATAAAACAGTGGCACAAACACCTATCGACGTCTCGGCTAATTTGTCTTCGTCAGTGGATTATGAATGATAACTTCTGTACAATACACGTTATGTTGAACCTGAGTTCTTTTGGAGACAGAGATTGAGAATGATAATTTTACATACCAATAATTCTTTTGGCATTATACTTTTCCAGTAACTTTCGCTAAATTCTTTAATCTAGTACTGTTGTTTTCAATGCTTTGTTGCAGAGCAATAATTTTACAAAGTCTCATAAACAGTGCAAACACTGGTCACATACACACACAGACACACACACACACACACATACACACACACATGAGAATATATATATATATATATATATATATATATATATTCTTTGGAGACAGTGAGTTTAAACTAATTCATCACTTAACACACACCCGCTATTTCTCTTACAAATAATGTATTTAGAGATTGGAAGCCAGTAAATATAGATAAAATCAGCTGGACAAGGTACAGGGTGATGATAGACGTCATTTCCGTTAGGAATGTTTTCATTAGATAATATTTCGATTTAACCACCACTTCTCTCTGTCTCTCTGTCTCTCTCTCTCTCTCTCTCTCTCCATTTACCTCACTGTCGTTATGTTATTAATGAGAACACAATATTAATCTTTATTATGCATGAAATAAGAAAAACTACCACAGGATGCTGTGAAGGAATAATGCTCAAACAAGACTTATTTTACGTTGTGCCTTGCAAGGGAACAGGAAAAAAATGCATATTACAGCTTGTCAAATATTTAATCAAAACTGTATTCCAAATAATTAATTAATAGTCCTACGACATCAATCAGTCATGCTTCGTCGAATAAATCTAAACAAACATCTGTACCTGAGCTATGACCAGTAGAAGATTAACCAATTACTGCCAGACATGAGTTATTGCAATAAATTAAACAAGGGAGATACACATAAGACACAAAATAGACTAAAATGTTGTAAATAAGTATTACCTCAAAATTGAACAAAACGTAAGTAATCATGTTTACATTTTCCGGTAGGTTGCTTTAGATTATTGTCTTGGCTCCGCTTGATAATAATATTAACCCTGACCTTAAAACAAGTAGACAATATAATAAAATATAGGAATAAAGTTATTAATTTTTGGATCAAAAGGAAAAATTGTCATCTCCAAATAGATTGGGCGAATTCATAGCAAAACTAATACGATTTATTATATCAACCTTGATCAACCGCTTTTTTTTGGGTGGGAGGGTCAGACGTCTGGAGGTTACAGTAGGAACAACCATGCAGCCAATATTAGCTGTCATAGTAGGAACAACCTATACAAACATTGTCCTATTTGTTATATGGTTTCTATTTACACAACGTATACTGAGATTTTATATATTCCCATGTCGCCCAACCCCAGCCTACACCACCCCACCCCCGTCTGCACCATCAGCTCTACCGTCAGATTCCATTATGCTCTTTGTACCATTGTTTCCGAATCTCTTTCTCTTACCACAAGTGAAAAGTATAACTAATCACATTATAGGCATTTATTTAGATACAGCTGATTTATGTGTCACATATATGGGATTCGTACAGAGAAATTCAGGTTAAACAGGTCTTCTTTGTCCAGGCTAAATCACTCGACTCTCCTGTTCTATCTAACTCTTTAATTATGTGAAGAACAAATTTGTATTCAGGTCAAGAGCGTTTCGCCTCCCCTCTACCCAGCTTCCCAACCCAGACATAGATATCCATAGTGGTCAAAGATAGCTCCTGGATAGTTCTGTCCTTAACTTACTCCTTCCAAACCCAACCATCCCGTCTACCCACTCTCTCTCTCTCACTCTCTGTCTGTCTGTTTGTATGTATGTCTCTCTGTCTGTCTCTACCATTCCCTGTCTCTGTCTCTCTCTCTCTCTCTCTCTCTCTCTCTCTACATACATGTATATATATATATATATATGCAAGATGGATGGATGGATGGATAGGTATGTATATATATATATATATATATATATATATATATATATATATATATATATATATATATATATATATATTATATATATATATATATATATATATATATATATATATATATATATATATATATATATAGAGAGAGAGAGAGAGAGAGAGAGAGAGAGAGAGAGAGAGAGAGAGAGTAAAAGTGTATGTGACTGTGTGACCTATCGTCTCTAAGGAAATGTCACAATAATATTAATAGGCCAACAGTCTCGTATTGAATCACAATAATATAAGTCAAGGTTTTATTGTTTCAGTTCACTAGATTCTCCAGGTAATGTCTCTTAAAAGGAATATTATATATCACTTTATATTGTAATAATTAACTTAACCTGAATATACAAAACCTGATTATCGCAATATAAATGACTTCCGTCAAATTGTTATCGCAGAAATAACTAATTTGCCGACAAAAAAATGTTTATATGGAAGAAGACAAAAACTAAGACTCAAATAAATAACCCGGATGAGGGTGAGGGTCAGACGTTCAGTTCTTGTAAACTCGTAGCTATAATTAGAAGGTCTGTTAATACAATGATAATAAAAAGTGTGGTAAACATAAAAAAGACCGGGTATTTCATGGGGAATTTCCAATGTTCTCGACGGAGATTTAGTTAGACTTGTTTTTTCATTTGGAAAAATCAGTGACTTTTGTCAGGTAAACAATGATCGTGATTTTTGTCAAGATTATCTACAAGATAAAATTTTACATAACCCCGGGCATTTGATGGACAAGATAACCTAACACACAAAGCATATTAAATGAACAAGCAATAACTTCTCGAAACAAAAACAATACTGGAAATAGCACGTACATCGACTCTCATTTGTGCAACATAAAATCCCGTTTTCAATGAGATGTGAAGCGAGACGAGACTGATACATGTTTCATGATGGCTTTAAGAGGATAGCTTTTCAAAGGATTGTCCCTGGAGCAATCTACGATGATTTACAACCTGACTTTAATCGGCTGAGTATGATTCTAATAAATATTTAAAATAATCATTCTTCCACATCCACTCATCCCTGTTTAATGGTTAGGAAAGGTATTTGATCTTGATTGAAATATTCATTAAATCTTTGTTTAAGGAAATCAATTTGACAGTGTATATATTCCCAATGTTATCTGGAAACATGTATTAAACTATAAAATAAAATAAAAACAGACAGCAGACCAATTTATGAATTTTAGAGTACGTTTTAATCAGCTTTATCTGTACATGAGTGAAATATTAATTGTACCCCCAAAATTGGAAACATGTCAACATTCCACAAGCCATCACTTTTAGTCCAAATTTAAACAATAAATTCTAAACAATTACAATGCATTGAATAAACTCTGCACTTATCTTGCACATTAGGAACCTTATTTGGTAATGTGTGCCACGTACAGAAAGTATATTTGTTATTTTCGAGTAATTTATTGCATAAACACTACGTCACTGTGGACACGATTGTCGAATATGTTCCATTATGAAATTAGATGTTTTTAAGATTGTACCTGCTCTGGCTAAAGCTGGAATGATGGTCACGTATTTCACGTTTTGACTATGTTGTTAATTGTGGGCTAGTTCGAACACGCGTACAGATGCCCAGATTGGACAGCGTGGTATTCATGCATACTTTATTTGTCTGTACGTTAATTAATTATCACTGCTATATTGAAATTTGTCAGTGGTCACGTGACTGTGCTGTGCTGATTACTTTAGGTGTTGGTTATTCTTTTATTATCGATCAGATTATGTGCAAGTTAATTTTTTTCGAAGTCAAATTATACATACATATATATATATATATATATATATATATATATATATATATATATATATATATGCATTAATCGATGACTGTGTGAACGATTCCATTCATCCCTTTATCCGACCATTCATCCATCAATTCATATAGCTATATATCTTTGCTTTATGATCGATATGTCACGCCATGAATACAAAGGTATTCAGATATGTTCTTGAGCTGGTAACAGGAAATATCTTAATTTCCTTAGGTTTATGTCGGTATTATTTGCACAGCTAATCTAGTCTTGGGTATATTATGCTAACACAAGGTGGACAACATGTCTTCCTCAGAGGCGCATTAAATTGATTGCGAGGGGGGTTGTCGATAAAAGCATGCTTTTAGCATTTCAGAATCGTTGCAAAAGTAAAGTCATTTAATTGAAGCCATCGCTGATTTGATTATTTCGGGCTGTAACTTTAGCTCTCCAGGGTATATTGAAGATCAATCATGTGGGACATTGGAATTTATATCTAACAAGGTTGCGTGAAACTATTGTTTCCAGTTTTCAATGCATATGCCCAAATCTTTCGTATTTTCAATACCGACGCGGATATTGCATGCCAGTTGCCACACGAGATATAATAATAATAATAATAATAATAATAATAATAATAATAATAATAATAATAATAATAATAATAATAATGTGGAACAAGACGTGACTTTTTATGCGAACCAGAGGCGTAGCTAAAGTGTTTGGCGCCCGGGGACAATATTCATCCCCCCCTCAACTCTGAAACCCATTATTTTCATCAATAAAATCACCGTTACCCGTTACAAACTATTTCAAAGCCCATTTTGGCGCCATCACTAGTATGGCGCCCGGGGACATATGTACCCCCCTGCCCCCCCCCCCCCATCTACGCCTCTGATGCGAACCATATCTATTTCAAAATAATTACTCAAATGATTACTAAATTTTTTTTGAATGTATGTCTATGACTTTGGCTTTGACAACTAAAATGTATACCCTTATACCCAGTGCGAAAATCATTCCTAACAATAAACGACTTGTCTGAAAATAAATATCAACAGAAAGTTTGTTTTATTAAGGTCTGTATAATTATCCCCACCTATCCTTAGTATCCTGTACTACATATATAGATGTGTTTATCTACATCCTGGTGCGTTTTGGAGTGATGTTTTTATTCACAGTTGCCTAGTATCTTCAAACAGGGATGGCGGAGAGTACTTAACAAGTACGTGTTGGATAGTCCTCAAACAGTGTGTAGTGGATAGTCTTCAAACAATAATTGTTGGATAGTCCTCAAAAACAGAGCTTTTGGATTATATCTAAATTTTCCAATATGGGGCCAGTGCGGACCGGCATTTGAAACATTCGCTAACGTCCATAGGTTACATGCGAAAGCGTCCAAAACCCAATCATATTAAACTCTTAAATGCATTCAAATTCATCATGCTAAAGGATACCATGTCTGAGAGGCCTTCAGGGTTTTCCATATTACTCATAGTACATCAGCTTCAATCGTTAGACTAAATTATGAAGTTACTTCTGGCACTATCCTTCATTCCAACTAGTGATATTATGAAGGAGTTATGCAGCATATTAAGATACAACAACCTAGTACAAAAGAAATAGTTTTAGCAATATATATATTTTTAAATCTATACATAATCTTCATTTTAGAATTCATTTTTTCAATGTATTTACATAATAACCCTCTTAATTATCTTTATTATAGAACCAGTAAGCAATATATTAGCATATCCTTCTATATTATTAGATATGCAAGTTTAAGCAGACTTTGAACTTTTTCATCACAATCATTTTCAGATTTCAAATTATTTCATAATTTGTTTCCTTTAAATTATCTGTCAGCAAATTTATTAAATTAGTATCATCAGTACTTTTGTTTATTGCCCATTTTTGTTGACAGTCGGAATGCGATCTTTAGTTATGCAGTGCTTCGAATTTATCATTTCAATGCATTATTGACGAGCTGAATAACGACTACTTACCAACAAATGAAATTAGATACTTCATTGGCTTTAATAATTTACCACTTTTAACAATAAGTGCTACTCTGATATCCTTTAAGGAAAATCATGTGTAAAAAAAAAAACGTGAACATAAAAAAATATTTAATAGAAATGACAAAATGAAAGCACTTTAATAATATTTGTTTACAGTCAGATATTACTTCTGGCCGAGCGGTCTAAAGCGCTCATAGTAACGGACTGCCGTCTCACCATTGTCTGCATTGCTTCGAGTCTTCTCGGCCAATGTGGTACATGGGAAAGCTTGTTAGTAGCTTCTCGTGAGTCAATGGTTCTTGTGGGTGTTTTTACCGGGTTCTTCCTCCACCACGTGTACTGGCCGTCGTGTATAGCCTATATTGTGCTGAAAACTGGCCTATTGCAGCATAACCACTTTCAACACTGATTTCAGTTATTTTAATGCTGATTTTAAATATGGATCATCACGAGATTAAAAAGTAAAAATTGTGTGGTTAATGTATCAAATTAAATAAGATACTCACTTTTGACTTGGTTTGCTTCACTTTTGTTTGTTTTGTTTCATTTTTGTTTTTTGTGTAGTATTTTCAGCAAGTATGTGAGAAATGAGTTGTATTAGAAGACAGTCATGGGCATATTTTCTTTAGTGACGTAATGCGGGATACAACATCAAAACAGCAACAACAAATAATAGATTACATCCGCACTTTATGGTAAACACAGTTTCATTATTAATTATTAGGAAAAGGAACACTTTAGTAACAGTGAGCATGTGAATGATTTGGAGAATGATATTGTTTGGAGTAATAATTAAGTAATGCAATAAATTCAAAAGGAAAAAGTGTAGTGACTTGAGGAAAATTGATGCATATAAGCATTAGAAAGATCCAAAGATTGTAAAACCATACATGTATTTAACTATACATGTCTTCACTTCTGTTAATAAAAACTTGTACATCTCTCACTTTTAGTAATATTTCATTTGCAAGCATGTAAAATGATTACGAACCATGTTCAACATTTTTATACACAATGATAAAAACACAGAAAGACGCCTTTTTAGTGATGATACGTTTTATTCTTAAGGCTAATCCTTTGAACCAGATTATTATTGGATTTTAGGCTTGGGTCGATGTTGCAGGCCCGCTTCGTTACTAACGGCGTAATTATAAGTCCCCTCCCTTCCCCCATATTATTGCTTTGAACAGTTGTGCCATCTTTACTATTGGAAGAAGAGTTTCATAATTGTAAAGAATATAAAATATATAATGTCTTTCCCTCTCCATGAAGTATGAATAAACCAGAGGATATAATCTATATGTATATTTATTTATGTATGTACTTTAAGAGCTGGCTGGATGGCTGGCTGGATAGATGGATGTATAGATGGATGGATGGATGGATGCAGAGGCGTAGCTAAAGGGGGGCAGGGGGGTACATATGTCCCCGGGCGCCATACTAGTGGGGGCGTCAAAATGGGCTTTGAAATAGGTTGTAACGGGTAATGGTGATTTTATTGATGAAAATAATGGGTTTCAGAGTTGAGCGGGGGGAATGCATATTGTACCCGGGCGCCAAACACTCTAGCTACGCCTCTGGATGGATGGATGGATAGATTGAAGAAATTATGCGCATGCTTAATGCAAAAAGAAACAAACTCATACCGACTGAAGTATATGCGCTGTTTAATAACTTTCCTCGTATAGATTATAGAATGATGTTGATATTGATTAAAAGAACCATACAGATGTCATGCGCATACATATTTTTTGATTTACGAGTATTTATGGAAAACAACAATTCATTAATTTCATTATTTTTTTTTAAATATTGCATTGCGGAATGATCTTGGAAACGTGCCCCCTTTCTTCTTGACTACTCTATTTATAGCCAGATTTAGTTATTTCCCATTGAAATTAGACACCAAGGCACATTGACCTATTTGAAAAGTTCTCTTAAAACTCATCTATCTCGATTGCAAGAACAAACATAAAAGACCTAAAAATGTTTCCTACCTTAAATAGATTCAGTATTTTTTAAAATCAAATTTCATGGTACAGATGTTGTAAATCACTTAGAGCTTCTAAAGATTAGATGCTATACAAATTACTCCTTTATTATTATTATTATTATTATTATTATTATTATTATTATTATTATTATTATTATTAAATATCCCAGTAAGTGCCAATTTATCTAAATACAATATGTGAGGGATGCGTTTATTATGAAATGAGAATATCAAGTAGACCATTGGTTGTAAATATTAGTCTGTACTTGCACAATCAAATCATACACCATGAGAATAATTATCTGCTTAGCTAAAGGTTTTAGATCAGTGGTACTTATTATTAAATTCATAGCCGGGTATAGTCTAAATTCGTGCTGTGAATATTCGGCTTATGTATTCGAATGCACTATATCATAACATTATTTGTTTTATTTCTCACTGCGATCTTTCTTGACCATGAGGTTTGCGTATTTTATTTATTTCTACAGGTTAATTGTGCCCAAGTTCGTGCTGTTGGTCTCATAATTGATTTGAAGATAAAATACGAAATACTCCAGAATTCGACAGAAATAAAATGAGCGAAGTTTTATTTGATTTCCACATCATCGTCATCATCATCAGTCTCTTAGCTTTGTGTGGTCGTTGAGGCACCGTGCTGCTGAACATCGAACCAGTTCCTTCCACTTGTCTCGATCATGTGCCAATGCCTGTGTCTCCGCAAATCTGGAAATAGCACTGTTGTGGATAGACTGTTGACTCTAGTGACATGGCCATACCATTTCAGATTTCTCTTTATTACAGTGGTGAGGATGTTTTCAAAATGGCCTAGTTTGTGCCTGATGGTCTTACGCACGTTTGCATTTGTAATCTGGTCCATGTAAGAGATGCCAAGGATGGTTATGTAGAATCTCATTTAAAGTGTCTGGATTCTTCTTTGTAATTCTGCTGTCAGGGTCCAGGCCTCACATGAATACAAAAAGATTGAGATAACTAGTGCTTTCCATAGTCTGATGTTAGTTTTCAGACAGATATTCTTGTCAGCTACGTCTTAGCTTTGACATAGCTGCCGTTGTTTGTGATCCTCGTTACACAAAATAAAATGCTCTTGATCCCTCTTCGGTGATTATGGAACGAAGATATTTTAACTGACCTACTATTTTTGGTTCCTGTCTTATGCCTTTAACCTGGCTGAGATTTTCTTTCCACTATTTGTCATCAGCTTTGTCTTTTCGGCACTTATCTCCATGTCATATATTGAAGATGTTTCATCCGGGGTCTTAACTAAGGTGGCAAACTCGTCTTCACTTCCTGCCAGCCAATCAATGTCGTCTGCAAAGCGGAGGTTGGTGAAGTTATACCCTCCAATCGTGACTGTCCTACGCGTTTTTCCAGGACTTCGCTCTTGATGTGCTCTAAGTAGATGTTGACAAGCGTGGGTGACAGGAGATAGCTCTGACGTAACAAATCTAAGAGTGTATAGCACTGATAAATTACTTTCACATGTATCCGGCAAAAGATTTTAAGTGGTCGACGGCTTAAATTAAACGATCAATATGGCAGATGATTAGTTTCCCTTTTTTATTTTCTCTTTATTTTGTTAAAATTAAACCCGATTCTTCTAGTTTTCTAATAAAACAAGAACTTTCAGCTCCAAGCAATGAACCGAAATTATACACTGTTGAGACTACTATATTAGATTTCAAGGGATATAACTTTTCGGTATGATTCATGCTTTTCTCGGATGGCCTACCTCAGTCTTACTTTCCAGTGTCAGATCATGCAGTTATTATTATAAAATATGTAAGAGTGTATAGCACTAATAATTTACTTTCATTTCGTTGAGAAAGAGAGAGAGAGAGAGAGAGAGAGAGAGAGAGAGAGAGAGAGAGAGAGAGAGAGAGAGAGAGAGAGAGAAAGAGAGAGAGAGAGAGGACGTATGTATGTGTGCGTGCGTGCGTGTGTGCGTGCGTGCGTACATGTATGCATGCGCGCGTGTAAGTACGTACGTACATATGTATGTATGTATGTATATATCAGTTTACATCCATCCATCCTTATACACACACAAATACATACATACATACATACATACATACATACATACATACATACATACATACATACATACATACATACATACTCAAACTAGAATTAGTATCAAAAGCGAGTACATTCTGTAAATATATTTCTTTTTCATACGATCTTTATGTCTCGTGACCTTTAAATGAAAAAGATATATGGTTCTTTTTACTGTCATTCATCTATTTATGAACAAATCTAAATGTTGACATTTTAAAACAGCTATGGATGAAATTATCGTAAGGTAGCTCGAATAATGCCAGTAAAGGAACTGTCAATTTCAACTGGAAGGGAGTAATAAACCAGATTTCATAGTGAGTTGTTCCTTACCTTACCGATGGTGTGTCCCAGTTTGAGATCGATTATAATACACTAGGTTTGACTTGTAATAAACCTAACTGACATAGGCACAACGCTAAAAAGGACATACATTCAGTAGCGTGATAAGGGGGGGGGGGGGGGGGAGCGCCAAAATCCCTCTCGGCCATCATACGTGTGTCGTCGGGCGCTATTTTGCTTCACAATGCCACTGTACACAAAAACCAACTTACTTGATACAGCCCCTACCCCGTAATATTAACCACTGACTAAACGCCGTATAGTATTTAACAATGAACTGCACAAAATCAAAAAATATATATAAATACAAAACTGTTCCATCTCACCAGCTATTCAGGTCTCCAAGCTAGCATAAAAATAGCAAGAAACACAATTCTTGAACAATGTGATGATCAATCATATATTGTCATCATTCAAAGAATTCGGTGAATGGACTCGCAACAGTAAAATGGTAATGCATCCATCGAATATCCTTTATTTCACTTGTATATTGTGATGACCATTTCAAAAGGAAATATTCGGTGTACGGGAAGTTATATTCTAATGAGACCGCAAGATTGTCTAAGTTCTGGCCATTTGTCAATTTATCTTTTAGTATGCAACCATAATATAAACATACCTGTCAATGAAAATGAGTCTTATTTGAAAATGTACAAGGTCTGAATATAAAAACTGAATTCTAAATACGACATTACATTTTATCAAAGTCAACCACATCACCATCAGCACCCAGCGTAACAGTGATGACACGCGACAACATTCTAATTTATGTGTGTATCTTGATGGTTGGCTGTAAACAATACCATATGTGACATCTTTCATTCAAAATACAAAGACAAATATATCCCTATAAAAAGGCCAAATAAAAGCGATTGCAGAACAAACCAATAAACTCTTCAGTTCAGTTAATTACAAAATAAGTTAAGTTTCTTTTTGATAAAATAATATATACTTTATTTAAATCTATACATTATTTGAGTTTATGTATAACATTGTTACATAGTAAAGGAAGTTAAATATTTGTTTGGTGTTAAGCTGGTTCTGAACTTGAGACGTATTAAGTGTATGTCAGTACATCGTATACTTATAATGTCTGTGATAAGGACACGTCTGCCCATGTGACTAGGATCCTTTCCTGTTAAGCAATGCCTAAGCGAAGTCAGTATAGCAAGAGTCTGTCTTACACTTATGTTATCGTCGCTACATTACTCTCTCTCTCTCTCTCTCTCTCTCTCTCTCTCTCTCTCTCTCTCTCTCTCTCATGTTATCGTCGCCAGAAATTAATTGGGCGTCTATATTTGTCAGAGATAACAGACGCTTAAAATAAATGCACCCCTTACAAAGCCACCTCACCCCATTACTTTCTCTCTCTCTCTCTCTCTCTCTCTCTCTCTCTCTCTCTCTCTCTCTCTCTCTCTCTCTCTCTTATGACTGTATGTCTCTCTATACTGTCTGTCTTTGTCCGTCTGTCTGTATCTGTCCGTCCTCTCTCTCTCTCTCTCTCTCTCTCTCTCTCTCTCTCTCTCTCTTTAACAATGTTCTACTAAATTCGAAAATATTATTCAGCTTTGTTATGTCAGAAATAAAAAAGAAGATGAAACGAGAAAATAAAGTAATAATAATAGGCAAGGCTTTAACAACGCTGTCTGTCATGCGACAATAAAATATACATTACACGGTTTTCAAGTCTTTAATTAACTACAGTTCAAAATTTCCTTTTAAATAATTAATTATTACTTCTAAAATATCAGTTACCCAAACTCAACCCAATCAATTTCTAGTTCCACTTAACTGAGCTATGACCAGTAGATGACACATCATTTGCATTCTCATCAGTGTTATTTCAATACATTAAGCAGCATAGGTAAGCATCTACAGCGAAATAAAAAAGTGATTAACTGGATTTTCAAAACAATGCGATCCTTTGATATTACATATCCCAGTTTTTTATGATTTGCTAATTTATTTGTTTTGTTGTTCTGTTGTTCTTTAACTTGTAGGTAAGTACGCCTAACCCCCTCCAGGCCCCTCCGCAATTATAAACATTACATTGGAGTTAAGAGTCAACATACAGTCAGCGAAACAAAAACAAACTAATACGAATGTTGTGATTAAAGTTGATCAAGCAGTTTGTTTCCTTGTGCTCAATATATGATTTATCTTGATGTGGGGCAAACCAAGGGAGGCAACTTCAACATAATCCATAACCATGTAGCTTGTGTGACTCGCGGATCTATTTCAGTTGGCATAGAAATCCAATTTAAACACCATTAATTAAAATTTCAATAACTTTACATTTCTGAGTTTTCATGGTCAGACATATATTCATCAGTATTGACCAATAATCACTAATGACAGTTCTGTGTAGCGAAAACCAAATGAGCTATGTCATTTTCTTGACTACGTATATATGACGTCTGCATCAATAGTCAGGTGATTATTCCTGTAATGAGTTTCCAAAGTCAGCAGGGGATAAGAAAAGCCATCAACAAAACATTATCTCTGTCTTTCTCAGCTAGAACTAGGATAAGCTCTTCAAACTATTTTGGGAACTAAAATCTATTTTTCACAATCTTCCAATTGTGATCAGCCTAGCTCATAAATTTACTGTTTTGTCTTCACGTATATACAGACCGGTTCTCGATATTTTCATACAATTAATACCGAATTTGATGATTTCATATCACGGTTGTTAATGGATTCAGTAGAATATAGGAACAAGATGAGGATTCCAGATCAAGATTTCAACATGGTTTAACTAATAATACTCTTGCACACTCATGTGTGTGTGTGTGTGTGTGTGTGAGAGAGAGAGAGAGAGAGAATTATGTGTTTTAGTACAAACCAGAATTGATGTCAACTCCGACGTCATTGAACAATCAGCGCTTAAGAGAAGGAAAACATCAGAAATGTATAAGTATTAGATCGTATGCCTCACTTAATTTTTGCTTTTAAGTTTAATTCACATATGACTTGTACAGACCACGTTGAACGGAAGTTTGGCAATGAATTATACAAAGCATATTATCTTGGCGTTCCCAAAATTAAGGGGAAACAAATATTTGCCCATTGATCGACTTTCCGCTTTCTTTATTGATATTCAACGAGGTGTGGTAAAAGTTTGAGGAAAGCATGCACGATTAATTTTATTGATACCGGCGTGCAATACATGTATGAATCAGCATCCTGTACGAGTTGACTTGGTGATACAAAACTTACGATCTGAGGTCAGAAGTCTAGGTTTCCCAGATAAAGATCATTAGTTCAAGATGTATTCACTTGTGTTTGTGTTTCGACTCAGTAAATATATCTGAAAGAATACAACGTGTATTTTCTTCCACGCAAATATCTTGCAAAGAGGGTATTGTTGTAAAGCAAATGACAATCTAAAGATACCGGAGTTTTACGTTCGTTGTCCTAGGTAATTCCTTGGTCTAGATATCTTGCAATCACGAGGGAGTCTCGGTGAACGTGATTAAGTCTAAATTGGCTGATTGCTTTTACGATTGCATTGATTTATATGTAAGTTCCTTACTTGGGATGAATTCAGAAAGCTAATTTGACAAGCAATTGTTAAGGTTTTAAATACATTTTCGCCATAGCTTCTTAAAATCTAGTCTCACTGCATACACTTTAAAGATGAACATCGAAATGGAAATGTTTTGGTATTCTTACGTAGATTGTAATTCACTATTTGTCTATCCTAATGTATTGGCAGTACGTGGTCAATATTCAACAAAACTAGTCCATGCTTGAGAAGAAGCAATGATTAGCGCCCTCAAAAACATCTGTAACAGAATCTGGCACACAGGAGTATGGCCGTCTACGTAGACACATGCACTGATCATCACCCTATCCAAGAAAGGCAACTTGCAACAGTGTGAAAAGTAACGTACAATCAGTCTTAAAAGCCATGCAAGCGAGTCGTGTTCAGGTAACTTCTACACAGACTAAAGCCACAGGCTGAAAAGATCATTGCCGAGGACCAGCCAGGTATTAGAGCAGGGCGCAGTACAACATACCAGATATTCAACCTCGGTATATTGTGTGGGAAATACCTCCAACACCAGCAAGATCCGTTCCACGTCTTTGCGGATTTCAAAACGGCAGTAGTTAATGGGGACTATCTAGCGTCAATGGGAAAATCCTATGTTAAACAGCTTGGGACTATCTAGCGTCAAGGGGAATTTAACATTGTGGGACTATCTAGCGTCAAGGGGAATTTAACATTGTGGGACTATCTAGCGTCAAGGGAAATTTAACATTGTGGGACTATCTAGCGTCAAGGGGAATTGAACATTGTGGGTCTATCTAGCGTCAAGGGGAATTGAACAGAGTGGGACTATATAGCGTCAAGGGAAATATAACATGGGAAATAAAACATGGTAAAAAGGGGTGGCAATGAAAGCTACTATCTTTTCGAGACTTATGAGTGGCCCTGAAAAGGACCGTTAGGTGTAATGTTAACGTTGTCTTGTTAACACAGAGGACATCTTACAGATCTTCTTCTCTTCCTTAAACTTCTCCTTACTGTGGGTCCATAGAAGAGAACTCTCTTCAAGCAACCTTGTCTTTCCACATAGACTCTTCTCTTCCAATAGGCTGTCTCCGTCCTATCAATGACACTCCATGATGATCTGACATACATGGGTATGTCAGTCCTAAACAGCATACTTGACACAAGGGTTGACGATTCAACATTAGTCCACATCTTCTGATGAGAACAGGTGAATTGAATGCCGTGTACTGCGGTTATTTATAGGGGAAGAGCGGATTGAAACGGATTGAGTGTATCCACCAATCCAAACGTGCGTTACAAAAGTCAGACACAGCCATCCAATCGGAAGAGAGCAGTCTGTGACGTCACCTTTTCTATATAGAGGTACTAGCGCCTGTGCGCAGTCAATCGATTCAAGAGAGTTGTCAATCATGGCGGACAGTAAGAAGACAATGAATTGGAGTGAGACAGGAGTAGAGACAGCAAGTCATGGACCAACAGTGACTACTAAAGTCATGACAAATCTACATCCAGAAGAAGTGGATTTTAACTGGGATATTGTGGATTTTTTAACATCGCAAGAATTTATTCCGGAACCTTCGTTGCCTTCTGTATCTTCTTATGGACACGTCGATGATTTTAAGCAGAGACAAAAAGAAGCATTGGAGCGATTTTTACAACAACAGAAAGTAGAAGAACAAGCTTTTCTTATGCAACAGCAGGAAGAAGAAGAAGCAAGAAGAAAACACCAGGAAGAAACAGTAGCAGCAACGGAGAAGAATGAAGACCAAGGACAGAAAGAAAATAGTGAAAATCAAACGGTTACGACGGTACTTTTAGATATTTTAGCTGAGTTAAAGAGTCTGAAACAAATGTATCAGACTTCTTTATCACGACCGAAGAGAAAAAGACCTTCTCGAGCGAAACAACCCGATCTCTCTGTGACTACGTCTACCTTACCACCGTTAGTGATTTCTACCAAATCATTGACAGGAACCACCAGTCCCGAAGTAGGCCTTGGCCGTGGCAAAGGCTTAAGACAGCTCAAGAGGATTTCATCCCGTTTCTGAGTTTGTTTTGTTTTAAATACACAAAACACCAACGGTCCTTTTCAGGACCACTCCAATTATTTCGAAAAGAAATACTATGTCAATTGCCTATTTCAATGAAAACTCAAAAGTCCTTTATGTTTTTAAAAACCCATGATGTACGTGTGAGTGAATGAATGTGTGAGTGTAGGTAATTATACTATCAAATCAAAACCAAGAGACACTTACGTTTTTTCTCTTTAGTTTATTCTAGTACAAACGACACAATTCAATATCACAACATAACATAACACAAGACCACTTTAAAAAAGTTCATAGGTTTTCTTCTGTTTCACTCTTTCTGTTTTTTCATTTTCTTTACTGTCACAGCTTTTTTTTCTTCCTCTTCACTTTCGTTTCGTCTTCTTTTCTTGTTTTTGTGAACGTGACGGGGTTCTTCCTTGGAGGAGGGTACCTCTTTCTCCTCCTGTTCAGAATTTCTTTCCTCCTCCTCCTCCTCTTCCTCCGCCTCCTCCTCCTCCTCCTGCTCCTGTTGTTTCTTAGGGCAGTTTGGAGACCAATGTCCTTTCTCTTTACAATAATAACAGGTATCTTGACTTTTGTCTCTATTGTAGCCTTTTTTATTTTTGTTACGATCTGAACATTCTGTAGCCCAATGTCCTTTCTTCTTACAGATATAGCAAGTATCTTGACTTTTATCTCGATAGGAGGGAGAGTAGGCTGTCGGCTGGTCTGACGAAAACTTTCGTATGACCCCACGTAAAGCTCTAATGAGAAGTTCCACTTGTGTAGGTTCTTCCATCGTTCTGGTCAATGTGAGAGTGAAAGGAATACTGAACCGTTAGACACTAACCCTTTATATATATATGCACGGATCGAACATGAATATATAGGGGTTATGGTCTTTAAAAGGTAGTCATTTGACTTTTTGCAGACAAGATGAAAAGGCCACATCATGCTGTGGAGAAAGGAAAAGATAGTAAGAGACAGAAACGTAATGTATCGCCTAGCACAGTAGCTGAAGTCTTGGCTCAAATTCATGCCAGTGATTTTGAAGATGACATGAGTGAGCCCGAATCCACACCCAGACAATCCACGTCCAAGCAAAGTGCACCACCCTTAGTAAACCCTGAAAATTACTATCACATTCGAGAGACAGAAAAGCGTTCCTCTCGAAAATTTAGAACAACGGCTTACACGTATGCCGTAAAGTTTAAAGATTTCAAGGCCAATGTACCTTTGGAGAATACAGAAGGGTTCATTACTGAGGTGTGGGATTCTGTGTTAACTGCACTGAAACAGCAATGTCAAGCCAAAGAAGATCGCTTGAGACTTTCTATTCATCACGATAATTTGAAGTCTCCCGTTTGGATCGAGTTTACTAGCCCATCAGAATTAACACCTTCCAAAGTCATCGACAAAATTCAACATGTGCAACAATCCAACGACAAGTTTCACATTGACGATGGAAAAGCCACACTGTTTATGACCCACGTGTCTCTTCCCCAGGGGACAGGACGACGCAAAAAAGTATTATTGGTTGACAGCCTTCGCAGCACCAAACTAAGTCTCGTCCAAATTAACAATCCTCAAGACCAGATGTGTTTAGCCCGTGCTGTCGTCGTGGGACAAACGTATGCCAACAAGAACGACACGGTAGAATGGAAAAGAGCCTGGAAAACTATTCAACAATCGGACCGAGCCAAACAACGAAGTGAAGCAGAACTCCTGTTACAGCAAGCGGGGATATCCAAAGGCACTCCTTGTGGCATTCCAGAAATGCAACAATTACAAGACGTCTTGTCTCCACGTTACACTTTGAAAGTACACCCTCAAGAAGTGCGTGGACCTCTTTTGTTTCGAGGCCACGATTTCAAAGACGGAAAATACATTCACGTCTATCATCACAATGGTCATTTTGATACCATTACCAGTATCACTGCATTCCAGGGATACGGTTACTACTGTGAAAAATGTGACTATGGTTATAACAATCGAGAACAACACAAACATTGTGGATCAAAATGTGAGGGATGTTTAGCCTCACAACCTTGTCTGGACCAAGGAAAAGAAAGAGTGCATTGCCCTGTGTGTCAGCGCACTTTTGTCAGTCCTACCTGTTACCAACAACATTTGAAGATGCAAGGTTCACAGCAGAAAAACACTTGTCAACTTCTGAGATTGTGCCCTACTTGTGGACAAGACATACGTACCAATAGTGTTAAGTTACACGTTTGTCGAGGGAAGAAACGATGTCACATTTGTCACCAAATCGTGGACTTGGAACACGAATGCTTCATTCAAAAATACCAACCCCAACCAAAAGATACCCAGAAGAAAGGGAATTTTATCTTTTTTGATTTCGAATGCATGCAAGAAACCGGTATTCACATTCCCAATTTCTGCGTAGCTCACCGTGCGTGCGAGCAGTGCATCCAAGAACCTATCTTTAGTTATTGCCCTCACTGCAACAAGATTCCAGGAGGACGTGAAAAAATCTTTCGAGGGTCAAACACGTTAGCCAAGTTTGCCCGATGGATCTTAAACCCCATTGACAAAACGTGGAGTACAGAAGACATCGAACGTTACGGCAATTGTCATTGCCATGCTACGGTCATGGCTCACAATTTTTCGGGATACGATGGGCAATTTCTGCTCAGATACTATGCGGAACAATGTACCGAACGACCTCAAGTGACTTTGAACGGAGCTAAAATCATTTCTATGCAAGTAGGACAAGTACAGTTTAAAGATTCGATGTGTTACTTGGCCATGCCATTGAGTCGCATGCCTAAAACGTTTGGAATGACAGAATTGGCTAAAGGTTATTTTCCACACTTTTTCAATACCGAAGCCAATCAACATACCGTTCTACCCCATTTGCCGGAGGCTCACTATTACGACCCTGACAACATGCGTACCGAACAACGAGAAGCTTTCTTCGCTTGGTACCAGACTCATGCCTCGGACCCTTTTGACTTTCAAGAAGAAATGTTAAAGTACTGTCGATCTGACGTGGACATTTTACGACGTTGCTGTGGAAAATTTCGAGAATTGTTCATGGAGTACGGAGGGATCGATCCTTTGAAAGAAGCTTGTACCATTGCCAAAGCGTGTTCTTTAGTGTACCGAAAACGCTTTATGCCTGAAAATACTCTAGCGGTCATCAGTCCTCAAACGACGAACTTTGTTAAACGTCAATACTCGGTCAAAGCCCTGCGCTGGCTCCATTACTTGTGCGACAAGGAAGACAAATGGATCCAACACGCTCGCAACGGAGGAGGCGAAAAGATTATTGGAACGTATTCAGTGGATGGTTGGGACTTAGAAAACCCTCAGATCGTGTACGAGTTTAACGGATGCTTATTTCACGGATGTCCTATGTGCTACCCTCAGCGTGACATCAAAAATCAGTTTTTACAACGAACTATGGAAGATTTGTACCAGACCACGTGTCAACGACGTTTGAAGTTAGAACAACAAGGATACCAGGTAGTGGAAATGTGGGAACACGAGTACGATCAGCGTTTGAAAACCGATCCCGAGTTTAAACGCATCGTAGAAAGTTACAAGTGGGTGGACCCATTGAACCCCCGGGATAGTTTGTACGGAGGACGAACGAATGCCACTTGTTTGCTGTACCAGGCGGACGAGGAGAAAGGAGAAGAAATTAAATACTTGGACGTGTGTTCATTGTATCCTTACGTGTGTAAATATTGTCACTTTCCCGTAGGGCATCCAGAATTGATGACAGAACACATTGACTTGGACCACATTCGTCAGTACGAAGGATTGATCAAGTGTAAAGTCTTGCCACCCACAGACTTGTACCATCCCGTTTTACCTCACCATTGCCAAGGAAAACTGATGTTTCCTTTGTGTCGCACATGTGCTGAAACGTGCAACCAAGACCAACCTTGTCATCACACTCAGGAAGAACGTACCTTGACAGGAACGTGGGTGAGTGTGGAATTGTTTAAAGCTCTGGACATGGGATACCAACTGTTAGAAGTGTACGAAATTTACCACTTTCCCAAAACACAACAATACTGCAAGGGCGACGAGAGACAGAAAGGTATTTTTGCAGACTATGTGGATTCCTTTTTAAAACTAAAACAAGAAGCTAGTGGCTATCCTTCCTGGTGTCACACTCCCGAAGACCAAAAGATATTCAAAGAAAAATATCGGGAGCAGGAAGGTATCACTTTAGACCACATCGAGAAAAATGAAGGAAGGCGATCGTTTGCCAAAGTCATGCTCAATTGTTTGTGGGGTAAAATGGCACAACGTCCGTCTTTACCCAAGACGGAGTATTTGTCCGAGCCGTCTCGCTACTTCCAGATGATTCACGACCCAACCAAAGTCATGAAACACGTGGACGTCATTCGTGAGGACTTGATCTTAGTCAATTACGAAGAAGAACTAGACTTTGTAGAAGCCGACAAATTTGGAAATGTCATCATTGCGGCTTACGTGACAGCCCACGCTCGCTTAAAATTGTACGAAGTGTTAGAACTGTTAGGAGATCGTGTGTTGTATTTTGACACAGACAGTTGCATCTACATTCACCGACCGAACCAGTGTAACCCTACCATCGAAGGAGACCGTTTAGGAGCCTGGACCGATGAACATCCCGACGACAAGATTCTATGTTTTGCAAGTGGCGGTCCTAAAAATTACGGCTACGAATACCGAGACCCCCAAGGAAAAATGCACACTGAATGTAAAGTGAAAGGATTGACTCTTAATTATCGCACCAGTCAAGTGGTGAACTTTGACGTACTACAAGAAACCTTGCAGTCGGGACAGGATGAAACGTTTCAAGTGACTACCCACGAACCGCACAAGATCGTACGGTTAGCCTCACACCAAATTGTTAGCCGACCTTTGAAAAAAGTCTACCAAATCGTGTACCAAAAGAGAGTACGACTTCCCAATCACTTCACTCTACCGTACGGTCACGTCGACATTGAACAGCATATAAAAAGGGACATTGTCCAAGACCAATAGTTCATTTGTCACTACAACGACCCAGCGAAAAGAAGATGAATCCATTTAAACAGACATCATTCAAATTTGGGAATTCTCAAGTGGAGTGCGATGCTAAACCTTGCGATTGTAGTGATGCCAGGCGCTGTGACATTAGCGATTCAGCAGGATATCGTGGGAACTTTGCTATGACTACTACCCCTATATCTACCCTGGAAAGTGATGCTGTGCGTGTCAAACCTGAGGGATGCGAAAGCGGTGCGACACGTTATCGTGGACTCCTAGGAATTTCACCGTACCTGCATCGAACCGAAGTGAGGAGAGTCGAATATTCGTTCCCGACGAGTTTGCCTGAATACTGCCACTTTAAAAGTCGATTTCAAACCTTCAAAGATAAATGGCCAAAATATCTGCCTGGACCAACTCCTGAAGAATTAGCCAGAGCTGGATTTTTCTACTTGGGCGAAGGGGATAAAGTCAAGTGTTTCAGTTGTGGTGTATCCATTTACGAGTGGGAACATAAAGATTCCGCTTACCTGGAACATGCTCGATGGTCTCCGAATTGTCAATACCTACCTTTAGTGGGACCTAATGATTGGAAGTGACACTACTACTCCATGTCGTGTAACACACCTAGACCAGTATATAATATAAAACATAATATTCAAGGATTACCCTACGAATTGCAAGAGAAGATCTACAAGGACGTTTGGCAAGGCCTTGCTAAAGAAAAATCTCAATGGGTAACTGTAGAACTTTTGTGTCGTGAAATTCACAAGAGGAAAGTGACAAAAATTAACCGACGTGTTAGATTTCTCTGGATTAAGGGTATTTTTTTGCTCTGTTACCAATTTACTACGTTTACCTCTGAAGATGCTTTGATCCTTCTTAACCGTTACCCTGAATGGCAGTGGGACGAAATTACACGTTATATTAATCACTTTCGCTTTTTGAGCAAATTTAATTCTGTGTTTAATTCTGAGTTGAATCTACACTGATAGTCTTCGACCTAAAGAAGTATAAAAGAGAACAACCATGCCACAACCTTTATCATTGGTGATCCAACAGATTCCGTGGAAGGATATCAATGAGAAGATTCACACGGTGAAAGATTACGAACACTTATTGCAAGAACTATACCCTATGAATTGGGGTCGACGTGTCGTGTGTGTTTTAGTGACTTGCTTTCTGGGATTTCGTTTACCTGCCGATTCCTTGTGGACACTTTACGAACACTACCTATCAAAAAAATAAGACAGTATGGTGACTCCTTTAAATGTCCACGAGAGACTTATTCTGTTCAAAGCCTTACGTTTTCATCTGGATACGTCTCGACCTTTCCAAGAAAAAAAGATTCGTCAACTTTTACGTACGGAAGCAGTGTACGAAGATGTGTGTGTAGCTTGTGATTTACACCCTCATTGGACAGATGTACGTGACTGGAAAAGTTGGGATTTTGAGGCTTGGACAAACGAAGTATCCCATTATGCCCAAGCGTTGTGTTCCTAAAATGCATCGTCGTGTGAAAAAAGTCACTTTTAATCCTGTGTTAGTAACAGTACCAGAAGAAGAAAAAGAAAAAGAATCTATGGCCCAAGACAATCCTTCTGTTCAAGACAAAACTGTCATGGACATTTCCCCACAAAGACCCTTTCGAGAAGACACCTATGTGACTGTACCCCCTGTAGAGGAGACTATAAGAACATTACACACTACCTCTAGGAGACGTTTGTTACCCAAACCACGTTGTACAGTGACTTGTTTATATGCCACTTTGATCGTTTTCCTAGGTATTTTATTCCTGTATTTATCTATTTGGCTTTTATGTATTTTTGTCTTTCGTGTTTATTCAATTTAAACATACATTCAAATAAACGTGTCTTGAAAAAAGTATAAAAACCTCTTGTCTTGTCTGTTTTTGTGTCAATACTGTCATACCACTACACGACTATGGCTCACTCTACTCTTTCTACTACTCCTTCCTCCTCCACATTCAAAGTCATTGACGAACACTTAGATCAGGCTAGTTGGAAAGCCTTGTATCTTCGTCATCCTTTTAACATGTTAATTGCTGGACCGAGCGGTTCAAGCAAAACCGAATTTGTCAAACGTTTGATCGAACATAAACATCATTTGATCGATCGTCCACCTCAACGTATCGTGTGGTGTTACAAAGAGTGGCAATCGGCATACAGCCTCTTGCAAGAAAGTCAAGGTGATTCCATTGTGTTTGTAGCAGGCATTCCTAAAGAAGACGAGGGTATCGTGTCTGACCCTAGTCAAACTCATTGGGTTATTTTTGACGACATGTTAGGAGAAGACGAAGAAGAAATTAAACTATGGTTTACACGTAAAGGGCATCATCGTAATGCCAGTGTCATTTACATTACACAAAATTTATTTCAACAAAGTAAAGCCCATCGTACCATTAGTCTCAATGCTCATTACGTGGTCTTGTTTAAAAGTCCTCGAGATAAATCACAAGTGCAAGTTTTAGCCAAACAGTTAGGAACACCTTGGCTAACTCATGCGTACGATGATGCCACTCAAACGCCACACGCCTATTTACTCGTGGATTTAAAACCCACTACCCCTGATTATTTGCGATTTCGTACCGATTTGTTTCACGACTGGTGTCAAGACGGAGGACCTGTCGTGTACACGTCCTCCTCGTCGACATAACACTATGAAGCACTAAAAAAATCTATAAAAACCTTGGGTTACTTTGACCTGGTCTCATACATCGTCAACATGACGTCCCTTCAGTCTCATCTTCCGATCAAATTGATTCGTGCCTTGTACGGCATCAGTCGCGAAAAAAATCCACAAAGACGTGCTCACGTCTTAGAAGCCAGTCTCAAAGAAGTCTTACGATGGTTTACGGTGACAGCACGTCAAATACTGCAAGGCATCATTCACCTTCCACATCAAACCAAACGCTTTTTTGACAGAAACAAAGTAGCCTTGACGCAACTGGCCAATCCTCGCATTGACACTCACACCAAAAAGCAAATCATATTGAAACCTGGAGGCAGTGGTTCTCTAGGAGGTGTCATCATTCGTTCCCTTTTAAAATGGGATCCCAATACTCCCAAAGTTCACCCCAAGAAGAAAACAAAAAAAGCCAAACAAGCCCCTAAGAAAAAGAACAAGGGTACCAAGACCAAAGCACAGAAAAAGAAAAGTCCACAGAAAAAAGCGGTCACCCGCAAAAGAGGCACTTCGGCCAGGACACAACCTTACCTTCGTCAACCACGACCTGTAAGAAAAGATCTACAAGGACGTTTGGCAGGGACTACGTTGCCAGTAGCCTCAGGGGCTGCCACTTCTCCGTTGCGGGTGATGCCAGCCAAACCCAATTTGACACCCGTTTTTCCTAATTTGATGAAACATTGGAAATCTGCGTCTCCCAAAACGTCTCCTCCACCGGAGACACCCTCGTCCACCTTAGCGTCAGTAGCAGCTGCTCATAAAGTACCTGCCCCCAAAGTCAAAGTCCAAGAAAGATCTGGCATGTTAAAGAGTTTACTAGATTTGTCCAAACAAGAACTGTCCCGATTGAGTCCATTGCGAACTCCTTCACGACGTGTGTTACCTGCCATGAAGTTGATACGACGCAAAGATAATCAGTGGCGACGCATTCCAGTATAAAAATATGACTTGAAAACCACGATGTCAATCAGTATTTTTTCTGTACCACTGATGAACACTCAAGGATGCCTCCTCAAAAACGTGCACACCATTACCCTCGACGTTCTACCGTCCAAAAAGGAAAAGGAACAAGACAATCTCGTCATCTCACCAAAAGCTTTAAAACCAAACATCAACGTCCTTCCCTCCAAAGACGTAGACCTTTAAAGAAAAAGAAAAGACACCAAAAAGGAGGATCCTTTGACAATTTTGGGAAACACATTGTTACCTTTTTGACAAAGCGCTAGTTCCCAAAAAAAGTAAATAAAAGAGAGTGTATACCAAGTCATTGACACTAGTGGTATTGTGAAACGAACAAGCAAAGATGTCACCTCGCAGAAAACATTTTTCTACACTCCACAAAGGAAAGAAAAGGAAAGGACGTTTAGCCAAACATCGACACGTTCTTCGTCAAAGGACACAAAAGAAAATACCCAAACGTCAAAAGAAAAAGAGAAGTCGCCAAAGAGGAGGCATATTTACTGGTTTTATTAAAGGTATGCAGAAACTAGACAAAGCAGCTAATAACCGAACTGGTATCTTTAGCCCTGCTTTTGAGGATTTAGCGAAGCATACCGTTACCTTTTGGAGAAGCCAATAGGAAAAAGAAGATAAAAGAGGGTGTGTACCAAGTCTTTGACATCAGTGTATTTCTGAAACGAACAAGCAAAGATGTCACCTCGCAAAAAACATTCTTATTCACCCCACAAAGGAAAGAAAAGGAAAGGACTACCTCCTCGTTTAGCCAAACACGGAGACGTGTTGTCCGTCCTGTCCAAAGCCTCTCCGTCCATGCGAAAACAAATCATTAAAACAGCCTCCAAAGATGTCATCGATACCGTGTGTGAATGTTGTTTGAATGTTTTGAAAGGCACGATACCTTTGTCTCCACACAAGAAAAAATGCTTATCCAAACATCGACACGTTCTTCGTCAAATGGTTCAAAAGAAAATATCCGTCCGTCAAAAGAAAAAGATGTTGGTGCAACGCGGAGGATTTTTACCCTTTCTTGCTCCTTTGTTGACAGGCATAATACCAGGTTTGCTACAAGGGGTGACCCAAGGGATATCCCAAGGGTTTAACCAAGGGATGGGTAGAAGATAAAAGGACACTATGGAGCGACACAATCTCAGACATAACCTTTGAAAGCCCATGGAAGGACGAAAACTAACTTTGGTTCCTTACAAACGATGGATGGAATACCATCATTGGCAAGAACAACGATCCCCCCATTTACCACCCAATCCCAATTTGGCTGAGATGTCGCAATTACAACACGAATTGCAATCCTTGATCCATCGCCACGATTTATCCGAAACCGAAAAATCACAAAAGTACGGTCAACTCTTGAAACGGCTACAACTCTTTCATCAGAAAGCTGTGGAACAAACAGCTCAACCCACTTTGTCCGATTTTAAGGCTCTAATGAATAACCCGGCACCCTCACCCTCACCCTCTACAGCAGTTAAAACAGACGTTACCCCACCATTACCCAAGGAAGAAGAACCCCATGATCTCTTTCAAACACCTACTGCTACTCCCATTCCGAGTAAGATTGCTGCTTCCTTGTTGACCCCTTCCCCCACTCCCCCACGAGAAGAACTCAAAACTTGGGTTAAAAAGATGATGGCTACTCCTTCTTCGACAGATGTGAAAAAGAAAGAAAGGAAACCAGAAGTGAGAAAAGAAAAGAAGGCCAAAGAAGCTATCCCATTACCTCCGCCACCACCATTACCCTCGACGTCAACTCCTGTGGCACATCGGACACGTAAAACCGTTTCCAAACAACCCGCATTTCGTCCCGCCCAAAGCAATATCCTCGAAGAGTGGGTCCCTTATTAACGAAAACCATGGAGAAGGTCTTAGCCAGCATTTACTACGATCCAGCTCACCCTGCAGGTTACGGAGGCATTCAGAAATTGTATCGTGCTGCCAAAACTCGCCTGAAAAAGCTCCGTTTACCAGCAGTACAACGATGGTTACAAGAACAAGCGACGTACACTTTACACAAACCCATTCGACGAAAATTTCACAGAAGTCGCACTCAAGTGGAAGGCATCGATCATCAATGGCAAGCCGATTTAGCTGATGTCTCTCATTTAGCCACCTACAACCGTGGCTACAAATATTTGTTTTGTGTCATCGACGTCTTTTCTAAATTTGCCTGGGTCGTACCATTGACATCCAAATCGAGCGGAGAGTTAGTACGAGCTTTGCAACTGGTGTTGAAACAAAGCGGTCGTCACCCTCTTCGATGGCAAACCGACAAAGGCACCGAATTTCTGAACCAAGCTTTCCAACGAGAATTAAAAAAACGTGACATTCATTTTTTCACCACCGAAAATCCTGAAACCAAAGCCAGTATCGTGGAACGTTTTCAACGTACCTTGAAAGAACGCATGTGGAAATATTTTACACATCAACACACTCTCAAGTACATCGACGTCTTACCACACTTAGTCCAAGCCTACAATCAATCTTACCATAGAAGCATTGGACGTGCCCCACAAGAGGTGACACCTGACAACGAAGTCACTGTTTTTGAGCGTCTGTTTGGTACGTCCCGGACGAGGGCTGTCCCCAAGAAAGGTAGAGAAGTGTTAACCACGGGAGATTGGGTACGCATTGGCAAAACCAAACGCACTTTCGACAAAGGTTACTTACCCAACTGGACCACCGAATTGTTTCGTGTGACTGGACGAGTGCGCGATCGTCATCCTACCGTCTATAAATTGGAAGACATGAACGGAGAAGTATTAAAAGGAACATTTTACTTGCCTGAGTTACAACGTGTTACCAAAAAAGAAGACGACGTGTACGACATTGAAAGCATTCTCGAACGAAGAACCCGTAAAGTAGGAAAACGTCGTGTCAAAGAAGTCAAAGTACGTTGGAAAGGATATCCTCCTAGTTTTGATTCTTGGATTGACGCTTCGCAAGTCATCGACTATAAAAAGAAGTAACCATCATGCCCTTCAATACAGCTTCAGCAACCACAGTGACTACTCCTTCACCCACGTCATCTCTGCAAGATTTACAAAAGCAACCCTTGTGGGTGTGGTGTGGAGAACGTGTCCCTAAAACACAAATCGTTTTTTTCTGTCAAATCTTTGTGGTATATTGTGTCATTGGTGCAGCCATTGCTAATTTGAGTTTGCAACAAGGAGACAAACAATTGTGGACCATTTTACTCAGCAGTTGCATCGGGTATCTTCTTCCCAATCCTTCCCTGAAATACTCTTACAACGGGAACAACAGTAACAATATTGGGAGTCTGGCGGCCAACGTTAGTCCTTCTCCTGACAGTCACCCTTCCAATCACAATCCTCTTTTAGATACTCCTTTAACCTCGAGTGACTCCTCGGACAGAAGAACATTGGAAATATGAACAACACTATTAACCAATTTTACTTAACGTTACCCAGTGACAGTTCCATGGAGGTGTTTCCTAACAACACATTGTGTTGTTACACGTCTAAATTACCTCAAGCCATGCATTTGGATCAAGATGATCACTGGGAAGCAGCTTTAGTGGAAATAATACACCCGACACAAATCAAAAACATCGTCGAAAATCAAAACTTTTTCACAGTTGAAGTGTACGACAAGCAATTGCAACAAGCCTTAGATGAACGAGGCATCACTGGCATTGACAACAAGAAATCAGATGGACCCGCAACTAAACAACTGTCCACTCATGTGTTGACCATTCCTGCAGGCTACTATTTTAGTGGTCAACATTTAGTGACTACGATTGCAAGCAGGTTCAATGTTGTGTTTGGTAAACCCCTGGACAAAATCAGAGAAAGTGTTACCTTTGAGTACATTAAAGCGGCTCGTCGCTTCATGATCAAATTTTCAGAGAAGAAAATAATAGCCATTACCTTTTGTCCTGAATTGTTTGATATCTTAGGTGGAGACCTCAAGATGCTCCCGAACAAAAAAGAAATACCAGGCATAGCCAGTAACTTGGATTTTACCAAATATTTTCGATCCCCTGTAGAAATGAACCAAGGACTCAATTTGATGTTTGTGTACTCCGATGTGGTGGAGTACAATGTGGTAGGACACACCTCTGTACCGTTACTGCGTGTCATTCCTTTCAAAGTAGATACTACTACCGCTGAAGAAGAAGGTGGAAATACCTATCACGTTCACCGTGAATTTGTACATCCTCATTATTTACCCGTCAGTAAGTCGTATTTCGACAGTGTCAACATTACTATAAAAGGAGAACTAGGTCAAAATATTCCATTTACCAAAGGGAAAGTCACAGTGAAACTCCATTTTCAAAAACGATTCTCCAACCACTGAAAAAGTGATGTATCCTGTGTACCAAGGAGTCACTCGACAACGAGGACATGGTTTAGGAGATATGTTTAAATCAGCCTTTCGTTCCGTAGTCCCTGTTTTAAAACCAATGGTGACACGAGGATTGCACACCTTAAAAGATGCCGCATTGACTCACGGCAAAGATTTTCTTTACAATGTTCTCATTGACAAACAAAACCCTAAAGAAGCTTTTTTGAGAGCAGGCAAAAATACCTTGCTTCAAACGGGTAAAGAGCTTTTGGGTCGACGAGAAAGTCCTATAAATGCTCTGAACGGTACCGAGTCTAACATTCCTACTTCCCTGACGACACAGCAAGGACAAGGTAGAAAGCGTCGACGAAGGCACCCTTTCAAAAGTCTCCGTACCTCAAAAGTTCGAAAGACAAAGAAAAAAAGAACCGCTCGAGACTTAGACATTTTTGATTATTAAAAGTGAAGAAAAAAAACATAAAGAAAAAATGATGCACCAAGAATCTTGTGCCTGTTCCAAGTCGGAACTGGATCTCTTTGCCATGCCACCCACGATGATGACCATGCAAGAAGCTCAATGGGTCGAATTTCATCCCGTCTCCTCTTTGACGGATTCAGCTCCCATCGAGTTTGAAATCAAAGGACAACCCGAAGATTACATCGATCTCAACAACAGTTACTTGTATTTGAAACTGAAAGTAAGCAAAACAGACAACACCAATCCAGGAGCCAATGATAGAGTAGCTCCTGTCAACAATTTCATGCATTCCTTGTTCAGCGATGTGGATTTGTACATGAATAACAAACTGATCAGCAGTAGCATGGATACTTACCCTTACCGAGCGTACCTCGAAAATCTCTTGACGTACGGAAAAGAAGCCAAGAACACTCATCTAGATGCTTGCGTGGTATGGAAACCTGACACTGCAGATAAGTTTAACGACACAGCCTTGCCCGTAGCAGCAGCTGCTGATGGCAGCGCTCCTGCCGATCCTCACAATGAAGGTTTTAACGAGCGTCGAAAGAAAATTTTGCAAGGACGTAGTTTAGAACTGTTCGATTGTTTGCATTTGGACATGTGGTTTCAAGAGAAGTATTTGCTGAACGGAGTAGATATTCGCTTGAGACTGAATCGAAGTAGTACTGCTTTCCATTTGATGGCTCATGCCAACGAATACAAAACCATTATCCAAGAAGCCAGGTTATACGTACGTCGCGTGGAAGTGTTACCTAAAGTGGGAAATGATATCAGTCACACTTTGAGCAGAACGACAGCCAAGTATCCGATACGACGCGTGGAAGTCAAAACTTTCACCATTGCCGCTGGACTCCGATCTAAGATCGAAGATCATCTGTTCCAAGGACAGTTACCCAAACGTTTATTCATTGGTATCGTCAGCAATGCAGCCCTCAATGGTGCCCACGATGAAAATCCTTTCCAGTTTAAGCACTGCAGAGTATCCAAAATTGAAGTCAGTCGCGATGGCAAAACTTTGTGTACCAGACCCTTCGAACCCGACTTTGGCGAACAGAAAAATTACTTGAGGTCGTACTTGTCACTGTACGAAGCCACAGGACAGTTAGGAACCAACACCAGTCACGGTATTTCCTACGACGACTATGCAAGAGGTTACACGTTGTGGGCTTTTGATTTCACTCCAGACCAAGGCAGCGACGAGGGACATTTCCACCCTATAAAATCTGGGCAACTGCGTGTGGAACTTCAGTTTGCAGCACCTCTTCCCGAAACGGTGAATATCATTCTGTATGCTGAATTCGATAATACCATAGAAAATAACAGTTTGAGAGAAGTCATTCTAGACTATTAGACATTATGGAAGACCCTTGTCCTTCTTTGAATAGTGGAGAATCCATGGAATGGGAGGTTACAGAAAAAGCAGAACCCCAAGACCAAAAAGAAGAAGTAGTGATCATGCAATCCAGATGGTCAGAACAGGAACAACAGTTAGTGGCTTGTTTTGCACAACACTTGGAAGATACAATGAGGGACCTGATTAAAAAAGATTGTTATGGATGTCAAATCGATCATCCCAGTCAAATTCAACACGATAAATGTATGATGATGAGTCAAGAAGAAAAATTGGACAATTATCTGAACGAAGCTTGGAGTCTCATCTCCGAAGAAGACGTGTTACTTCAGTGGTATAAAGGCTTACGTGATCATTCCTCTCCTCCATTGTTTGCTCGAGAAATCGATCGCATCGAAGCTCTCTTGGCCAAAAGTAAAGAGACGAAGCAAACCATCAGTTACTTGTCAGACCGTTTCAAACAAAAAGTCTGGATTGAATTGATGACTTATTATCACCAGTGAAGAAAGGAGAGAAAAACACAAGGCGACACAAAACAAAAAATGGATACCTGGGAACTTTATTATCTTTTGAACCGTAGTTCGTACACTGCTTCTTGGAATCCTGTGGTGTGTGCTAAAGATGAACTACCTCATCGCAAACCTCAAGAGAATCAAGCTTATGTCATCAACACAGATGACAGTCATCTTCCAGGAACTCACTGGGTAGCTGTCTACTTTCCTCAAAAGGGTTGTGCGGAGTATTTTGATTCGTATGGATTGCCTCCTTTCGAAGATGATATCATTGACTTTATGAGAAGAAATGCTCAGACGACACGATTCAATAATGTGAAATTACAAAGCACAGATTCTATGGTGTGTGGACAATATTGTATCTATTATCTGCATCATCGCAGTCTTGGATATTCTTTAGAACATTTAGTGACTTATTTTGATCGTCATTCGTCTCGAAACGATGACAAAGTAGATCGATGGTTTTGTGACCATTATGGTTATCTGTTGTCTTTAGCTAGGAAACGTAGTGTACATCAATCGCTCAATGATTTCCAACAGTGGAAATCTCAATTTAATTCACAACGTTGTCAACCATGTCAAAGATAATGTATTGGTGTTATGGAAGAAAAAATATGTTTGTTCTTTGAAATAATGTTTGTTCTTTGAAATAATGTTTGTTCTTTGAAATAATGTTTGTTATTTGAATAAAAATGTTGTGTTTTGAAAACCAATGCGTCTGTCGTTTGTTTTACATTTGTATTCATATAAATGCTCTTTGACTTTTCTTTCTATCCCTCACATCAAACTATCTAAACGTTTCAAAACCCTAAACAGTCGAGGGGTGTTTTCCATCACGTCCGCGCTTGAACCATATAATGCAGGGGTAGTCTCCAGTCTGGCCATCCATTGTTTGACTCATCCTCCTACGAAGATGTGCTCAAGACTAGCTAAGCTGAACGAAGCTTATGTCACTCTGCATCGTATCAGACACAATCTGATGCCAAAGCCTGAAGAGATTGAGAATGTGAGAATGCTACAAGTAACGGAAGACCTCATAGAAGAACTCTTCAGAGAGGAAATTCAAAAAGAGAAAGAAGAATGGACTGAGAAGTATCGACTTCAAAAGCAGCAGAGAGAACAGAGAGAACAGCATCAGCAGCAGCAGCAACAGCAACAACATCAGCAGGAACCAGACAGAAGTTTTGTCGACTGTCGTGTGGACACAAAAGAGTTCTCTTTCTCTTTCCGAAGAAGCAGACCCTATCGTGTAGCCAAACGAGGACGCAATCTTAGACGATAAAAGATTGTCATCCTTCCTCGTACACACAAACACAAAAAACAGCCCTTTTCAGGGCTACCCAATATTCTCGAAAAGAATTAATTATTCAATTTGCTTATGGTATGTGAGGAAGTTAGAAAAAAATAGAAGTGAGTCTATAATCACTGTCTCATTTTACTTTTGTTTTGAAGTGCGTCTATAAGCACAACGTATTTTTTCAAAATAACTTGTTCAATGTATAATTAATAGGAGTCAAGTATAAAAGTGAGTGAGTGTTTTATTTTAAAAAGTCAGCTTGTTTTTTTTTTTTTTTTTTTTTTTTGGTAATGATAGGAATAATGTAAGTTTTTTGGATCTAGGGGTGTTTTCCATCACGTCCGCGTGTTTTGGTAATGATAGGGATACTGTAAGATTTTTGGATCTAGGGGGTGTTTTCCATCACGTCCGCGCTTGAACTATATATAAAGAAGCACTCATCAGTCTGGCTACCCATCGTTGGTGAATCAAAGAAGATGAGCAGAGTTCAAAAGTTAAGAGAGCTTCAAATGCATCTGGAAAATGCTAGGCGTCTCCTGGACGAACTGGCTATGGAGGCCATAGCAGAGCAGGCCAAAATTGAAAAAGAAGAGGAGGAAAGAAAAAAGAAAGAAGAGGAGGAGAAGAAAAGTCCCATCTTACCTCACCGCATGATGAGACAGACTAGTGAAGTCAAACCCATGGTGAGGGCACCTTCACCACCAGAACCAGTTCGTCCACTACAGGTTCAGCCCCCACTTCCTCAGACGCAACAACCACAGACTCATCCACGGTTGCGGAATAGAGGCAGAAATGAAGAGACTTTCACTATCCCTCAAACAGAAGATTGGGATAGTGAAGCCACTCATTCTCCCTCTGCACTCCCAGTCACAAGAGTGAATTGGGAGAATGATTGGAGTAGGAGATGTGTGTGTGGGGCTAGACCTGGGAGATGCCAGCATTAGCCAGGTGCATTTTGAAGTTAAAAAAAACAGCCCTTCTCAGGGCTACCCAAATAACTAGAAAAGAAATACTATGTCAATTGCCAATGAGTGTGAGAGAGGAGTAGTGTGATTATAAACACTGACTCTATTTAGATGGTATATGTTGTGATTTTGGATAGTATATAGTAGGGTGTGTTTTGGCTGCTTCCCCGTGTGTGTGGTTAGTATAGGGTGTGATTTTGGATAGTATATAGTAGGATTTGTTTTTGGCTGCTTCCCCGTGTGTGGTTAGTATAGGGTGTGTTTTGGATAGTATATGATAGGGTTTGTTTTTGGCTGCTTCCCCGTGTGTGTGGTTAGTATAGGGTGTGATTTTGGATAGTATATGATAGGGTGTGTTTTGGCTGCTTCCCCGTGTGTGTGGTTAGTATAGGGTGTGATTTTGGATAGTATATAGTAGGATTTGTTTTTGGCTGCTTCCCCGTGTGTGTGTGTGTGTGTGTGTGTGGTTAGTATAGGGTGTGTTTTGGATAGTATATAGTATGGTTTGTTTTTGGCTGCTTCCCCGTGTGTGTGGTTAGTATAGGGTGTGATTTTGGATAGTATATGATAGGGTGTGTTTTGGCTGCTTCCCCGTGTGTGTGGTTAGTATAGGGTGTGATTTTGGATAGTATATAGTAGGATTTGTGAATAGTATCTAATATGACAAGTGAATGTAGGGGGGTGATTACTTTCACGTCCGTGCTTAAGATATATATACGCAATCGTCGGTCCTTGGAGCCATTCAATTTTGAACACATCAAGATGAATTTTGAATTGTTTATCCAACTCCGAGACAGCTGGTTTGGGATCCTTGATGCAGAATATCAAGTGGAAAGACTTGAGGAAGAATTTCAGAGTAACCATGGCTTTGTAAGCCAACTGAAATTAGCAAGAGATTTATTAGAAGGTATGATAGAGGAGGAAGACCAGAAATTAAGAAGACGTATTAAAAGAAAATATATAAGAATAGGGGACTTGAAGCAAGCACTTGATCATGTCATCAAAGTCAGGTGTTTTCTAGAAGAAACATTACATCTGATAGAGTGGGAATATGTGAAGTGGGGTCTAGACAGGCTAAAGAAAGCAGAAGCAATGATGAGAATGGTGATGGAAGAACAGGTGATCCAGATTAAAGAAAACTGGTCTAAGGAGAGAAAGGAAAAAAAGAACAAAAAGACAAAAGAGGACTTTGATCTACTCAATCTAAGATGGATGAGAGTTCAGGAAAAGTTTAGAGCTATGGGACATCCCGACTGGATTCCCGAAGAAGAAAAGAATAAGAAAACGGGAATCATTGGTAAAATCAAAAGGTGGTGGAACAATGGAAGAAAATAAAAGAAGAAGAAATATCCAAAGGCTCTTTTCAGGGCCACTCATAAGTCTCGAAAAGATAGTAGCTTTCATTGCCACCCCTTTTTTCCTTGTTTTATTTCCCATGTTATATTTCCCTTGACGCTATATAGTCCCACAATGTTCAATTCCCCTTGACGCTAGATAGTCCCACAATGTTCAATTCCCCTTGACGCTAGATAGTCCCACAATGTTAAATTCCCCTTGACGCTAGATAGTCCCACAATGTTAAATTCCCCTTGACGCTAGATAGTCCCCACCATGTTAAATTCCCCTTGACGCTAGATAGTCCCAAGCTGTTAAACATAGGATTTTCCCATTGACGCTAGATAGTCCCCATTAACTACTAACGGCATTTGACAGGGCATGGCGATGCAGCTTTGTGCACGACCATGTGACTGTACCAAATCATTACCACAGTCACATGGCACCTCTGACAAGCCCACCAGTCCAGAATACTTCAGTGGCAGCATAAGACTGGTTCAGAACAACAGTCAGATTCAAACAAGGATATCTGCTCTCTCCGACACTATTCAAGATCATTCTAGAACGAATTGAGACTGCGACGCTTGAGAAGCATGAAGGGACAGTCAGCATCAAAGACATAACTGTCACAACCTTACGTTTTTCTGACGACATTGATGGACTAGCATGACATGAGCAAGACTTAGCTAGCTTAGTATGGAGCCTCGATAACAAAATATGCAGCTTTCGGCATGGAACGCAGTGCAGCGAAGATACAAATGATGACCAACAACACCAAAAGCATTATCACTGACATCAAAGTCCAAGTTACGAAGCTAGAAACAGTCGACAGCTTCAAGTATTTGGGGGCAACGGTATGAATGATCAAATGCTGATATACTCTCCAGGACTGCACAGAAAACAGCAGCGCTGACACAACTGGAGCCCATCTGGAATAACAACAATATGGCACTCAGATCAAAGATCATACTAATCCACTCACTGGTGATCTCCATATTTCTCTACCACTGTGAATCATAAACCATAACAGCTAAACTAGCGAAACGCATACAGGCCACACAGATGAGATATTGCCGAATGATTCTCGTTATCACGTACAAGGACCGTGTCACCAACGAAGAAATGCGGCAGTGGGTCAGAAAGCCATTGGGCCTCACGAAAATCTCATGAGCAAATGTAAAATGCAGTGGTGTGGGCATGTCGCACATTCATCAGAACCTGCCAAGACAATCATGCAAGGCACTGCACAAGGAAGAAAGGAGAAAGTCAGAGAATGAGGTGGGAAAGTAACATTCGAGTGTGGACGGGTTGTCAGGTCTTGTGCGGTGCCTTAACGTTGTTAGAGCCTACAGGACTGATGATGATGATGTTTGAATTGACAATCGAGGCTGAAACAAAAATTCTACACATTTATGTATTATTATTATGGATCTATTTAACATGTACAATTAAAGTATTCAATCAGTTTGAGCCTGTAGGAAACAACGTTGATTTTCTTTACGTCAATTTATTATAATATGATTTGGTGGATACTTATTCCATTGGTTGGCATTGCGGTGAAGACATGTTCTAGCAATACACCATGGGAATGGCTGACGTTTAATTGCCACGTTTGAAGATCACATTTGTTGGCGATGTTTGAATACATTGTTGTAAATTAAGAATTACTAATATAAACTATACTACAATCAACGTTTTCATATTTGATTTCAGGAAACTGCTTACGGCGTCGTTGCATTCATTCTTTTCTGCATTGCTTTATCGTTTTTTTTTCTAAACTAGCAGATCAAACTGTAAATAATTTTCGAAACCCTAAACATAATGTGGAACACTTTACAACCTTTATTTTATCATTAAAAGAATGACTCTTGGATTAGTGAGTCAATACTGTTTTATGAGCGTGATATCCAGAATTTTGAAAAGAAAAGAAATTTACTTTGAATCTGAACAACTAGTTTTGTGTTTTTATAGGTCACATGCGAATGGTGTGAAACATATTACATGAATACATTGACATTCTGTTCTCTTCATTTACTTTGATGAAATGGGCTTTATCTCTTTAACAAAAAATGTATCGCTCACTGCGACGTCACATGCTAATGCCAGCAGGACGCGAAAATTAATAATGCATCATAATAACTTCCTAGTCAGTAACATACTATTGCTGGAGTTTGTACGCGGGTTTTCTTTTCAGTGGCTATACCTATAGTCTGCATATATGATGTACGACGCTTGAGACGAACCTTCACCCGGTCCGGAAGAAATCACTTATGTGGTTAACTATTAATTTCAGATCCTTTTCTATTCACTCTATCGTTTCCGTTTTCTTCAATTACTATACCTCATAAAAATGTCATAAAGACAATTGGCTTTGTATGAAAGATCACGTACAATCCCACTGAAAATTCGAAATGAAACATAAATACAAATATATTCGTTTCGTCATCTCTGTCTTGCTGATGAACGATATAGGCTTTATATTTGCATTTTTTAAACATTTTGCATGCTTCCTTGCTTTGCAAATGGAAAATAACTATTGTATCAGTGGTGAGAATTGTTTTGTTTCTTTGTTCCATTTGCTGAATACACCCACATAGGTTGCAAGCAAATTTCGGGGCAGAATGTACAGACTGGTGGTAATTAAATACATTCATTCTTATGATGCATGCTTGTTAATTTAAAGTACCTTCATGCGCTCCTCTTTATTATTTTCATTTCAACAATTTACTGATACATTACATTTAAGTTAATACTTATGACTCCTGTTTTCAATAAATTGAAGACTAGTCACATACCATCACGTGGACTAGATTTTGAATAATAAGTGCGTTACTTTTAACAAGAAAAGCTAATCGAGTTAACTCTAATTTCTTCACATTATCGTATACACGAGGAGGTGCAAGAATTTAAATTGCATTGTATTGCTTGCGCCAATGTAAATAAAAAACGTCTCAACAACATTGCAATTAAATTTAATTCTAGTTTTAAATTAGTGTCAAAAGAGTTGTTGCTTTCTTTGTCTCCTCTGGAAACGAGATTAATAATAATAATAATAATAATAATAATAATAATAATAATGAGGATTTTGTATAGCGCCTAATCTTATGAAGCTCTAATGGCTTTACAACACCTGTAATGATATGACTACACTATCAAAGAAATGCAAACACTATCAAACAAAAACAAATAACAAAAACAATGAAATTGGAAAACATAAAAACATGCTGAAAACATAAGATTCTAAAGATTATTAGGTCTCTAAGTTTGTTCCTGCAGTCGGAAAATGTGTTTTAAGAGATCTCTTAAACGGGACCACTGTGTTTTGGTGTCTAATTTCAATGGGCAATTCGTTCCACAACGCCGGGCCCTGGTATGCAAAAGAACCTTGTCCGTATGACTTCATTTTCATAGTGTGAACAATGAGTATACGATTGTCAAAAGAGGAGCGTAATTATCTTGTATATACCCATGGGTGAGGCCGGATAGGTATGCTGGACTGGAGTCTCTCAATGAAACATTGCACAGAGAACAAATGTTGTGATTGATTCCGGATCGAATTGATGGCCAGTGTAGGGTACATAGCAGTGGTGAGGTGTGCTCTGATTGAGGTACTCTAAAGATGAACCATGCAACTGTGTTTTGAATTTTTTGCAGTTTCTGGAGTAGGTCCTGTGACGAACCAGACCGAATTAAGTTACAATGGTTCAGTCTTGAAAGTACTAGTGAACACACAAGTGTTTTAGTGGCATCAACTGAAAGATATTTGCGAATGGAACTGATGCGTCTAAGTTCAAGATATGCAGCCTTGCATAATTTCAATGCATGTTGGTGCAATGTGCAAATACTGTCTAGAGTAACACCTAGGTTTCGTACTGACAGTGAGAACTTAATGTTGGTGTTGCTGATATTTATTTTCTGAGGTAAAGGATGTGAATGAGAAAGTCTTTGTGTTGTGATCAGAATAACCTCAGTTTCCTCATCATTCATCTGCAGCTTGTTACATGTCGTCCATGATTTCATATCAGAAATGCATCTCTCTACTCCATGGATGGTAGCAACAACTTCAATTGGTTGGGTAGACTTGAATATTTGGGTGTCATCATCGTACAATTCGGGAGACACTGGATGAGGATCTATGACGCTTATGAGCGGCTGAGTGTATATAATAATGAGAGCAGGTCCATGAACAGACCCTTGTGGAACACCACAACATATATCAACTGGGCTGGAATGTATTCCATTTGCAGATACAATGTGTGTCCGGTGGACTAAGTAGGACTTGAACCACTGTCAAATACATACTTGAGATGGTGAAGAAATATATCATGGTCTATTGTGTCAAACGCTGCAGACAAATCATGGAGGGTGAGGACTGTTATCTTTCCACTATCCAAAGCAGACAGAATGTCATTATATACTTTTGGAAGAGTAATTTCAGTACTGTGGCAAGGACGATATGTAGACTGTAGATTAGCATGCTCTTAATCGTTCCTTTGCCAATTCCTGAAACCTCGTTGTAGAGGGTCCATTGGTCTAGCATTCAGTTATTTGCTGTAGGTGGACACATTCATTTGAATGGTAGTTGCTGAAGCTATATGTATTAAGAGAATCCTGTGCACAGTGAGAACAAACCGAGTTCAGTAAAGTGCAAAATAGAGACTTAGATAACGTTTTCTCCAAAGAATGGGAATTCAAACCAATACAGGAATATATATATATATATATATATATATATATATATATATATATATATATATATATATATATATATATATATATATATATATATATATAAGACTCTCTTAGTGTTCGTGACTGTCGATTTTTAAAACTTTCAATATATGAATTCAGCCTCATAGTACTTGGTCTCTGTCATCCCTATGTGTGTTATGTATGGTATCACTTTGCATACCAGCTTTATCTGATAATTCATCGTCAAACATTGTATCGAGATATTCTTTTGAAATACAGCCTTACTTTTTCGGCAATAGGTACTGTGACATATCTTGTCACCATATACGGTACTCCGCCAATAGTCTCAGCGGCGAATTCGAAAATTTGTAGCAGATATGACTACATGGCTTTAAATTAGAAGCGTCTGTCGCAAATGGTCATGAAATAAATAATTTACGATATCTTTTAATTATACTTTTCATGATAAATTTAATCTTGTAAAAGTAGTTTCATCTGTGCGTACGATACGGAAATGTACGTGTTCAATACGGAAATACGAACTGAACAAGTGGGTAACGAACGTCATTTCAACCTTGTAGGATTAAAGGGTATACAAAATACAGAATATCAGAAACATTAATTGAAAATGTATTATATGTCAGAGAACAAACACGTCAACGCTACAAATTGCTCTTCGCCAAATAGGCAAAACGTTTATATTTGTGCAAGTACGTGCCGCTTTGTGAGAGTATTAACTTCTGCTATGCACACATAAAGTTGTTCGTCATTGCGGTAAACATATTGCTATGTATATTGTATTTAACATTTTTTCTGTTACCTTTAATTGTTTTTATTCTATTACATACTATTGTAATATAATATTGCTTACTGGATTTTAAAATTTCAAGAATATAGTTCATTTATGTTTGTCCTCACTGATTGTTTCCATTATCATTGTTAACAACTGATATATGAAATCTTGTACCTAGTTACTGACTTTGTTCCAAAATTAGTGACAGTTTTGGTATACAACTTTTGTTTATTTTTTATTTTGTAGTTGTTATCAAACTAAGATTCATTAAGTTGCGTCGAGGTCATACCTGGATGCGGGTTATTGATAATGTAACAAATTTCTATATTTTCCAGAAGGATGAACTCTGGACCCCATCAGGGAATATGTTTTGCGTTTTAGTTAGTCTTAGAACTGATGTTCGATAATAATTTTATCAGTTGTTCATTAACACTAGAGACGTCAAGTTGTGTTATGTCCAATTTTCTTTTATTCTTTTCAAATTGCTGAATTCAGTTGACCGTTTTCCATGAAAATACAAATATGATCTAATAATGTTTGAACAAAAAATATTCGATCGAAAATGTACATTATTAAAAGTTGGAATAATATGTTTTGTGACTCAACAGGAGACTTTTGACACATATGGCAAATTTCAATTAGAATGTTTCATTTATATGACATATGTTTTTAATTCTCGGATTATTTTTGTACTTAATTCGCATTGCCTTAAATTAGTTATTAAATTTTACAAATCTTGTTGTCTCCGTTCTTTTCTATTATTTCTTTAAGACCGTAGGCTCTTAACGATATAAACTAAATTAGAAACGTTATACACTATACAGCTAATTTTAAATCCTGCAGAGAATGCCAACACAGGAACATAGCTATGCACGTTATATGCTTGCATCTAGGTGTAATGGTTTCAGTTGTTGGCGTCAGGTCAATTCCGCGCAGTAGTAGATATGACAAAAATATACGTTCACTTTCTGCAAGCTAATTTTCAATATTTTTGAAAAGTAAAATTAGTTGAAGTTTGTAGCCTTAAAATACAAAACTGAAAAGTGTGTACGTCATTGGAAAATACATTTGCTATACTATGTACATAGAACATGGTATGTAAGTGAGCTAATTAATCCAAAATACTTTTGTAATTATTGAGATGTACACGTCAACAGCACGCATATTGAGAAATTGCTTAAGTATAAAGAGATGAATGTATGTTCCACACACTTAAAGCAAAGTTCTCTTTATTTGATTTCAAGATCTTATGACTGATATTTTTTCTTTGATAACTGCTTCATGTTTATTACAATTTTTTTCTTGCCGAAATATTAGCAAGAAGAAAAATGGTTTAGTAGAACTGAAGAGAACCCTCAGCTGCACTAAGTTTATTGATGAAACTGTATTGAAAGTGATTGAAACAGGGATAAATTCAGAACATTTTCTATAATTGTCTAATCATTTTAATCTGATCATTAACCTAACAGTTAAAACATATTCTAGAAATCTCAATACAAACTTTTTGAAGGGAGTATATAAACTTAACAATTCTTCAAAACGTCAAACGTCAATCAATTTCTGCTACACACCATCAGCCACTACTGGCATACATACATTCGAATCAGGTCTATCTATTACAACCACGGAACTTCTGAAAACTGTATAAAAGAAAACAGTAGGTAAATTTAAGGCAGACAAAACAAAGACCCATGACATGAGTACCTCGTTTAAATTTACTATAGCCTTTCCATTCAGTTTGCAGGGTACATTTTTATCACACTGTAGATACTTTCTTTTTCTAAAGTCGTGTGTTCATGTGTCTGTGTGATCCTCATAAGTGTACTTACCCAGCTTTACACGTTAATCTAATAATCGTAATGGAGCTGTTGCCATTTTTTGTATCATTAAGTTCGCGATTACGGATCTAGAAAGGTCATAGTAAATTTATGCCATACATATTTCATATTTTGTATCTTCGCTCGAATCATCAAGAAACCGATCATATGATTACAGCGCTGCAAATTGTTGCTCAAATAAAGCAACAATAATGTCTCGATTTGTTTAATCTTGTTAGAATAATGCTGTGTCCGGTATCATATCTCTATCATTAGCAGCTAAATACATTATCATTTGCTATTTGTTTTACTACACTCTTTATAATATTTTCTTATTTATTTTGTTTAATTTTATTGTTTGATTGTTTGAAAACAATTATGATGACTACAGTTTGGAAAAACCAAACTATTTCTCCTTATTATTTCGCATTTCGTGGTAGCCGTTCAGCATATTTTCCAGAACGAATTGCCAACGCAGCAGGAAGATAAAAATTACTCTTCCTTGTTCATATCCTTCTTGTCATCAGTGGGCGTATGCCAGCCAATTACAAATCAGTTTCTTTAAGCGTTGTGGTACACCCTTTTTGTGCCAGATAGTCGTACATGTTTGGCTGGTTTGTAGTCATTATACAGTTGTGTGGAGGAACGTCATCAATACTAAAATAGGTTGTGTTTGCTTATCTTGTATTGTAGGATTGATGCTTTTAAAAGATTTTGAAAGTTTAGTTGTATCCCTTTTTTTAATAGATTCTCTTTCAAGAACACAAAGAAATGGCAACACGACGACAAGAACAATACAATTATTTAATACGTAGCGTATACTATCGGTCAAATGTTAGTACCAACCAAATGAATGCATTATCCAAACGATCTCTTTCCTCTATCCAAGATTTGAAGTTGGATCATAATAGCTGACATACGAGTGATACATTCACATAATAACTGGATATGTTAAAACATGTGCCCAGCCTTAAATCCTCGTTTGGAAAGATTATTAAAATATGCTTTCAGGTCTGGAATTAGAAAACTATATTTGCTAGTCTCAAACATGAAGAAACATCCAATATTCTTTTGTATTCGTCCCGCATCAGCAACCTTCGATATCATGTATGTGTCTGGTATCATATCTCTACAATTAGCAGCTACATATATTATCCTTTGCTATTTTTTTTAATACATTATCTATAATATTTTCTTATTTATTTTGTTTCATTTTATTGTTTGATTGTTTGAGAACAATTATGATGATGATATATCATTATATTATATATATATATATATATATATATATATATATATATATATATATATATATATATATATATATATATATATATATATATATATATATATATATATATATATATATATATATATATATATATATATATATATATATATATATATATATATATGGGGCAGGGGCAGAGAATGACTCGTCACGGTATACTGTGTTTCCTATAAAATGATTTGTACGAGATATAATTCGCGCCATCGTATTAGATAATGTAATTTTTGTTTACTTCTGTAGACCTCAATATGACCCCTCTATACTTGACCGTCAACTATAATTTCAAGTCAAAAGATCATATATAATAAGTGAATGATGGGTACGTATACGTCACTGTGTGATATAAAACAGGCTTTTTAAGTTCTTCACTCATATAACTCTGTAACAGGCTACTAAGCACCATCAAAACACTGGATGAAAGTTTCTTAGTGTTGATAATTGCATGACATATTTTACGTCCGTTGACATTACATTCACTGCGCATTAAGAAAGACATTTTACAGTACGACAAAGGTGGAGAGAGAAAAAGAGAGTGAATTGAATCGTGATTTCTAAATTGAGAACAAATGATTTCAGTAAATCAAGCCCATTATGGAACATTTGAGGAAAACGTAACATCCAGTGCACAAAATAATGCGACATCTATGAATTACAGAGGCGAAGATCAAACACTGGAAGAAATCAATGACGCAATAGCGAAAACACACCTTGGTGGGGCAATATTTGTTGGCATCCTTATGTTGATTGGATTTTTAGGCAACTTGCATGTGATTTTGATCTACTCTTTAAGGAAAAAGCGATCAAATCACAGGGTATTCATTTTATGTCTTGGAGTGCTTGACATTGTCACATGCTCAGTCGGGATGCCTTTTATTTTGGTCGATCTTCGATATCCGTTAATGTTTTACGCCGTAGCAGCATGCAAAATCCTGCGTTTTCTAAATTATTTCATGTGTGCAAGCTCGGCCTTTGTCCTACTGGTAATAGCTACAGAGAGATATCGGAAGATATGTATTCCGCATGGGAAGCAAATGACGGAGACCGTGGCAAAAGTGTCATGCGGAGTGGCGATGACTGTTGGATTAGCGATATCATGGCCGGCCTATGTCTTGTATGGTTATAGCATACAAAATACTAATGTAAATAACATAACTGGTGTCCGATGTTGGATTGAAGATAGGTTTAAGAACACACAATATCAAGTTTATTTTAACCTTCTCCTGATGTTTCTTGTATGTGGAGCTTTCACGGTCCTTTGTGTTCTTTATGCAATGATTGGAGCCCAAATATTAAGACATAAAACCGTTAGAAGTGCAGTGCATTATTCAAAGTCTCAACCAATATCGACTACAAGTTCAAGTAAAGATTCTTCGGGATGCGTTGAAAGTGCACCAGAGGCAACAGATGATACACAGGAGGACTCCGAACGGGATGCGATAGTTTATGTTAACTCAAACCGTGAGATGCAGGTTTTATTAGGTGATCTTCCTTTGACAAGCACAGAGAATAATTCTAGAATCGGCAGCGAAAAGGAAGTTAAGTCAATCAAATTAGACAACGCTATAGGACAAAACGAAAAAACCAGTTTGCGCAGGAAAGAAAAGAAAACAAGGAGAATTACATTTATTCTGTTTATGATTACGTTGGTTTTCTTCTGTAGCTTTATACCACATTTAATTTTGCAGATTGTGGATTTCATTAAGAACGACTTTCTGTCCTCTCTGTCACCTGCAGGTCTGTATCTATACAATACATTTATATGGTCATTCTTCATAAACAACATGGTTAACCCAGTTATATATGGCTTGTGTGACAGAACATTTAGGCAGGAATTACTATCTGTTTACGGGAGACTCAAATGTTCTAATGTACGGAACTGATATTGTTTGCCAAGGGATACTTTATGTATGTCTCATACAAGAACACGTTTTATATATGTACGTGAAAAGCAAATATACGTAATTGTGAGATGTACTTGTGGAAGACCTGACTTGGTTGACTCGTAATAAACCGATCTGCCTTTTTCAAAACCAAATATTAATATGTTAATATAAAGTTGTGAGAAATGCATATTGGTAATGAAAGAAAGCTTTATGAAAGAATGAAGATTCAGAATTATTCATGTTGTGTCAATGCTTACATGTTAGGAATGACTACAAATAAAACTCCTTTTGATCATTACTCTGATTTAGCCTCACACGTCTTTTCCTTTTGCAGTGGCTATCTATCCATATCACATTTGGTACCCATCTATCTTCCAACTGGTTTGTCATTGTCTATTCATCGATATGTTTGTTTTCCTTTCTATTCTTATGTTTATTTGTACGTGTGTATATATATATATATATATATATATATATATATATATATATATATATATATATATATATATATATATATATATATAAGACACAGGACCTAGCTAAACCAGTTTATACTATTGAAAGCACGTGTAATTGTATCCTGTAGTGATTTTGAATATTTTAAATTATTCATTAAATCAGATTAGTTACACTGCTACCAGCTAGAAATTAACAAATGTAACCTACTTGAGAATAATTTATTTTACAGCAAAATATGTTTCCATATTATCTAATATCATATTGCACCCTTCATTGTCTATGTTGTAAGGTTTAACGCCATTTTTCTGTATACATGGCGGCCAAGTATTATTGGTGGAGGAAGAACCCGGGAAAACCCCCTGAAAGAAGCACCGACCCACGAGCAGCTACTAGCAAGCTTTCTCACATATCTACATTAGCCGAATCGTAGACTCAAGCCCACGCGGGCAGAAGTGAGATGTCAGTGATCAGTAACGGAAAGCGCTTTAGACCACTCGGGGCCCTTTAATTGTCTTTAACTTTTTTGTAACGTTGAAAATAACATCTAAAGATATCCGTGCACAATTCTTTTTATTTTAATGAAGAAGATTCTATATTTGTAGACAAAGAAACAGCTTACCAGTTAAGTAATAATGAATCATGACCATTTCTTAACTGTCATGATTTTGGCTGGTGGTAATTTTCACTTATTAAATGGATTAGTGACAGTTGGATTATGGTGATCCATTGGCAAAAGTGTTAACAGTTTTTGTGATATTTTCATATCGTAGAAGAGAGATCAGTTGTCATCATTTAGATTATTCCATCTTTTTCAAGTTGTGCTATCATATTATCGTTTTGTATGTCTGTTATATCCTTCAAAAACATATTGTTTTCATGGAATTTGGAACCTAGGGTTTTCTAAAACCTGAACCCATGGATGTTTTAAACTTGTATCATTGATATTCTGAAATCGAAAATGTGGTTTTGTGAAACCTGTAAAGAATGTTACATTTACTATTTAGCGTATAAAGTTCAAAATGATTTTATTTAAACCTTTTTTCACAAGTGTTGCTGAAATAATAAAGGCTAGCATGTCAATTTGGAGTAATTATTTCCTTCTATGCGATGCAGATCATCCTAGTCTTGCCATTTGGTCAAGTAGTAGACAGGGTGAACAGACCAAAGATTTTAGACAAAATTAAAACCTCTACGAAGCGGTGAACCAACCGAAATTATCCAGACAAACTAATATTAGTTTTTCTTTTGTCTAAAAACTTGGTCTGTTCACCTTGTCTACTACTGGTCAGTAATCAGCCAGAATAAGTAGTTACTGACCGCGCATGTTAACTCTGCACGTGCGTTTATGTCGCGTGACGTTTATACTATGATGATCAGTGGTTAAATCACTCCCATGGGTAGCACTTAAATGAAAGCCGCTAAATAATGAAACATTTCATAAACGTACCTTTAAACAATTATATTAAAACAAAAGTCAAGTTAAGGGCCGGAAAATTGTTTCAGTTGCGACATTAAAAAAAAATCATCTTACCTAACGTTAAATCTGGAATGAATCGAGGCAGCTTAATGCAACAGAAGATGTACCACTACACCGTACCATTTGGTATCATTTGCATTAACTAATAACAATAATAATAATAATGAGGGCGTTGGAAAGCGCCAAAACTTTTGAAGCTCTAAGCGCTTTACACCATCAATAATGATATGACTACACTACAGAACAACAAATGACAAATACAATGAAATTGGAAAACATGAAAACACGCTGAAAACATATAAGATACAAAATATGATTAGATCGCTAAGATTGTCCATGCAGTCAAAACATGTGAGTCTTAAGAGCACTCTTAAAAGGGACCACTGTGTCTTTGTGTCTAATTTCAATGAGCAATTCGTTTGCCGGGCCCTGGTGTGCAAACGAACGTTGTCCATATGACTTTGTTTTCACCTTGGGAACAATGAGTATACCATTATTAGAAGAAGAGCGTGAGGATCTAGCTGGTGTTTACACATGGGTGAGGCTGGATAGGTATATTGGACTGGAGTCTGTCTTTGAAACATAGCACAGAGAACAAATTTTGTTTGATTCTGTATCGAATTGATAGCCAATATTGGGTACAGAGCAGTGGTGAGGTGTGCTCTGATTGAGGTACTCTAAAGATGATCCGTGCAGCTGTGTTTTAATTTTTTTTCTGGAGTAAATATTGTGACTGTAGCGTTCTGCAAAGGTTGGGGTGGGGTACTTCCAAAATATTAATTAAAATATTATGGAAGTTCCGCCTGGCTCGTGAATTTAAATTTAAATTAAAGACCAAATAGGTATACGGCTCTGAGCCCCCAGTCAGCACTGCCGACGGTTAAATTATATATATATATATATATATATATATATATATATATAACACGAAGATGAAATTCAAACAATAACAATTTAATGAAGCCTATAAATTTAAATGTCACACAATCACTCGTCCTCTAAGTGATAGCCTATTTCATCTCACGATTTCAGTGTGAGTTCTATTTTCTACCTGGCCTTTGGTTGTACTCATCTATTTATCCTATCCTCCACTCATCTATTTATTCTGTCCTCCCACTCCTCGTGGATTTCACCTCTCCCGACTTCTCTCCTTCCTTTTCTTTCCTCCGTTCTTTATCACGACTATTGGAACCACTTTCCCTGGTCTGTCCCCCGAAGCTTCCTCTCCAGATTTCCCTTTTTTCTTCTCTTCCTTCTGTCTCTAACGGTAACACTGGGACCACTCACAAGTCTGTCCCTCGAAGCTTTCTGTGAAAATTACAAGGCGTTAACATAGGATTTATCAAATCTCACCTCCCACTTAATCATCAATTAAACATCAGATAAGGTTACTACTTTTTAGGACACGCATACATACACATCGAAATTCCCACACACTCTTACAGGGAAACAATGACGTAATAGCACGATATCATACATATATCAATACATCGTATCATATCAGTATATCTAATATATATATATATATATATATATATATATATATATATATATATATATATATATATATATATATATATATATATATATATATATATATTTCATCTCGTTGTACTTATAATATTACGACAACCAGATGTATGTCTGTGCACTACACTCCCACAAGCGTAAACATATATTCAAATATTGATATTATTAATTTCTCACAGTGCAACCATTTCGAAGATACTATTCGATTTCTATAATTACATGGATAATGTGCTATTGTACTATAAAATAACCACATAGCGAATTATAATAATATTAATTCTTACGACGGCTAGCAAGCAATACGATTCTTTACAAATAGGAACTCATTCTTCAAAATATACAAACATATCAACATCACAAAATAATTATTCCTACTACGATTTTAGTAATAAGACGTATATATATACGATCTACAATTAAATGCAGTCGCAGACAGCAAAATTGAACAAATAGCTCACTGACCTTTTTAGAAGCTACACTTAGAATTATGTTCCTAAAGGTTTTTTCGCCAATTAACGTATGGCCGCACGGAGTTCCCATTCACGGGTAACGACTATTGCAACTAACGCTCGGTGGCCGGGTTAATGATATATATTTTGAAATAAATCAGGGTCCCACCTCTTCCTCGATTCTGATTGGGTAGCGCTGGGGCCCTATCCACTTGACTTATTCAATCTGGCGGTTAGTCAGCGTATCCAGAAGATAAGGCACGCCCACTCCTTCTGGCAGCTTCTTTGATGTACAAAGCATCCTTCCAGCCCAAGGTGCTAATTACACTTCTGACGGGCTTGGGTCAGCTTCCTCTCTTAACTATGGCAAACTTACGTACGGGATGGTGTTAGCCTGCGGTCATGTGTAACAATAAACAGTGGCTTGTTCGACTTACTTGATAACACATGGTTCTAATTTAATTTTGGGTCGGGCAACGCCACAGTGACAAACCAGAAAGAATTGAGTTACAGTAGGCCAGTCTTGAAAGTACTAATGAACACACAAGTGTTTTGTGGCATCAACTGAAAGATATTTACGAATGGAACTGATGCGTCTCAATTCAAGATCTGCAGCCTTGCATATGTGCATGACATGTTGGTGCAGAATGAGAGTACTGTCTAGAGTAACGCCTAGGTTCCGTACTGACTGTGAGAATTTAATGTTGATGTTGCTGATATGTATTGTCTGAGGTAAAGGATGTGAATGAGAAAGTCTTTATGTTGTGATCAGAATAGCCTCAGTTTTATCATCATTCATCTGCAGCTTGCTGCATGTCATCCGCGCTTTCACATCAGAAATGCACTTCTCTACTCCATGGATGGTAGCATCTACTTCAGTTGGGTGGCTATACTTGTATATTTAGGTATCATCAGCATACAATTGGTGCGCCACTGGATGATGATCTATGACACCTGAGAGCGGCAGAGTATACAGAATGAAGAGAACAGGTCCAAGAACAGAACCTTGTGGAAAATCACAACATACGTCAACTGTGCTGGAGTGTATTCCATTTGCAGATATAATTTGTGTCCTGTTGACTAAGTAGGACTTGAACCACTGTAAGGCTATATTATGAATGCCAAATACATTCTGGAGCCGGTGAAGTAATATATCATGGTCTATTATTTCAAATGCTGCAGATAAATCCAGGAGAGTGAGGACTGTAATCTTTCCACTATCCAAAGCAGATAGAATGTCACTAAATACTTTCAGAATAGTGGTTTCCGTACTGTGGCAAGGGCTATATGCAGACTGTACATTGCTGAAAAGACTGTTTGAATTCAAATGAGATACAATTTGAGTTAGAACAACCTTTTCTAAGAATGTTTATATGAATGGGAAATTAGAAACTGGGCGGCAGTTCTTTAAATCAATAACTATAGTGCCCATTTTGAGCAACGAAGAGACAAGTGGAGTTTTTGGGTGTGTATTCATGTCAGATGTATATTGATGTAAAATGTGTTTACTTTTTCGTCATGTTTATGCTGGTGTTTTTTTTTTTATAAATGCCGATTGAAGAAAGAATCGCTAATTCTCCAATCGTATTTAAGTTCAATAAAAGAATTGAATTTTCAATCGGCATTAGTAGTACAGTAAGCTCATTTCCGGCACGAAATGTATGTCATATATACTCTCTGTTTACTAGCTTAGGTGGTGACTTCGTGAAAGAAAGTAACCAGCGAGAGACCGAAGAGAAGCAGCCAGTTTTCTTCCGGTCATACATACAACACTGGTCGCAAGGTAGTGTCCTATTTATTCATTCATTCTCCTTATATCTGTTGATCCTTCGCAACGGTCACAATTTAGATACCTCCTTGTTCTAGGCATACTAAATTATATATCCGATATTTGCAAAAGATAACATTTTGCCAACAGAGTTTACCTCAAAATACTGTAAACATATTAGTGTCACCAGAGATTCGTCAGTAGGGTGGGTTACAAGGAGATATGCGATAGTTCAATCTATATAAAGACCCTCAAAATATGTCTCCCTTGAATAGTGTTATTCGTTCATGCAATTTAGCTATATTGCTGGCAGCGTCTTTATATCTATCTATCTATCTATCTATCTATCTATCTATCTATCTATCTATCTATCTATCTATCTATCTATCTATCTATCTATCCTTTAGTCTTGCCGACCGTTGGGGCACCACTGATGACCTGACAACCAGCTTCCTCCATTCCAATCTGTTCGCTGCTACTCTCACTGTGTCACTCAGCTTCAGTCCTGTCCATTCTGAGATGTTATCCTCCCATCTTTTCCACTGTCTGCCTCACCTTCGCCCTGCTGGCAGCTTAGTTTGTGTTAAAAATGATAAATTGAGAGAAATATGCTTGAGAACATATTTTATTCGGCAGCAAACGTTATGCCAAACAATTGAATAGTTTATTGCACTCTTCAAATCCCTTTGATTTTCGTGTGTCGATGGAAATAACAGTTGATGATATGCACGCGCTATGATTGTTTCTTTTTTTCCTGAAGAAGGATTTATAATTATTGACGAGGACACGAACACTTAGTCCGCATTTACTACATAAATGTCCATATTTTTAAAGCTTTGCTCACGCATGTCTTGCTGAAATAACAAAATTCGAGCATGCCCTTTGTCACGGCACAGGAAAAACCAGATGTTAGCATGGGTATATTAAACCCTGAGGCTATAATTTCTCGTCTGCAAAATGTCTTAGGTGTCCAGCGAGCTTAATTGAAATAGTCATAAAACTCAAGGTGCGCTGTTGAGTTTGACAAAAATATTTACGTACCCTTGTTCACAGGTAAGTGGCGATTCTGGATCAAACAAGGCATCGTCCAAAATGTTATTGTAAACATCTTTGACAGACGGTTAGGATAGACGATGTCGGATCATTAGGAACCAACCTCCAATCGGAATGGAGTTAGGCGTGCCAGACATTAGAATCTTAAGTTCAAATATATTATATTGGGAATCAAAAGTTAGTAGTGTTTCAAATATTTGGTGGGACAAGATAATTGCCTACTCCGTGACCATTCTTAATTGCAGATTGATTCGAGGAATAATCATAAAGCTTCAAAACAGCTTTTAGGGACCAGAGCGAATTATCCCAGATGTGGTCCGAGTCTCTGGGAGACAAAAGAGAGAAGGAATGACAGAGGGAGAAGTAGAAGGGATAACGGAGGAAGACAAAGGAAGAGAAGAACATACAGATGAATTGCACTCAGGACAGAAGGAAAAATTACACACTAAGTCAAGAGATGAACTAAACCGTCACTTGGTGGAGTGATATAATATAGCTTGATTGTATTTGAGAGAGTACTGTTTGAATAATATCAGATTGTTTTTATTTAAAATTTCAGTTTGTATATTCATTAATTTAACCGTCAGAACCGTTGACTGTGGGCTTAGAGCTTTGCATCTCTCTATCACTACTTCAATTTTAAACAACAACGAGCCTGGGGTGGTCTTCTATATTAATTTAAATAAATTGGAAGCATCCCATCCCCCAAATGGTAAGCACATACAATTTACACCCTTTTGGAGCAACGATTACCTTATATTGACAGATGGATCGTAACTTGCTAGGATGGCACGTTAGTACAGCAGCCAAGGGACTGAATGAATTACTCGCGTTCTGTTCTGTAAAACACCAAACCAAAATCAATTAAGGCGCACAATAGCTTTGCTAAAATTAATTTTCATGCATCCTAACTATTTATACATGTTACCAGTATTGTACCAGTAGTAGCGAGTATCCGCAGATGTTAATTTTGCACGTGCGGAAGAAAAAAAAATTTTAAACTATAACTTGTATGCCTGCCCCTAAAGCATTTTTATCTAATGCAAAAACCGCTACTTTTTTACATCATCTTATCATCAACATACACAATTTACATCTCCCGTTGATTGGGAAGCTTCATATTTTACTGCTACCAACATCTTAACATTTTACTTTGAACTATTTGGTTTTCTATATCACTGGTCGATATTAAATCTTTTAGTATTTGTAAACATGTTTAAGTACAACCTTATGTATGGCGCTAAATAGCATAAGTGTGCTGATGCGCCGTTAAATATCAAACAAACAAACAAACAAACAAACAAGCGTTATTTTGCGTGACCATTTACTTCAACGACGATCATTTGTTGTACCACTGGAGTGGGTAGTCTTTAAATGTACGTCACTATATAAGAAAATAATTCAAACAGTACCTAAATATTTATATTAGAATCAAAGTTATACGTTAGGGCACGAAACAAATACAATTGTGGCTGTACAGTCGGTATCTCCTTTAAAAAAAGCACTTGTATCTGACAACGATTAGTGTGTTATCTTTAACCTTAAAGTCGAATAATAATTCAGGTAACTAACTGCAACTGCATGTCGTCATCTAAGCGATAGCGTCAATGTTGATATAAACGTATAATTGAAACCATCAGATGATGTGTACTGTGTATGTCTTATCTGTCTGTCTATCTATCTATATGTCTGTCTATATATATATATATATATATATATATATATATATATATATATATATATATATATATATATATATATATATAAATATATATATATATCTATTCATCCATCTATCCATCCCATCAATATATATGTATATATATATATATGTGTGTGTGTGTGTGTGTGTGTGTGTTAGATTAAATATGCGCAAGAAAAAGAATAACATTCTGCAAGCGGAAGATCCGGAAGCATTTGAAAGATTGTTTCAAATATAACTCAATGAGGGACCTATGAAAGCTAAACATTGATGACAATGTGTGGGCAAACAAAAAGTGAATATAAATAATATGTGGACATACTCCTATCAAAAACGTTTCGCCCCTAACGCACCTGGTGATTGAGTGCGGAAGTAATGCTACATGACAGAGAGCTAGCTTACTTCATAAGTGTTTTATAAAATACTTTTCAAGAAAGAACAATACTGAAAGCATACGGTCCATCTTAGTTTTTAGTGTTTTGGAATTGCAGCTGGAGTATGAACTAAAATCAACAAATAAAACATTATATGTTTCCTTCGTAAGATTCTAGCTACAACATGGAGGTAAATATAGTTATGAATTGTAATCTTTTTGCATAGTGGTAAGTGTGTCTAGGTCGCTATCTTCTTATCGAAATCGTTTTAATTGAAACGGGTCCATCTAGCGCTTCAGTAATATGCACTGTATGTTAGACGTTTGTGTGAGCATATTTCGTTATGTATTTTGATTTCAGAGTCGTATTTCACTAGACATAATAGGCTTTGTACCTCAAATTAAAATTTGTAAATATTATGTTTGGGGTTACGTAATAAGAGCTTACGCGTATTATAATTTTGCATTCTCACGAAATGTTAGGATGACTCATTAGTATAGCAGCCAAGGGACTGAATGAACTATTCGCGTTCTGTTCTGTAAAACACCAAAACCAAAGCCAATTAATGCGCACAATAGCTTTGCTAAAATTAATTGTCATGCCGTTCTTACTATTTATACATGATGTTAAAGGCGGACATAAAAACGTTCAGTCTGGAATCAATTTATCTGGGTAAAATGGGTGTTATAACCATTTGGAAATTCTCACTCTATTTTTAAAACACATCATATATCGACATTGTGGTGGATCGGATGAAATTTGTGTTGACTCTCTAACCTGTTTAATGTAGCTTTATTAATTGGTCAGCCATTTCGCTACAGTGTGAAAGTTTATATTAATATCTAGCACTGGGGTATTAAGCCGCAGATATATAGCCTGATGTCCCACCAAGTCATATCATCCTGCCACCAGGTACACCAGTCCTAACACCAACAGCTGAATGCTGAACGCCAAGCGAGGCAGCCGTTCGTACCATTTTTGTAAGTCTTTGGTCTTACTCAGCCGAGGATTGAACCAACGACCTCTCGCATTCGAGGCGGACGCTCTAACCGGTGTGCCACCGGAGCCTTCTTGTTATGCGAACGATAATTTTAAAGTAAAAATGTTCTATACAAGAACGGTCATTGGTTTTGAAAGTCAGCATCTATTTACAATGTTTCAAGTCGGGACAATGTCAGTACCAGTAAAAAATGTACATTTGTTTGATTAGAATTTTTAACGTAGCTTTAACAATTTTTAGTCATATCGTTACGATGTCTGCATTGATGCAGTTTTTAGTCATGTCTAGCACTGAGGCATCATGCAGCAGACATGTAGCATGCTGTCCTACCCAGTCACATTATCCTGACACCATGCCGAACAGTCATAACACTAACCTCTTAATGGTGAGCGCCAAGCGAGGTAGCTGTTAGCACCATTTTTGTAAGTCTTTGGTATGACTCCACCAGGAGTCGAACCCACGACTACCCGCTTCCGCGGCATTAATCAATGTTACAATACAATAGTATGTAATGCATTAAAAAAGATTTAAATCTTACAGACAGTTAATTTTACATAACAATACCACAGGTGACACTTCAATCACGCTTATTAACATTGAAGTGAAACTTCGAATTTAGCAGATATTAAGAACGGGAGAATAAATGCACCACCAAATTATATTATATATATATATATATATATATATATATATATATATATATATATATATATATATATATATATATATATATATATATATATATATATATATATATATATATATATATATATATATATGTATATATATATATATATATATATATATATATATATATATATATATATATATATATATATAGATATATATATACGTATATAATGTGTATTATTGCCCTTGTGTTGTTAAGGATCGGAGTCAACTTTGCAGGCAAATTTCAACGGGATGCAGACGAGTATTAATCAATTTGCATTCACGGAAACATTATTTGATACAAAGAAAATCACACTCTGTCTTTAATATGTGTGTACACGTAGGTATTCATTTAAACACGAGAAGAAACATTTGCTAAATTATAAGCTTTTTAAGTCAACTTGAGACCATCCTTATTCACCCCCTCCGTGTACCTCCAACATCATGCAGTTCAATAGTTTCAATCGTGTCGCGTTTAGCATCTTACCCCACCAACCCTCTGTTGCATAGAAGAAAAAATCATTCCTAGTTAATAAAGGATTTAAAACGTTTATTTATGTGAATAAACTTAAGCTAAGTTTTAATATATGCGAAAAATCCAAACAATATTTTGGATTGATCAAATATTGAATGGACTATCTTTTGCACACGATGCTCTACTTTGTGGACTTTTCCAGTTTCTACTCCCACCTAATCAATTATGTCAGATGGTATGCACTCAGTCAGACAACATAACTGCTGCTTCTTATCTATTGGTCATATATAAGGCTATAGGGCTATGCTATTTAAAGATGACTGAACTATATATATATATATATATATATATATATATATATATATATATATATATATATATATATATATATATATATATATATATATATATTAACTCTGCGAAACAATTGTGAGTAACTCTTGAACTCCATGACGATCGATCTTATCAATGTCATCTTATTATTAAAGTGACGCTTGCTTACTTCGACGAAATTTATTTCCTCTATTTAATAATGTTATTACGCAATTATTATGCATGAAATAATGAAATATTTAGCGCATTAGAAAATCAGCTGCATGACCGATGTGTAAATGGGAAACATAATGGGAAACATAAATGGGAAACATAATGGGAAACATAAATGGGAAACATATTTAATATTAAACAAATTAGGAAACTGCTAAGGACTTAGGCACATGGCATACTGGCGATGGTTTAGTCCTTCATATATTCGAAGTCAACGTTACTCTCTTAGATACGTTTGATCAAAAGCAGAGCATAGATTGATGTATATAGTTTATCAAATGTTAGGTCCAATGGATTTGGGGGCATCCTGTTTCCTGCCCCTTCATTCATTTTCATTTTTTTTTCTCGGTGTGGCGCCATATCCCGATATGGATTGCTGAGATTTCAATAGACCTATAAAAAAAAGTCGTCCGGCAGCGATGATGTAATGCCTTCTTAACATTGATTTCCGTTATCATGGTCTTTATTTTTTTTTTGAGTTTCGTATTTAAATATGCTTGGGATGTTCTTTACGGACTACTTTTAGTTGACCATCTAAGCATTTCTCTACAGTGGATTTGACGATATTTGGTGGCGTGCTTTTATCAAACGCCTTTGTAGTCTGTCTTGTGTCAGTACAATTCTAAACAACTATTTATCAGTGACTACGCTATCATTAGCCGAACGTTATGCAAGGAATACAAAGTACTGATGAAGATTAAAAGGCGTGAGAAGTTATTAACTTAATATATGGTGTATTCCATAAATATTGTACCAATTAAACAACACAATTCGCCATGATGAAAACTGATAAAATATGCCAATATATCAGCAGATATACCGATGATCAGCCAGTGCTATGATCAAAGTTCGCTGTAATCAATGTCGGACTGGTAAGAGGTAAAGACTGGAAATCGGACGATACATTGATGCTGTCCGGACAATATTAAAATCACACCCACACCCTACCTTAAACATTCTTGAAAACAAATATCGCAATAACACAAGACCACCAATTTAGAGAAATGTAATTACTTATTTCCGGAAGTTTGAATTAGTTATCAAGTACCATGATCTATTTTAACATTTGGAACTATTTTCAGTCCATAGACTTCCCCAAGGACTTCTATAACAGGCAGACTCTGTCTATGGGCTATTTTCCAAAGGTTGCCCTAAGTGCTAGTAAATTTAGTGTTTTAATATATATATATATATATATATATATATATATATATATATATATATATATATATATATATATATATATATATATATATATATATATATATATATATATACATATACATATACATATATATATATATATATATATATATATATATATATATATATATATAATCAAAGTTTTTATATATATATATATATATATATATATATATATATACATATATATATATATATATATATATATATATATATATATATATATATATATATATATATATATATATATGTATATATATATATATATATATATATATATATATATATAATCAAAGTTTGCATACTTTACCGACGATTAGAGAAATTATTAATTTTACCAAGCATTTATGAATAATCAAATCAGCCTATACAATCCTTTCTGACCTACAACTTACTCTTCCTTCTTTCTGTTTCTCCCCAAATCAGTTATAGATATTTCCCTAATGACGTCATCAACCGCCTTTTTTTTTTGCAAGCTGGAAGATGTAGTGTTGACTTCACATGATATTCGGAAGTTGAAATTAAATCAATGAATCTTAATTTTTTTAAAATTACGAAACTTAAATATATAAACGAAATGCAAATAAGGAGTTCGTTTAGTATCTATATTTGTGATTTATGAGTTGACTCAGTGTTCCTTGTTTGAGATCACATATAAGAGAAACTACTAATTTGTCCATAGTCTAGGTAAACAGTAAAATGTAGTTGACTAGTGATAATCGTGAAGTATTTATAGCAAAATATATATTCATCGACTGAATGTTTCAATATATATGTATATATACCAATAGCTTTCTATGTCGATTATGTAATTACCAGACATTTATAATCTTCAGTGCCTATTGTTATCGCCCTTCTTATTGTGAAAGTGAATATTAAGCACAATTGTGGCCCAAGCCTTTATTTCTTTACCATCGGAAAAGTGTTGAGCTTGTGTTATTAATTAATTAATCAGTTAGATAAGTGATAAAATAGTGCATATATTATTAATTACAAAAATCGAAGAAAAACCTGAATGAAATATATATAATATTGCTAAAACACATGTCTGTCGAATAAGTTAAAAAATTTAGAAAAGCTGGCTAGAAATAGTAAATAATTGGTGTCCATCTCAGTACGTTATGAATCCGTATGGTGCTGCGTGAGGTGGTAAATATAGGCTGATAAATGTAATACCATGGTAAATATCAAACGCTATGTGATATTAGTTTCTGCTCGTAAAACATAATATAACTACCATGTCATAAGCTAGTATACAAAAAATCCATATAATATAACAACATTGTTGTTCAAGCTACTTTGCGCCAAGTACTGGTATAATTAATTATGTTGTGACGACAATTTAGTCTAGGATATTACGTTTTCCAGTATTATCAAAACATTACGTTGGTTAAATTTTCGACTGGTCTCTGTAAATTACAACATCTCACTGACTATTACTTAATCTTCAATACAACTTTTGCATCTGACCGAAAGATTATTTAACAGCATAAACTTTATTGTAACACGAACATGATTCTTGCATTTGCCAGAAACGCTTGCTCTCCTATATCATCCCATATGTCATCTCCCTCAGTTCAAATGACAAATTAAAGTTTTCTGGGATAACGTTACAGTTAAATATTTTGAGGTACACTTTGTTGGCAATATGTTATGTGTGTTGGTGTCCTTAATACAAGCATTCAAAATAAGGCTTTCTTTAATGAAAACCATATCCAGATATATGACTATACCAAACATAATATATACTACATGATTGTTGTGTTTCAAAGATAATTTGTTGTAACAAATGAAAGGTAATAATAGATTGTGGCATGTTTCTTGAACGTTTGTCACTATATTACAACTTAGAGGGGCCGCTTGTGGCCGAGTGGTCTAAAGAGCTCTTCATTTCGGATCTCTGCCATCTCATCTCTGTCTGCGTGGGAATCGAGTCTTAGATTTGTCCGATAAGGGTATGTGAGAAAGCTAGCCAGTAGCTTCTCGTGGCTCCGTGGTTCTTTCATGGTTTTTTCCCGGGTTATATCTCCACCATTGATGCTGGCCGCCATGTATAGCCTATATTGTGCTGAAAAATGGCGTTAAACCATACAGCTACAATTACATAGTAAAACTTAGTTTTTGGACTCCACGTACACACCAACATTTATGAGATAATATATTTACGATATATTTACGTGTCTGCTGCTTTAATCATTCATGCAATCAATCTGCTGCCACATTTTGTACCTTTTTCAAGTCGGATGCACAAAAAATACACTATCGTTAACATTGTTGTTTTAGGAACGGGTATTTAGACTGACGTTCAACACATTTTATATTTAAAATCCAAGTGGAGAAATATGTTCGTTGAAACGGCACAGTTGACATTTACTCGTCACATCAGTAAGCATGGAGTACAGTAGAAAGCCCCTCCTTCCCCCCCCCCCCACACATTCCAAACTCTAACGTCTTAATGCTAAGCGCCAATCAAGGCAGCTTTCTTTGGTTTGACTCAGCCAGATTTCAAATCCGCAACCTAACGCATATGAGATACGCGCTCTTACCACTTAGGCTACTATATCGGTACATTGTGCAACAGTAAAGGTCATACTAAATATAGCATTTAAAAGAAATATTTGTTACTTTATATGACCTTGTCACGTGCAAAGTTGATAGGGTGTTGATGAAGGTCGATTGATATGCCACATATGGTCAGGGCAAATGCATCTTGGATCAAAAAAAATGTATGCAGTGGTCAACAGAATCTCTAAATTGCATTGTTTCAGGTAGTAAACCGGAGCTGCATAATTTTTATCCGTAGCACTAAATAACCCTTCTTAATCACGATAAGGCAGTCATGTATCATGCACTGGTCCAGATATGCCTCTCTTGAACATAACCTGGAACAGATAAATTCATGACGTCATATTTGGCAATATAAAGAAAGGTTACGATGTAGGTTTCACTACCGCTGCCTCTTGCAACTCTAGTCGGAACTTTTTTGCCAGCTGCTGACATTTGAAAATGCGCTTGTTCCTGACAGTTTTAGCATGTGCCCTTCTAGGTAAGATTTACATTGCATACAAAACCCAGTGTGAGATCATTACATGACTTATTTAATACACAACTATAATTTTGATAATTATCACTGATATTACGACACCGTATCAATATAACACTACAACCACATTGGTTATCGCACAAATTCAATAAATTATTCTGATAAAAGCATGCTCAGAAATACAGACATGAAAGTGTTCGAACTTAAATTTCAACTCTTCAGATTGGTTTTACAATACAATAATGATTTACAACAATTACATTCAGACTGCATTATTCATACGTAAGGGCAAAAAATTAATTTAATTTTTTTGTAAAATGCTGTAGGATATATAAGATTCATTGATCGTTTTTCCTTGTTTTACTAAACCTTTAACTTAATTTTAGCAAGTTCAAATTCACTAACTCTAATATTGCTCTTAAGCGTGAATACCGAAGTCTCAATAAGATTGTTGCATATAGTCTGGTAACATGTGCACAGTACTAAGTCAATTGAATCAGTTATTTATAATTTCTAACCTGACTGTGACCAGAATAGCACTAATGCTGGCATCTCCTGCACCTTTCATGATTAACGGTCTCCCATACTAATAAGGGGCCATTTATTGCGTACACTATGGGCTAGTTTATTTCCATCAGACACCATAATGACGTAGTTTACCCATATCCTTGGGAGTTTGGAAGAATATTCCTTTGCAAAGATGAACTTAAAAATTAAACCGCTTGCTACATCAACATGGAAAGAGAATCTGCTGTTGTCATTCTTTTCCTTTGCTTGATTCGACATTGTAAATATCTGAAGCAGACGAAATATGTATGCACGTTTATAGTCGTAGGACACACCCCTTTGGTGAAAATAGACTTGAACAGGAACTAGAAAAGGATCTCGAGCAAGTCCGTCTATTAAATTGACAACTTACGTCAAACATTATAGGCACAGATGATGACGGTGTTAGAGACAATCTGCTCAGCCAGGTTAACAGTTATACATCAACGAAATAATTGACTAAGATCCTTACACTTTTTATCACAATAAAGTTTTCCATTATTGTAATCGTTACTGGGGTACAAACAAAGGGCGAGGGATATAGTCAGACTATAGGATGAAAAATGTTCCAAATTTGTCTTTACAATTTGTCTTCCTGCTTTGCATTTGTAGAAACCTAGAGAAATTTGTATTACGGATTATAACTAGATTTTTTACTTTATAAAACATTTTGACTAACTTTGAATGAAATATAAGATATCGTGCGTAGTGCCAGTTGGGATCCACAATCATAAAACTATGACAAAAAGTTAAATTATAAGTTACTAAATCAATATGTCATATGATTTATTTTTATATGACCGAAATCAAGGTAATCATTTTCAAACATATATAACATTAACGCATATAAATCAAAACTGAGACGAAAGTTTCAAGACAGTTGAATGGTGAATAAACTTATCAAATCTTTTGCAGCACAAGTGATGTCTCAGTTTTGTTCGACTGTAGCGGACTGTACCCTCAGCTGCTGGGCACATCAGACCATTAAGTGTGAACATCACATCTGCACATGCGAACATCTACACAACACAGGAGCAGGTATAATACACTTGGGTTGATTCTAGCGATCTCTTCCTATACAAGAAGATGTTTTACAAACCTGTTGATGAGTCCGAGATAATACAAAATACAAAGCTGGCGATAACACTGATAATTAAGATAATTATCAGGTTTTGTTTGATTATTATCATTATTATTATTAGTAGTAGTAGTAGTAGTAGTAGTAGTAGTAGTAGTAGTATTACTTTGTATTGTTTTGTTTTAATATTATTAATGTTATTATTATTATTATTATTACTATTATTATTATTATTATTATTATTAGTAGTAGTAGTAGTATAAATATATTAATAATAATTATTATTGTTATTATTATAATTACAATAATAATAGTTAGTATTATTTGTATTATTGTTATTGTTGTTGTTATTAATATTATTCCAATTATGAATTAGTTTAATACTAACATTATTATCATTATTATTAACATTATTATTATTATTATTATTATTATTATTATTATTATTATTATTATTATTTAATTATTGACTGTAATGTTTCACCAAGACAGCTCCTACTAATACTGTCAGCTTCGATGCTATTAAACCTACTAGCATCACAAGTACATAACTATTTCTCATAATGTTATAACATTAATTATATTAACCACAATATTGACAAAAACTCGGCACTGTCTGCATTATTTTACTCGGGACTTTTCGCAAAATCGATACACCATATACATTATTATATGTTTGATTAATGTAAATGCTTGGATGCATGTATGTATGCATGTATGGAAGCACAGTGTGTAAACAATTTAGTAACATAGTACAATGGGCCTGTTTAATGTACTCAAATGCTTTTCTTTTCGACAAATAATATTGACATCTCATTCAAATTAAATATTAATTTTTCACTATTAAAACTACACAGAAAGAAGAGTGTATATACGCATTCTTTTACATAATAGATTAAGATAACTTAAAAAGGAAATCAATAATCAATATAGATGAGGACACAGAAGGTTCCACAACTTCGGTAATTACAATGGCGTGCTATTATTCTGATATGACATCATATAGTGCACACACTTGTCTGTATCTGCACGATTTTTCATGTTTATTTTGTTTCTGGTTTATTTCTTTATATATATATATATATATATATATATATATATATATATATATATATATATATATATATATATATATATATTAACGAATGAAAGGTGATAACGTTTTATGAAAATTCGTATTATGTATAATGCAGCAAAATGCAGTAAAACAAAGAATGATCTATGTAGGTTTATGTGTTTAGATAATTGTTAACTGGTTTGTCAAATACATCATATGAGAAAAATGCACTTGTTCAAAATAATAACGTTTCATGTTACACAGTTAGTATTATTATTGTTTCCAGTTTATACTGTAAACAATGGATCCAAAGAAATAGAGAAAGCAGCGAGCTTATACAATTTAACATATATATTCGATTTTTCTGTAAAAACGTGTTACAATGGAAAAAAGAAATTGCAGATCTAAGAATCAAATACAAAGCTAATCCAAATATAATCTACGAATTAATTTACCAAAGTCCTAGTAATATTATGTTCTATAAGAATCAAGTTTGTGTCCTGAAGGAAAATTAAAGATACTGTGGTCGTTTTGTGTTTATATATAGTTCCTTGTGGAATCACAAGATTTAACGCTCTGGTGCTGGAAATCCAAATAATATTTTGATAAACTGCCTTTGTTCAATAAGTACGTATGAGCACATCACATATTTCCAGAGATACGAATTTCTGCTTTAATTTCCAAATGAACTTAAGAATTGTTAACATGGATTAAAACACAAGATGCTAGGACAAAAGAAAATGACTTAACATCATTTTAACAGCCGAGGACTAACTCAATTTCACTGAAACATAGATTTTATCGTAATGTAATACGCAGTTTCGAAACAATCCCCAAACAGGAAAATCACAAGGGAGGAATCACGTGATCGTTTCTGTCACGTACTCCTAACATGAACCTAATGAGAACCAATATTTATTTACCAATCAAATGTTGTTTACTTCCTCACAAGTTCCATCATAAACTTAATAAAAATCAATCTTTTAAACATAAACTGAAACCTGTTTACGTAATTTCCACTAACCAAAAATCAAGGTCAGGATCTAGGCCAACACTACTTGTTTACCAAATAAAATTCAGGTAAACCAATTTTCTGAAGAAAAAAAAGCATCATATGTAGTGAATAAATTAACAAAACAATAACATGTAAGAAAGAATTTAAGACTGACAATCAACTATATATTTTTCATTAATATTAAATCAGATATACGTAGCACAATGCATTTAAATTGTATCGTTCTTATTATTACTAACTCAAAGAAGTAGTTTTGTTAGACAAAATATTTAGATCTAGATTCTTCTTCATTTCATGTTTTTCATAGTTTATATTTGATTAGGACATCTTCAAGAGTTTTAGTCCTATTATGACCAGGTGTGGGTTTCCTTGCGCTTAGCAATGCAACACTTGCTATACATAAACATTTTAATAAATCCCAATATTTTGTTATAATCATAACTGTATTAGACAAATGTTTAAAAACGAAGAAAAGATATCTACGTTTTGTTGTTTGTTTTAATTTTATATTCTAGTGACTCAAGTTCTGTAAGAGAATATATTTTTAAGAAGGCAGCATTAATGATGTCAATAGGGGTAATTTCCATTTAAAAATGTTGACCTAAGTCTGTCAAAGATGATTTAAAATTAGTGTCATCCGAAATAATTATTCTATATCTTTTTGCTTGACTAGATGGTATCTCATCTATTTAGCTGTGTATCTCTCTATCTATCCATCCATCTCTCTCTTTCTCTCTTTCTCTGTATATATATATATATATATATATATATATATATATATATATATATATATATATATATATATATATATCACAGCCTGCGCAACACTTGCTGACTGCCAGGGTACAGGCAATCCAGAACCTTTGCGATGTAACGATCATCAAATCCATTGTGTAAACCATGCATGTCATTGCGCTCACCATGGTCACGACCACTTCGAATAGTAAAGGCTGAACATATCTTGAATTGGTAATTTCATCTATCATGTTCTGAATAAAAAAAAATATTTAATTTTAACTACTTATTAAAGAGTCGAATATATACAAAATAGTGTTTATCGGTTCTATTCTAATCAAATATCTTTAACGTACTAGGAACCCATATTCACTGTTACATTAGTACGTTTATATTTCATATTTTCATTATGATATTCACTGTTACATTAGTACGTTTATATTTCATATTTTCATTATGCACGTGTACTTAGATATGTGCACGTAATTGAGCATTTTTTTGCTACTGTGAAGACCACTAATTAATGCAACTTTGATAATTATAAACGTTGTCATCTGAAAGAGGCAGCTCGGAAAATGAGCTAAATATTTATAAACATTCAATTTTAGATTACTTACATTTTAAATTGGGTATGCAACATGACACGACATTAATCGTACAGTACACATGTCAGAAATAACATTGCACATAATACTCCTTTTTCCTCGTTTGCTTTTTTGACGTTTCGTTTGTTAACGTCTGTTTCCATTTTTATTTTAAGGGGATTTAAACGTGCAAAGAAGAATTTACAAGGACACAATCTGATTACATTTCCTAATTGTGTGACTTGGTGTAAACAGTTACAAATAAATACAATTTTAAATTTTGTTTTGTTTCATTTGTAGTATAAACTTTTGTTATTTTCAGTTTCATTAACATTGGCCTTACTGGAATCTTTGTTGTGAGTACGTGCCTTGGAAGAATAAGTTAAAGCAAGAATATATTTGATTAGATAGTGTGAGCGCGCGCCCGCGTGTGCGTGCGTGTGTGTGTGTGTGCATGTGATTTGTAATTTTAACTCAGCTGTAACAATTTTCCAGTCATATGGCTCTGTGTCTGAAGTCTGGCAGTATAGTCATGTTTAGACATGCAGCACGATGTCCTATGCAGTCACATTATCCTTACACCAGACCGACCGGTCCTAACACTAACCTCATAATACTTAGCGCCAAGCAAGTCAGCAACTAGTATTTCTTTGGTATGACTCTCCTGGGGTTCGAACTCGCGAACTCCCGCATCTGAGCTAACGCTCTAGCCACTTAAGACCCCTGTGTGCTTGATTGAATTGTATATTGATCGTTACATGTGCAATTTCAGTTATTTTGACTTCATAGATTGATTCCATCATATTTTATACTATAACTATGTTCAAATTTATATTCGTTTTTAGAAAATATTGTTGTGTTCGGATTTGGAATTGTACGATACAGCACCATATGTTTCTTTATGACTGTTGAGGCAATAAAACTACGTGCGTTGTCCAAAACACGCAGAAATTAATGCTATGATTAGCTGTCCACTTTGCAATGTGATACATCAGCTCCCACCCCTGAACCGATATTGATGAACGATGTGCGAACTGATTCATTAAATCATGCAATTAATGCAACAAAACCTGTCCTTAACATATCGGTGTACTTGCTAGACATTTAGCAATATTTCTCGCGCCTCTTCAGTTACATTCTGTTATATGGGCAGTTTAATTATATATCCTTTAACAGGTTGCAAATTTACGCAAAATAACATTGGTACGTTCTGCTCTTCTATCTGATGCAGCAACCACTCAAATGAAACGTTCGTTCCTTCACTCATAATATGTTTTCACTTATTAGATTGGCTGAATTTATTCGATACTATTATCGAACATTGTTGTTTGCTCTGTTTAACCACGTGTTAGATAAAGTCAGAAATCAATCATTAAAAACAGTTAATTTGAAATAGTGGAACCATGGTTGCTTCTATAGTGCACATGCCAGTCACGTGATGTTTGAGTCGACTCACATGGCAAATGTGGTTTCAGATTGTTTGAAGAGGAGGTATACTTGGTGTGATGAAGAGCAGAGGTCATATTTCAAACCAGACATAAGTATAAGTACAGGATTGGGCAATGAATTATCGGACGATCCACAAAGTCACTGCTGCTCTTGCCTTGGTTAGTTTTCAGAAATAACATGCAGAAAGACGTATCTGGCCCACCATTCATCCTAACACCGGTAAAGTGTATCATGGACGAATTCTAGTTACTTTGTTGATATTGTAGATGTTTTCCTTACTGTTAATTATAATCTCATCATCTTCAAACAATCGTTCCTTTAGTTTGCCTCAACGCAGTATGCAAGGTGGCCTAACAAATAATTATCCTCTCATCCCTCCGCCGCGGCAGTAGGGTTGCAGTCACCGGTGGTTGTGTGTAGTCGTTGGTTTCCCAGCGTGTGGATGGAGATATACTGGTTTCTAACTGCGATAGTTTCAATATCTATAGGTGGAGAGAAACAAACTACACGTACGAGTCAGCGGTAATAAAGAACAGAACATTTATGATACTAATGTGCATGATTGGAAAAGTCCGTACGTGTGGCTTCTAATGCTAAAAATAACTCGATGGAGTTAAATGAATAGAGCTGGATACATGAGAATCGTCTTCGCTAGGTGGTGATCCCCTTCCAACCAAACAATGTGGTATCAGCGTGCTTGGAAGAATTGCCTTGTGCAAGCCTGTGACGGTAGCAAACTACATTTGAAATTCTGTTTCGAAACCTCCAACCTGCACGTGCGTGTGGATCAATCGTGATTTCTATTTCTTTTTAAATTTTAAAATAACAATTCCACTGTGTATAATATCAAACATAAAACAAGATTACATACTCGTGATGGACGCATACTAATATTGACCGTTACCAACGACATACGTCGAAACATGCTATGCAACATGGACTCACTTAGATACCGCTGTGGAAATATACTGGTTTTCTCTCTTTCTTCTCTCTTTCCATTAATATCATTTTTTTCTGAAATTGAACCTGTCATATCTCCAAATTCCAACATTTCTATAGCTGTACTTCCTTATTCAAAATTGATATCCATTCCTGGTAAAATTCAAAGATTACTTCAGATAATATTGCAAAAAAGCCTGTTGATTTAAGTAACTTTTTTAAATGTGAAATACATCCAGAGCAATTAAAAGTTCAAAACAAAGTTTTCTGAAATATTTTAGCGAATTTCGTACACCACAATGTTATGTTCCGGGTCAATGCTAAAATATCTAACCGAAAAGAGTGAAGAAAATAGGCTTTGTAAATTTTAACATAATTTATTTCCCTCGAATATAAAGTGAACAATGAGAAGAAAACAACTTACGGAATTACGAATTAAATCCAAAACTAATCCAAGAATTATTGAAACACATGTCCTATCAATGAAAAGTTCTAAGTGAATCACTAATCAAATCCTGATGACAATCCGAGAATGAATGCGACGATTTCAGACGGGTTTAGAGTCTATTGTTGAATCCCAGAAATTTATTTTCCAGCTTTAAATTCCGTATAAATTTCAGTGAATGTATTTTTGCAAGAATGATATCAGAGCACTTTTGTATTTCCAAAGAAATGAATCAATTGAATTCAATAATATGAAAGAATTAAATTCAGCCCAAACTGGTCACATCATAATAAAAATTAAGGTGTCTGACTTTAATGCACGACTAATATAATTTGTATCAATTGCTGTCAAAATTTCTTCGTTTTGAACAAAAATAGAAGTTTCTTTACCAATTTATAACTACTTAATGAACACGTAGTCCAGGAATGACTAGACCTAAATTTACTGATTTTTTTTTTCTCTCTCTCTCTCTCTCTGTTTTGGATTTTAAACCTAGCTTAACAATTTTTCAGTCATATCGCTACAATGTGACAGTTTATGTTGATTTCTAGCACTGGGATATCATGCCGGAGGCATGTATCATGATGTCCAGTCACATTATCCTGATCATTCCTAACACTATCCTCGTAATGCTGGGGACCAAGTGAGACAGCCGTTAATACCATTTTTTTAGTTTTTGGTATCACTCGGGCGAGGATCGAACCAACGACCACCCCAATCCGAGGCAGACGCTTGAAACACTAGGCCACAGGAGCGGTTACTGATTCTTACTCTGAGAAAGATATTTGCAAGATAAACAAGTTGTATACTGAAATTGTCATTGGTTTTGTAGGTCAGCACCAAGTTAAAATGTTTCAAGTCTGGACAATATCAAATACAGTAAATAATGTTACATTATAATAGTATGTATTACAATCAAAAAGATTAAAGTAGTGGATCAAAAACATATATATGCATCGAAATGTATAATTGTCATCGGAGTCATTTGGATTGATCAAATATTGTATTGACTGTATCTTTTGCACACCTTGCTCTACTTTGAGGACTTTTCCAGATTTTGCTCTCACCTAATCAATTATATCATATGTTGTGCACTCAGACAGACAAGGTAACTGCTGCTTCTTATCTATTGGTCATAAGTAAGGCAATAGGGCATTGTTATTGAAAGATGAGCGAACTCTCTCTCTCTCTCTCTCTCTCTCTCTCTCTCTCTCTCTCTCTATATATATATATATATATATATATATATATATATATATATATATATATATATATATATATATTCGTTTTTGAAAGAATTCTCACAAACCGTTCTTCGTTTCTTCAATTGAATAACGTTACAACACAATTATTATGCGTGAACTATTTAAGACCGTTTAAAATCAGCTGCATGATCTATGTGTAAATGGGAAACATGTTTAATTTTAAACAAATTATTAAACAACTTAAGAGTTAGGCATTTGACCTACTAAAGATATATATATATATATATATATATATATATATATATATATATATATATATATATATATATATATATATATATATATATATAGAGAGAGAGAGAGAGAGAGAGAGAGAGAGACAGACAGACAGACAGACAGACAGACAGACAGACATGCCAAGTCTATTTCATAGGTAAAATTCTAGCTGAATTGCTTCTGTATTAAGGGCGTGCTAAGACGTCTCTGGAGACCGCTTTTAACGAATACTTAAAATTACACAATTAAAAATTTTTGCAAGCATTTATGAATAAGCACATCTCTTTATCTTTATCAGCCTATACATTCCTATCTGACAACAACTTACGCTTCCTTCATTCTGTTTCTCCCGAAATATGTATAGATAGTTTCGTTCTGACCTTATCAGCCGCTATATTTTTGGTAAGCTGGAAGATGTACTGTTGCCTTGATATGGCATTTGGAAGTTGAAATTAAAACATTGAATCTAAATACTTTTTTAATGAAAGTTAAATATTTGAACTGAACGCAAATCAAGTTTTCATTTAGTATCTATATTTGTGATTTATGACTTGTCTCCGTTTTCCTTGTTAAAAATGGTAAATTTAGTGATCGCATGGAAGATAAACTGCATAGTTGCCCATCAACCTGGTAAAATGGATAAAATATAGCCGAGTGACCTGAAAGGGAAGCAATTATAGCAAAATATGTATTCAACGTCTAGTATTTTTGAGACAATCTCAACGAACACGCCAAAAGTATCCATTTAATGTAAACTATATAGATCGTAAAACTACTACACATTTGCGATCGTCACTGAGTCATTCGCGCCATTTGACCTTGAATATCAATGACTTCTAATTACATTTGCATTATGAAGCCGTAACAAAAGGCAATATATGACATTGAGATTGTGGAGTATTTTTTTATATGATCAGAGTATGACGAGTATAGCCCCCACCGTCTCAAGATGGAAGCAAACAATTTAAAGAAGACGAAAGAAAGACGATAGGAGCAATTGAACCGAGAAAAGAAGGAGAATGAAGAAAGAAATGGAAAGAGCCTGTAATGAAAACAGGAAAACAGGAAGAATAACAAGCAGGCGGACAAAGAGAAAGAGGAGAAGAAAAAGAAGGAAGGAGAGAAAAAGAAAGACGAAAGAGAAATTTTCCAAATGCCTTTTCCAAGGCCGCTCAAAGGTCTTAGAAGATAACGGCTCTCTATTGCCTAAAAGTTTTTTAAAGACTTTTTATATGTATGTGTGATTGATCCATGTTGATAAATCCATATATGTGTTCTATGTCTATGTCCCGCCATCCATGGGCCGCTGGGCCTTATTATTATTATTAGTATTATTAATATTTCCAATAATACTGTAGTTTTACAGCTGAACTAACTGAAATTATTGACTTGGCGGTGCGGTGCATAACGTTAGGTTTGTTTCCCACTGTCGCTGTTTCCTGTTTGGTCTCAATTGAGTTCAGCCCGTTGCAACATTGTTGCCAATGTCCAGTACCGTGACGTCACCAACCTGATCGATCGCCATTGTTTCAATATCAGCCCAGTAGTGTATATTGTTAAATTCCCTTTGTTGATATAGTGGTCCAGAAGGAGTTTGACTGGACTTTCCTTAGGCGCTTGAAATTTGTTTCGCTATTGTGACACACGCCCTTTGTGACTGGGTTTATAGTGACCCACGACCTTATTGACTGGGATTTCCATTGTCATTATTTATTCTGTCGCTATAGTGGCACACGACCATTTTGACTAGGAATTCCATTATTGCTATAAATTTCGTCGCTATTGCGACATACGATCATTTGACCGGGATAGTATTGTCGCTAAAGTGGTCCTCGATATTTCTATTCTGTGTATGTTAACATGTCGTCACTTTTATCGCCAGAAATAATTATCTTCTTCATAAAAATGTCCCTACCAGGATAACATCACCGGTGAGCGAGAGTTCTTAAGGGTAATACAAACATTCATCCTGACTGTGCTGGGGATTCCTGTAACACCACGCGCTATCACATTAACATCACGCTTCCACGAGAGACGAGACAAGGAAACTGTGAATAAATTATCACCTTATCGCTCTGTGATTGAGAACGCCATTTTCAAGGATTTTGAACTCACCTGTCACCCAACGTCGTTGTGACATCTTCATACAAATTTGTGACATCACCCCTGTAGTGTAAGCCTTAATCTAATTAGCTTTGAAATATCACCTGACAGTAAAAGCAATCAGATATCCTACAATGGACTAGAACTGATACACACCAACAGCTGGTTTATTTTATACATTCACTAGGGTTTAAATTCTATGGCAAAGATACTCTCAACTTCTCAAGGAATTCTTTACTCCCTTCCCAGCTGTACTGATGTCTTGTATTTATAAATACTATATAATGCCTTCTCCGGTTATTCTTCCAAAACAAATAGCGCTGCATGATGGCAGCGACAAAAACACAGAATTGAAATTATCAGAATTGAAAATGGCTTCATTCAAATTTACAACTCCGGACAAAGTTGACTTTTCGAAACCTGAAACATGGGAAAAGTAGTTCCGCGCTTTGAACGCTTTCGTCAAATATCGGGACTTAGTGAAGCAGAGGAAGAAATTCAAGTATATACCTTGATTTTATTCCATGGGAAGTGAGGCTGATGCCATTTTGTTTTCGTTCAGCCAGAGAGGAAGATCAAAATAAGTAGAATCTCGTGACAGTTGGATTCGTGCGGTATTGCATTACAAAGAGGAATGTAATTTTTGAAGGGCAAAATTTAATAAAAGAAAACAGGATGAGGGAGAAACTGTGGACAGTTTTGTTACAGCTATTTATGTGTTATCAGTTAATTGTAATTTCGGGCCACTACATGATGAAATGATCAGAGATCGACATTTAGTTAGCCTGCGAAATGCAAAACTGTCGGACAATTGATGTTAGATACGAATCTAACTCTAGAATCTGCCGTTAGGCAAGCTCGACAAAATGAGGCTGTGTAAAAGCAGTAAACAACAATACGAGCAAGCGGAGAGTGAATGACTGAAATGGATGCAGTAAATTCGTCTTCACTGAATTATGGGAAACAGAAACATAAAATCCCAAATGTTCAACAACATAATGCAAGCAAATGAGAATGCATCAGATGTGGATAAAAAGGACATCATTTTCGAGACCATTGTCCAGCAAAAGAAGCAGAATGCCATAAGTGTAAGAAAAGAGGACACTGTGCAAATATGCTGTAAAGATCAGTAGCTCGCACAAAGAATCGAGAGCGGAAACTGGATTGTAGGGACTATTAGCACAAAGAAGGGTCAGCCGTGGATAACGCACATGAGATTGAAGAACACTTCACTTGTATTTAAGATTGATAATGGAGATGATGGACTTAATTCCTGAGAAGGAGTTACAAAAATTCAGAGACCAAAATCTATCAAAGTCTGATCGAAAACTTTATGGACCTGGAAAATCTGAAATTAAAGTGCTGGGAAAATGTACATGTAGACTAGAATCAAACGATGCATTTAATGTACAAGACATGTTGTTGTAAAGGGATTGAATCAGGCACTCTTGTTCAGGCCCACAATTTAGGTTCTTATATTTATTGAACAGGTAAAGATATCCTCTGTAAATGTCTCAGATAAAAACTCACAAAATGCAAGCAAAATTCACGATAAATCAATAAATTTAGATACGGATTATCGCTAGAAATATACATATTTGTTTAAAGGTCTAGGGAAAACAAAATGGTTCTATAACATAGCTGTAGAAAAAAATTAAAACCCTTATGCCTTTTATACCCCAAGAAAGGTTACTATCCATTATTGAATAAAATTCAAGAGGAGTTGGGTAGAATGAAATAAACGGTTGTTATTTCAAAAATAGATGGGCCCACTGAGTGCAGAGCGGAAATGGTTGTAGCTCTGAAACCAAACGGTAAGGTAAGAATTCGCGAGGATCTAACCAAATCGAATGAATCGGTTAAAAGAGAAAACCACCCACTATCATCAGTTGAAGAATCAGTTGCAAAACTAGCAGTTGCAAAGTTTCTCACCAAACTTGATGTAAACTCTGGCTTTTGGCAGATAAACCTGTCATAAGATTCACGCCGCCTTACAACTTTCATTACTCCTTTTGGTTGGTTTTATTTTACTCGCCTTCCATTCGGGATCAGTTCTGCGAATGAATTGTTTCAAAAAGGATATCAGAAACACTAGAGCGACCTGACGGAACATTCTGTCACATGGACGATGTTCTTGTTTTGGGGAAACGCAGAAACAGCATGGCGAAAAACAAGATATGGTCATGAGATCAATTTAAAAGGTCGGCGTCAGATTGAACGCTGAAATGTGTGAATTTTTGAGGCCATCCACAAAGTTTCTTGGGCATGTTGTTGACGAAAATGGTTGCTGACCTAATCCATCAAACGTTAAAACTATAACTGAAAGGGAAACACCGAAATGCTCAACAGAGATACGATGATTTCCCGGTATGGCAAAACAGCTTGGCAAATTTAGTCCAAATTGGGCAGAAAAATCAAAACCATTACGCGAGCTTTTGAAAGATAAAAACTAGTGGACTTGGGGTCCAGATCAAAACAAGCTTTTAGATATGTCAATCAAGAAAAAATATCTTCACCAACTTTAGCACATTATGTTAGAAATAGAAAAATAGTTGTATCTGTAGATGCAACTTTATTTTGACTAGGTGCTGTGCTACGGCAGAAGCACGGTATCTTTCTGAGACAGGTGGTCTTCGCATCACGAGGTATGTCACAAACTAAGTAACGCTATACTCAAATAGAAAAAGAGGCCCATGCAATCACTTGGACTTGCGAACGCTTTAGTAGCTATTTAGTTGGGTCACAATTCAAACTTGAAACTGATTATAAGACATTAGTACCACTAATGACCACAAACATCTTGGGGGATTTACCTCCTAGAATGCAACGCTTTATAATGCGTTTGATGAGATTCAACCGTTGCATATTTCATGTTTCTGGCAAAAATCTAATTACTGCTGATGTTCAACCAAGAGCACATTTAACTAAGTACTCTGAGAGTAACAGAGAATTTCAGGCTGCAACTAACACCTACGTTGATTTCTTAGTAATTTGCCTGCATCAAATACTCGACTTGAACAAATAAAGTCTGAATATCGAAATGATTTGATTTACAAACAACTTGTACAATTCTGAGAAACGGGGTGGCCAGAGAAATCCGCTATTGACGGAAAGCATCAATCGTGCTCGACCGATAGAAGTGAATTTACAATTCAAAATGGTCTTCTAATGAAATGTACACTCTTGGTAATACCAGAATCACTTCAAAAAGAAATCCTTGAGAGAATTCACCATGGTCACCAAGGCATAGTTAAATGCTGCGAACGCTTCAAAACGTCAGTTTGATGGAAAGGACTAAGTACTCACCTAGAACACGTGGTAAAATCTTGCCAACATTGCATAGACAATTCAAGAGATCAAGCTAAATCAATGATACCAAATCAATTTTCAAGTCGACTTTGGCAAGGAGAGACTTGAATGAGCTGAATGGTCAAGCATATCTCTTGGGGATTGATTATTACTCATGATACATTGAAATCGCACAATTGCAAGGCACAGGTTTAAAATCAATTATGAATGATCTCAGACCAATCTTTGCGCGACACGGTATACCTGAAGTATTAGTTTCAGATGATGGTATGCATTACTCAGAGATTGTGCGATAAGTTATGGATTCAGACATTTTACAAATAGTCCAAAATATCCACATAGCAATAGTCTCACCGACAGAGCTGTTTAAACAATTAAAAGAATGCTTAAAAAAGCAAACGACCTTACACAGCTCTTTTGACTTATAGCGCAACACCATCACCAAATGGATACAGCCCTGCCGAATTACTGATGAGTAGAAAATTACAAACTGCTTTGCCAATGGCAGCAAACAACTTGAAGCCAAAATGGCCAAATTTAATGAAACTGAAGAAATCGGAAAACTATCAAAAGCAAACTCAAAACAGAAATTATGATCGTCGACACCGCGCCCGAAATATGAGAATTAAGGAACAAAGTATGGATTAAAGATCATTTTTCATTAGGGATAATTATATCTGAGGCATCTACACCTCGTACATGATAATAACTGACAAGGGAGAGATACGGCGTTATAGGAGAAATTTAATTCCCATGCCTACCACATTATCAGAGGATCTCAGAGTGACGGATTCGAATCATGATACATCGACTGACGCAGATAAAAGCAAAGCAATATCAACCACTCAAAACAGATATTTCACATGTTTGTGAAAACTGTCGAAACTACCTGAGAGACGGAACGTGTTCAAATGAAGGTGATGGAGCTTGTTTAGAAATGTGGTTATCAGATCACGTTTCGTTTTAACTTGAACTTATCAGATAGGGAGATGTAAAGTAAGCTTTAATCTAAGTAGCTTTGAAATATCACTTGACAGTAGAAGTAATCAGATATCCCACACTGGGCTAGAACTGATACACACCAAAAGTTTATGCTATACATTCACTAGGGTTTAGGTTCCATGTGAAATATACTCTCAAGGCATACTTTACTCCCTTTCCAAGCTGTATTGATGTCTCGTATTTAATAAATACTATATAACGCCTTCTGCAGTTATTCTTCAATTACAAACAGCTTTAAAACTCCGATTTCGCACCATCATTCCTGCACATATTTAAGTTCAAATGATCATTCGCAGTTAAATAGATCAACGATTCCTCAGCACATACGGGAACACACTAATTACTGACAAAGAGACCATTCTTCAACGATGGGTAGAACACTTTGACAGAGTCCTGAATCGCCTTTCTTCCATCAAGGATGAAGCCATCAGTCGTCTCCCCCAATTACCAAAACATAAACTAGATGCCACACCAACCGTGCTGAGGACACAGAAAACGAGACGTCGTCTCTCATTTGTACAGCACCTGGTCCAGACTCCATCCCAGCTGAAGTCTACAAAGGAGTGGACACAGCCATGATAGATGGGCACCGCCGACTGTTTCTATTGATGTGACAGGAAGGCACGATCCACCATGAATTTGAAGACGTCTCCATAATCCATCTGTATAAGTGCAAGGGGAACCGCCAGGCCTGCGACATCCACTGAGGTATTTTCTTACGCTCTACTCGCCATAATCCTACTGAATCGCCTCACTGTGCATCTTGACTAGGAGCTAATGCCAGAAAGCCAGCGCGGATTCAAGAAAGAATATGGGGCCATCGACATGATGTTTTCTGCTAAACAACAACAAGTAAAACGCCAAAAGCAAAACCATCGACCTTTTCTCCATCGACATGACTATGTTCTTTGATACTGTCAGGAGGTAAGTCTTGTGGTAGATAATGACCAAGTACAGTTGCCTAAGACAATTTATGTCAATGGTGATGATGGCATGCGGACAGGTGTCAATGACATTGGGGAGACATCTGAGCCATTCTTTGTATCCAATGACGTTAATCAGGGTTGTGTTTTGGCACCGACATTGTTCAGTATATTGTTCTATGCTATACTGGCTAATGCTTTCACAGATGGAAAGGTTGGATTCGGCACCATGTACTGTACAGATGGAAAACTATTCAATAACAGGAGGCTTCAAGCAAACATGCAGATTACGACAGACACCATCAGGGATCTCTTATTTGCTGATTATTGCGCTTTCAGCGAGGCTTAGAAGCAGACTTGCAGTGCAGCATTGACAAGTTCTCCAGCTCCTGCATAAGTTTTGCTCTGACTATCAGTACCAAGAAGATTGAAGTTTTGCATCACTCGGCCCCAAGAAAGCCATATTTTGATCGCAACATCACCTTAAAAAGCTGAGAACTCGACGTAGTGGACCACTTCACCCACATTAGCAGCACGCTGTCAGAGAGCATCACTATTGACGACGAGGTGAACCTTTGCATTCCCTGAGTCAGATAAACTTTTATCAGATTATATGCCAACGTCAGCAATAGAAGAGGCATCAGCATCCATACTAAACTAAAGGTCTACAGGGCAGTTGTCCTTCCCACATTCCATGCGAAACGTAGACAGTGTACCAACGCCACACCAGGAAGACGAAACAACTTCACACCACAAGTCTTAAAAAAATCATCAACATCAAGTGGCAGGACAAGGTTTCAGACTCTGATGTGTTTACACTAGCAGATCTCACCAGCATAAACACTATCCTGATGTAGTGCCAGATACGCATGCCAGCCCACCGGCTGTCTAAGAGACTCTCCTATGGTAAACTACATTAAGGACAGCGATCCCCAGTAGGTCAGAAGAACCGCTTCAATGACAGTCTGAAAGCTGCACTGATAGCGTTCAACATAAATACTGATTCCTCAGAGCAAACACCAAGCGACTGAGTCACTTGGCGTTGCTCTGGGCACAAATGATCCATATTGGGCAAATCTAGCAGGACAGCAGCTGCAGTACTAAAGAGGCAAGCCAGAAAAGCAAGTTATATCAACCCTCTTGGAGCTGTCCCACTCATCCACTGTCCTTTGTGCAAACGAACATTATGTGCAAGGGTTGGCCTCATCAGCCACCTGCGTAGGCACAAAACATAACCAGCTCCTCCTACAATTGTATCACTAGAGAGGTCCTCGTCAAATCGACAGACGAATAACACAGGTATGTATGTATGTAAAGAAAGACATGCAAACACACACTTGAATACTATATATTAAGTTATATAGTTGGATGAAACTTGGGTAGAGTAAAGACAGGAGTCATGCATCATATATCCGAAACAGAATATGCATACATAGAACAAACACAGACCATGCGTTGACTTGATATTTATCGTGAAGAATATGTATGAGCAAACCAAAGCGTTGTCGTTTCTAGATAATTCAACTATTTGGGCAAGGTCTATAGAGTAAACGCGCGAATGTAAACAATGAAAAATACAGCATTACAAATAAATATTGAGGCTTCTCGGAGAAAAAAGAAACAAAAACAGATACAAAAAGAACCAAAACAAGACCTAAAATGGTCGTCACTAGGACTGAAATGGGGTCCCTGACGACAAAACTTTTAATCCAGCGATAATCAGCTTGCGTCAAAGAATCCGCAATATAATGTCCTTTGCTTTCAGATTACGTGACCCGAAGCTATCAGTACTTTGGCCATAATAGCGCGTTTCGCGCCGAATTCGACTGAAATGAGGAACCCAATAATATCTTTCTTAATTTAAAAAATAGTACATAGGTTATTGCTTTTCTCTGTACTGTACTGAAAATAATAGGTCGGATTAGACAATGGAGGGAGGGATGAGCATCATTTGAGATAGTCTTTGCAGTAATTCGAATCGTTTATAAGCCACTCCACATACTAAGAGTCAAAGACCCACCAGAGTTCGTTTCTTGCATTGAACCATGCACTAATAAGCATATTATGATAGAATATTTCGACCTAAGACTACCTGCTTTCAGTATTGCAAAGGGCATGACATTATTTGTATTCTGGAAATTCCTGAAAGAGGTAAAGATTTGCTCTAAGCTATACTTTGTGTGCCACCACCTTGAGCATTTTAGCTAACGTATATACCGTGCTTCATTTTCAATACCTTTTCATCTGTCTTTAGTAACATACACCATTTATATCCCTCGTTGATCGGGAATTTTTATGTTTTAGCGTCAACATCTTATCTTTCTCTGTTCTCCTTTCAACTTTTCGGTTAAGATATCGCTGGTCGATATGAAAACTTCAACATTTAATCATTTTTAAACGATTATATATATATATTGTATGGCGCTATATACCCTAGCTGTGATATTACGCCGTTAAAGTCCACACAATCAATCAATCAATCAGAATTCAATTGAAGAAAGCAATTTGAAGGCATTTTTAAACACATCGAAGAAACATTAGAAGACATTTACTTGAAATCTGCAGAACTATTACTTGTCAAAAATTATTCTCTAATTTACCCTATACCCACAAGGAATATGTGATCGACATGACAACTTTTAACTCTTATGACCAACTGCTACCTCACCTGCGACGGAAGTGCATTATACTAATTACTTAAATAAGGTGTGACATTATAATGCTGATAGTAAGGTCAAAATCTGACCCAATTCCTAACCCAACGCACGGGCTTATCTTTGCTCAAAGTCACTGTCTGGTTTACCTGTTTGTCGACTTTGTTGGATTTTGTTCTACTTTGCCTACTGTTCCACTCCCGCCTTTTGCTGGAGGACAACTTTACCCATTTCTGTTTGCCATAGAAAAGAGATAAGTTTCCCCAAGTTCGTATTGAATGACATGGTGCAGATAATAATAGTTCCATCTTGTCATATATAAAGAAATCCTCATACGCTTTCAATCAAATGACAACAAAATTAAGATAGCACATACAAAAAAAAATATTTGCGATATTGATTTTGGAAATTTGCGTAAAAAATATAAATAAAGCAGCAAGGGGGGCGAATTGGACAACTTTTTCCGACAAAATCACTTTAAGTCCTCAAAACGGAAAATAGAGTCTTCCTACGAAATCTCATATTTTAACCAAAAAAAAGAAAGTCTCCATTTGGTAAACGGAGACTTATTGATTTCTTGCTCAAAACATGAGTTTGCGCGGTGATACTCTATTCGCGTTTTCGTTGCTAAACCATAAAACGTCGCAGCGGTGTTGTCATCGCCCTCCCCCCCCCCCCCTGCTGCTATGGGTTGACCAAATATTTGATCAAGTCTTTAGGACTTTACAAACAAACCAATCGCTAACACCTCGTCTTGTAGATCAATCAAATTATTTGACTGGTCGGTGAGTCGGAAATTAATTCTCGTTAGCGAATTATTATGGCATCGCATGTAGACAGGATTAATTGGGTTTTCAATAATTAGGAATCCTGGAGGAGCTGTTGGTGCAAACGAATAAAGAATATATCCTTGCTGAGCTTGATTTGATTGCTTGAGATTTATTTGATAGCTTCCTTCAATGGCATCACATGTTAAATTGAGCGCAATCACCGTTGAAATATTCACATTGTGCGGGGCAATATGCCTACCGCCACCATCTGGATCATTATTATATTTGAGGTGAACAGTTGAATCTTGTACTTGTAATACCTTAATAACATTCCTAACCGATTGTTTTAGTTCCTCCGCGTTGTATCCGGGAAACTTGAAATTACGCAGATCGGCTTCTGTGATATTGTAACTGGTTAGGAATCGTTATTTATTGTCGCTGTTGTCATTAATTATTGTTTGAATAATTAGTTCATTGATATATTCCATGTCAGAAACAAGCTGATTTAATATTTCAACGTGTTTTCGCTATTTTGTTTGCCGTAGTTGTTCTAGTTGTGTTTCATTTAATTGATTAATTTCATTAAAATAATCAGTGATGTTAAATAGCGTAAATGAAATAGTAACAGATAAATCAACTGTTCTTTTAATGATAAAATCCCATTGCAACGTGTTTTTGTTGGTAAATATAAATCTATCGGCGATTTTTACTTTTTTATATCAGATAAATTTTCTCGATATATGGGATTGATTTCATGATATGATTATACGTCCGTGGTTAAGTAGGTGGCGGATTTTTTCGGTGGTTTTTCAGGCCATCCTAACACTGTTCTTAACGAGCTGTTATAGATATCTACAGCGTATCCCTCTGTGCTTATTTCGATCGACGACGAGAGCGTCGGTTCATGAAGTTTAATAGCTATTTTTGTTTCTTTTCCAGTGATTGATTTTATTCTACGCTGAATTTCAGCATCGATTTGCTCAATTTGGTACGATCCGGTTGGTAACGAAACAGTTTCCCATGCTGGAGTTCCATCGGGTTTATTCCACAAAAACCTTAACGAGTTATTAGGTTGCTGACCGCCAAATGCAACCGATTGGATATTAGGCCAGCTATTATATACTCGTAATTTTGCCAGCGCGATCTCGCGCACTGCAATCGGAGAAGGGAAGTTCACACTAAATTGTGGGTTTGTTGATGTTATTGATATCATGTTTGTTCGTATCGGAGTGGTATTCTCCGCGATTCGTTGAAGCAGTTCGAGTGACATTATTCTTAACGCTGTCTTCAATTTCCAATTTCAACATCGCGGAGTTATACAACTGGGTCATCGTGGAAAATTCAACATCGGATATGAACGAATTATCTATCGACAGCGAGATCAACTCGGATAATTTCGAGTAAGCGTCAAATAACACCCGGTACCGAGATGTATAATCGGCGAGTTTTTTCTGAGAACACGATGATAACTTTTTAGTTATTGCGGTGGCGACTGCCGCGATTGTTGTTTCCGCGGAGATAGCAATTGGAACTGCAATCGGAGCCATCATGGTCACCGTCGACAAAATAACCCCGGCGCTGGCCATCACACCAGACACCGAGTACACGGTGATGTCGATGATTGCTATGCTGCGTCGGTATTTTTTCATTTTCTCACGATAGCGCTCAGAAAGTGATTTCAAGTTCGCGGAAAATTCTTTCACGGTATCATATCGATATCGATGCGATAGTGATACCTCTGGGACTATTATCGGTTCAATTGATTTCATCGACGTCATTACTATTTTAAACCCGCTAGTGTTTTCAATTATTCGCCATCATTAAGGGGCCCAGGGCAGGCCAGGTGGGTAGATGGGTTGGGATGTCGTACGTATGGTAGCTTCAGCCTGAAAAATCATCTACATGTTCTAAACACCAAGTTATTTTTGATCTAACGGTGGAGCTATCAACCGCGACGACATGAAAGTGTTGACCGTTACTCCTGATAATTAACATCGCGGTGCCACCAGAGTAGGTTTTTCCGCCCGCGATCATATTAAATTGATAGATAGAGATCCACGTTAGCCTGTAGATACCTTCGATCCCCGTTGGACTGTAGGTATTATCGCCGCCCGCCCCCCTCTTACAGAGACCGGCGGACAATGTAGTATAAACGTCTCTTATCCAATCCATGGTTCCATGATCGACCGTATACACAACATTTTTAATGCTTATGCGTGGATGCGGAATCTTTATCTTTTCAAAATTTTCTTTTAGTTTAAGAATATCATTGTAAATACCTTTGAGAGTCATCGTAGATGTAGCCGGGACACCAAAAATCTTATCGACGACGTTGTTAGTGGGTTTTTGTACCTTTTCAAAATTTTCTTTTAGTTTAAGAATATCATTGTACATTTGGAGATAATTTGTTCTGATTCTGGTAGGATCTATTACCCCCCCCCCCTCGCCCCCTTGTTAGAAAAGAGTGAAGTCAGAAGGTCTCTGGTTTTAAGCTGTGCTTGGTCTTTGAGATACAGGTCGATGTGAAAAAATTTTGTTGTGATATCTTGGGGGCCATACGTTCCAAAAAACTTATTAACAATTTCGCTGGTGAGTTTTTGTTCGTCAATAGCGCTTTTAATTTCAGCGAGGGTCGGGCCTGTCAGAGATGTGGTTTCAGACACAGGTGTTCTCCCCAAAATTTATCCACGATGGTATTAAGTGTTGTTTGTCTCACCATAAACATATTAATATCTTTGAGAGTCATCGTAGATGTAGCCGGGACACCAAAGAAATTATTAGCGACGTAGGTATTGTGGGTATGCTTGCCAATAAACTCGCTCATTTCAGCGAGAGTCATGCCTGCCACAAGCGGGGTTCCAAACAACTTAACAACGACGTCGTTAGTGGGTTTTTGTACCTCTTCAAAATTTTCTATTAGTTTAGAAATATCCGTGTAAATATCGAGATAATTTGCCTTGATTTCATTATCATTCATCATCCTCCCCGCCTCCTTGTTCAAAAAGAATAAAGATAGAAACCTTTTAATTTCAGCGAGGGTCATACCAACCACAAGCGGGGTTCCAAAGAATTTATGTACGACATTTTTGCGAAACGTATTATAACCTCGTATATACTCATCCAGATCGCGGCCGTGGGCGGCAATCCTGTCGGTGATCGTAGACACAAGTGCGCCTGGTTTAAGTTGTCCACCGTTGGAATACAGCCCAATAGAGTTTTCAGCGGCGTCGCGCTGCCGTATCAAAATGTCATCCGCGGATATATTACTGCTTTTCAATTTACCCTGGCGATCTTCAAATACAACTATTTCGTTCGGGTCAACACTTGCTAACTTTAACGTCTCAGCGATTTCATCTTCAATTATTTTTTTTACATCCTTGATAGAACCCGCAGATGTTTCCGCGGTGGGTTTCGACACTGACAGATCGTCCCCAAATATCAATCATTATTGTTAGCGCAGCTCGTGTTTTCAATTTATTGATTCTCTAAATTTACCTTGTAATTTCCCACTCGTGTATTTATTTACAACCAGATGAGGTGGTTTCTGTGACGATGAAATCTTCGCGAGAACATTTAATACTTCACGGCCGCATATCGGTGGATCATTTAATTTTTGTGTTGGCAGCGTGGAATAAAAAATCGGAAACTCTTTCAGTTTCATCGAAGATTTTATATACCGCATAAACTCGCTTGGCGGAGCTAACCCATATGAATCAAAATAGACAATCCCACTTGGATCAATCGCGTATGCAACCCAGTGAGTTCCCGATCCGCTGCTGTTATCAAGATTGATGATACCGATTTCAACGCGTTTAGGTTTTCTCGGTAATTGATCTCTCATAAAAACCCCTCTGAAGTTTTTTATCGCTAGTTTTTTTAGCAGCATCAATTAAATCAAAATTGGACATGGGAAGTATTGGGCTTTCAACTAATAAACCGTTCCTGGTATTCTCAGACCGGATCCATGAACGGATCTCCCGCTGTACCATGAATATGGAGTTCCTGGTAGTCTTAAACCCTTTCCCTTTCTTTATATCCTTTCCCAGTTGCCTTTTTCAACGCCATCCCCGCCGCGGTCCCAACGGCTCCCATCGCCGCCGCTTTCGCCACCGCTGAGTCAGCCGCTGAAATCAATGCTGGTATTGCGGCTAACAATGGAAATATACCGCCTGATTTTATCATATTTGCGACTGCAGCCTTTGAAAATACAATTTGAACCCCTCACTTTTTCTTTAGCGCATCATTGAAATGTTTTACTTGACGATCCGTCAATGATATTTTATGTGTACCGCCGGACATCTGCGCTGGTTTTAACGTTATTGTGGTTCCACATTCTTTAGCGGATTTTGATTTTAATTTCTTGACCTGACCATCAGTCAGCTTGACACTAACAACACTATATGGCATTTTATTGTAAAACTATTTATGCTTTCGATTGATCTAATTGTGAATCGTTTACATATTTTCCACTGGTGCATCAACGATTCTCATTCGTCCACCAGCTCCTTCTAACAACATTGATTTATCGCTGAGAATGATAGCAACCGCTCTATAATCAACACCACCAGGGGCTATACGAGCTCGAAAATATATGTCAACGACGGATTGCTTTATTAAATCAAGATGCTCCAGCGAAAAGTAATAAATCGGATATAGGTTTTTAAAACCAAGTTGCGATATTTGCAAACCGGTATCAACATTTTGATCACGGCACATAAATGACAGCATCCGATGATACACACGTGCTATATGGTTGTTTTCGTAATTAAGCTGTATATCCTCAGATGGTTCTTGTTGTCCGTTTATTCTCAGTGAAACCTCCTTGACTCCTAATCGATCAAATATCATATGACTGCGTTCTTGGGAACCTAATCGATTCCTATTCTGCAGCGCAATAAATATATGACGTGGGGCTGAAACGCCTTGTTTGGCTGCTAAGTGCCATGTAAATCTATCATTGACGTTATCCTCCTTGGCATCAGTTGTTACTGTTAGCCAACTTAGCAATGATTTGCCGCCTGCGTCCATAAATGAGAGCAACCGCTCTTCTGCGGTAATTGATGGGATCATTACTGGCATCCACAATACTATTTTACTCAAAACAACTTTACCATCATCGACACCATTAGCATGACAAATTGCGTCATTATCATTGCCTTTTCGCACTAACGCGATTGTGTGTTTGACTCCATAGATGACTTTTCTGACATTTCTGCAGAATCCAAATATGTGATGGAGTGGAATCGCACATGAAAAATATCGCTGCTGTCCTTGCAATGCTCCTTTTCGTGTTGCAAATCCTAAATTGAAATAACCATTAACGCCTCCGAGAATATCAAACGCAGCTCCTGGTCTAGCTCGACGTTCTGGATTAGCTGCTTCTTGTTGATTTGCTTCTGCAGTATCTGGTGCTGTTAACACTTTAATGTATTGAAGGTGGTCAGCGTTATCAGAGGTATCCTTTGCAAACATCATAGACGGACCAGCCGATCTTGTATAATCATCAGAATATCTTGCTAGTCCGATTATTGTTGTTGCAACATCAACCTCGCGGTCTATTGATTCAATTTCTTTTCCATCAATGAGATATCTTGCACTTTCAAATAACGCCATTATGCAATTATTAACAAAACCAACTAGGACATTTGCGTTATCTGCATATGGGGTATCAGCTGCAACATTTGTTACGAGTTTCCCCTCGATTTCAATAAATGCTTCACATGGCAAAAAGTATTTACTGGTATCTTGAACTTGAAGTTCAATTCGCGATCGTAGGTCGGGTTGTATTGCATGATAGGAACAGTATTGATAATCGCAGACGGAATTGTCCTTGGGTACTGGGGCTTCTATATCGAAGGCCGGATCAGCTGTTCGTTTAAACATTATATTAACATACTAGTGTTTTCAATTGTGAAACTCTTTGTAATCATTGTCGTTTTTGTTTTCGTTTCAAACCACTTCCTGCTATCGCGTTCATGATAGCGCTATCTGTTACCGGTGAAGTCGTCAATGGCGACGGAGTCACCGAAGCAGCCAACGACGCTAGTTTTTCTTCCACTGCGCTATTAATTGCTTTCCTGATTTTTGCAGGCATCATTGTCGTTGATGGCAGCGCTGGTGGTGTCACCACCGACTTCGTCGCTGTTGGTTTCTTTCGCACCAATGATGTTATTTTATCTTTCGCGGCAGAAAATGCCTTTCCGGCAAGATTTCCAAAAGCGCTGATTCCCTTATCACGAATAACATCAATGGCCTTCATTGATAATTGTTTAGCTAACGGCGCCACGTTTGGGGCCATTCTTGTAAATAACCCCGCAATGGTATTGCCGAAACCATCTCCGTAATATGCTCTATAAACAGGCAATCGTGAGTTTACCACGTACACGCTTACTGGTTTATCATGGTTGTAGTGTATAATCATCTTGTTATAAAAACACTAGTGTTTTCAATTATGAAACTCTTTGAGTAATCGCTTTCGATTAATCACTACAATCCATAGGATTTTCATCATAACCATGAGCATCTCTGTGATTTTCAACTAATTCAGCAATGCCCATGATACCGCCGGCAAATAATCGTCTACAAACATCAGCTGCTTCATTAATTATCTCGACGGAGTTGTTTCCGGCTCGTTTTCCCCCGATAAGTACTTCTAACCGTGATATATCACTGAGAATATTACCAGGACATGTCACGGTTGCGTTGAAATCCAAAGGATTTCCAATCGAATATCCTTTTCCGCTTGTTTTCTTTGAAGCGGCTTCTGCTCTTATGTCTATTTGTTCCGGGATTGGATCCTCCGTATAACGTGGTGGTTGTGGACCGCTTTTAACCGCAGCTAGAAAGTCATCATAACCAGGGTGCTGCAACGCTGTGATTATATCCCCGCCGCGTTTCGCTAAATATATTTTTGATGCCCAAGTGTCTTTGTTTTCTACAAAATTTCTAGACTTGTCGTCTTTTAATAAATTATCTCTTTTACCCTTTGGAAAATTTTCTCTATCAAAATCAGCTAATTCGGAATCCGTATGGTTTCCTCTAATTTCATTTAATGCTGCGACTGTAAACATATTTTCAGGTGAATAGTCTCTTCCTGCAGCTGCACCTTGCTGTTCTTCCTCGCGTTCTTCAATTTCACGTTGAGTTTTTATATCACTTGATAGCTGTTGTATCCCTGCGTGCGTTTGTTCGGTCTCTGCTGCTATCTTTTCAAGCGTATCAAGCAGCGGCGCCTTCGTTGCTCGTTCTTTTTCAGGAATATCTCCGTATATCGCTGCTTCAGTTAACTTTTTTACATCTTTGGTCGCACTTGTTATCGGAGTAAACAGTTGTTCACTTGACACAGAAAAGTCAGTTTGCATTTGCTGTCGTTGTTGAAGGTTCTAGCGAAGTCTGTCTCGTACCGGTATAAACTTTTTAATTGCTGCTAGCCGCTCTCGGGCTAATCTAGTTGTAAGCTATTCACTTACCATATATTGTTTGTGAACTGAGTTTTCAAATGTGAAACCTTTTGGGTTTCCACGTGAAGACTATATCACAATTAAAAGTTGAGTTATTAAATAATATACCATCAAGCTAACGTATCCATCTCCGACAGGGTTGAACTGTACGACGCTATCCGCGAGTGTTTCAGAAATAACATCGCTGGGGGTTTCAGAATTGTAATATCTGAGAACGGCGATGAACGATTTTTGTTAACGACGCGGCAACAACAACAACTACGTGAAAATGGAGGCGTCGCGGTGATTACTTGCTACCACAACCAGATCATCCAATACGCACATAACTTCATGAGCAAGCCCAAACTGCTGAGTATTCTTTCAGGAGAAAATCCTATGTGAGTGTTACAAAAAACGCTAATTTTTTTTTTACTGAAAGCCTTTTTTTATAGTAACGCTCAAGTTGTTAGGATGCGGGTTTTTCCTCGTTTAACATTTTTCTAAGATCACGAACCTTAGAACTAATTTCAGTTTGTTTTTGATACTCTTGGCCGAGCTTTTGACGTATTGCTTCAACGGTGCTAAATAGCGTTATAAATACATTAATGTCGTTACCGTACAAACAAGCATTGATGGACTTTTGAATTCTTTTCACGAGCCTGTACATCTTAGGCAAAACATAACGACCCTTACTAGACTGATACTCAATGTCTTCATATTCCGAGGTAATCCTGTCGCTGTCGAGACCTTCAGATAATACTATTCCTCGATTTTTTAAATTTGAGATTTCAGCAATTATAGCATTTACATCTTTGATATCCATTATTTATATAATACAGTTTACCTCTAATTATTAAAAAAATATATGGGGTCATTTTTGACCCTTTTGTTTTATATTATATACATTATATACTTAATTAATGGACAGTACAATGCCGTATATCTCCACTCGAGTGTTGTGGCAGATTTTAGGCATAGCATATACTTAATTAACTTAATTAATGGACAGTACAATGCCGGATATCTCCACTCAAGTGTTGCGGCAGATTTTAGGCATAACATATACTTAATTAACTTAATTAATGGACAGTACAATGCCGTATATCTCCACTCGAGTGTTGGGGCAGATTTTAGGCTTGACATATACTTAATTAACTTAATTAAGGATGGATTATATTTGCAATGAAACGATCATGGAATTTGTGATGTGATGGTGGGAGTGTCAAAACCAAAACCAACAATGCAACACCATGAAAATCAAATTCATCGTTGCAATTAGGTTGAACATCAACCCACGCTACCGTAAATGCGATAGTCATGAGTTGCATTGTTGGTTTGGTTAGGGAGGTCCGCCCTCTCCCCTACCCAATTAATAGAAAAAACATCTATCGTTTCACTATCAAACAATATGTTCGCTATAGTGGGGATTGAACACATACGATATCTCTGTTCTAATCCTCTAGACAAATGCGTTACTGATTAGGCCACAAAGAGCTGTATATACAAAGAGGAATTTTTAATATATAACTGCAACTCTCACATAGTAATTTTAACCACGCCTACTTACTTCAATGAATGGGAAATCCAATGTGGGGTTTTCGCAATTGAAAACACTAATGTTTCATGCTCGTTCCGGCTGAGTGAACATAGGTAACGCGTTGGATTATAAAGAACGTTTGTACTGAAAGTGTAATAGCTGAACGAAGATGGTCTAAGGATTTAAATAAATACAACTGTTTAAATGATGCAGTTTTAGCCAAGCGACAATAAAAAGTTTTAGAAATGTTAAAAGTTGTATTTATTTAACTCTACTGAAACTCACAATCAAGTGTATTTACTCCATTACAGTCACGTGTGCGCGCGCACGTCAATTATACCTCTCTCTCTACCTGTAAGAATAGCAGACGACACAAATACCTTGACGGTCATACTACAAGGGAACTTAGTGATTGGAGTGTTATGAGTGGTGGCGGACTTATCCATAAAGGCTTTATCTCCCTTGAATCGTTTCAGATGTATATGAAAATTGTATCCTGTGTGTGATTTTCTTTGACAGCTGATTTTTGAATTCCTTCTGCAACAAATCGTATTGAAGACCTACAAATATCGAACTATCTACTGGCTTCAATCATTGACTAAAATATTTTCTCCTCGTTAGTTTCTGTATCAAATGATTTGACATGTTTTGCCTTTTTTGCGTGTTTGCCGGTTCCACCTAATTTTGTATTCTGACTTTGAGTAACAACTCGTAAGTTATCCAATTTGTTATTTTGAGGGAATACATCAACGTGATCAATCACAAAACCATCTTTGATCAATCCTTTGTGACATTTGTATGCGAATCGATGACAATAATATTTCTTCTTCCGGCAACAAACATCAAATAACCTCTATTATTTACCCATCCAACCGGCTTCTTTAGTCTGCGATGCCTGACAACACCATCACGGGATGCTTCATAATTAACAAGCACTAGATGGGGTCTGAAGTCTTGGCTCATTTGTATAATAATACTACTTGTCTATTTTATATCTGCTTTAATTATAAACCTCTTGATATAATCTTGAGGAGTTTTTATGATTTTGTCGCTGTCGGAGTCATCGGTAGGATCAATGACTGCATTTTTTATTCGTTTGTCATAGTAGCGTTTTATTTCCCTGTAACGTTTACCCCCACAAGCAAAACATATTTGTGATTTCCCACGAACGCCAACATGGCAAACCAGACAAGGGGTCGGGCCAAAAGAACCGCTTTTCACACTTTGTAAATGATACCCACAGAATTCGCTTCTGCATGATTTGTTACACGGGGTTGTTGATCCAATCATAAGCCACTTGCAGTGATTCATTATACTATATTTTTCTATTTAAATACTTGTTTTAATTATATGAATGATGAATTCGAGAGATTATCAGCAATTAAGCATTACAAAAACGTTAAATTTAATCTCGATAGAACCCTCAAAGATGTGCCAAAACGGGCAATAACGGAAAGAGCTCTGATAAATAAAATACGCGATTGTATTAATGAATTCAAACACGACGGTGCATCTCATAGCTGGTCAACATTTCGAATTGATGGAGTTGTTGATGACACCATGAACAACAGCAACGCAGCGTTGATGTTATCACAACTTGGCAACAAAAAGTATTTTTTTAGGGTGAAATTCATTATCCGTGTAGAATCAGGCGGTTGGATTATACGAGACAAATTTGAACCGATTCTCAAAGACAAGAAAACAGTCGTTGTTAGCCGTGATTCTAAGCCGGGTCTGTTAACTGGAATTGACAAACCATACTATGAACGAGCATATCCTGAAACAGCAGTTGTGTATGGGATATATCCGTTAAATGAAAAACCCGATATAGGAAAACTTAAACCAATGAAACAGTCGTCGCCGGCGACTTTGTCGTCAGTGGATTTGCCACTCAATTGTGTATCAGCACGAATAACAGAACATTTTACAAATGCATCCCGAGGGAACAAACTTACCGATCTACGGCGTAGGACACTAGCTCAATGGGAGTTAACGGTGAAAGACCGCAGAGCAACTATTAGCGATATAGCAAAATTAGAAACGTCGCTGAGATTTCCAATAACCGTTACAACGATAACCGGAGAAGTTTTATACGAATTAAAATATAAATCAAAGGGAGCTCCAATCAAAATTATTGATCATAACGAACACGCATGGACGTCCGCGGTCACAATATTTCCACGAAACAGAACAATAAAGTATATACCTGGCGAATTTTTACAAGAATTCTCCAGGGATGGTTTTCTCGTTGAAGAGAAACTATTCGATGATATTGCGCATTTGAGTAAAAACGACCCCGTGTCGGTGTGGTTACTTCGCAGCACTGAAAACGACACAGATACCTTTGACCAATTTGTGAGACCAAAAGGTAATTATACCGCACTGAAGCATTTCACAACAAAATGAAAAAAAAAACAGCTAGCGGATTTTTAACGGCGTGTGGCGAAGGCAACAACAATGATGAAATCATCAACGATGAAATCATCAACGATGAACAATTATTGACAAACTGTTTTACAATCCCGTCGGTTGCAGCTCATTTTGCGAGAATAAAAAACGCATGGAAACCAACACGCGTAGAATTCTTGCCAGACATTGAGGCTAGTTGTTTAGAATTTAATCATGGTGGTTTATGGAATAAGAAATACGACCATGATAATATCATTTCAGTTGATATGGTTGCTTGTTATCCAGCGAGTTTTCTTGGTTATGGAGAGTGTACTGAGTATTTTAAACGATTTGGACACCCCGTACATGAAATGACTCGTGTTGCAATTAATGGTCCGCTGCCTGATTTTGATTTAACTGGATTCGCTCGTGTAGTATCATTTGAATTTGCAGCAGGACTTCATCGCTGTTGTTATATTTGGATTGGTAGACACATGTCTGAAAAGAAGTGGCTGCCAATAGCGTTATTACGGTTCATGATTGATACAAAAATGTTAATTTCGCGACGGTCAGTGAAGCAATTATATCATATCGGAAACAAACCAATGTCTGGTTACCAACACCGGAACGGCTTGATAGTATAATTGAGGAATCCAGAAAACATATTGATGCCGACGAAGAATATATCATTGAGTGGTCCAAACGGGTATTTAATCAACGAAACATCGAAGCAAAAGATCTCGGCAGAAGAATAATCGGAAACTTCACTCAGGGAGGAAAAAAATGCGACTATAGACGATATTGTTCACGGCTGATTATGGATAACACCGAATATGACTTTGTAGTCGCGGATGCAGTATCCAAAAACATATATGTGGATCGTAAAGACGCTTTCTTGTCCTATGGAACAAAATTGGGTACAGTTGTTACTTATAGCGACGATTACAGATTCCCGTATACACATTTGAGGTCGTCGATGCTGGGTTATGCTTGTATTAATTTATTTTCAATGATAAATATATTTCCTGACACTGCGGTTAGAGTTGCCGTGGATTCATTTACATTAACAGCAAGTACAGTTGCGCAGTTGCTGAATTCACTAATTCGGATGAAAGTTAGGATCATGGAGAAGTAAAAAAGAAATGCTGCGTGAGTATTCTGAATCAGCAGACGTTGAAATTAAAAGTAATTACTTACGCGGTGATAATTTATCAGAGCGTTCTAATGCACCACCGATATCAGATCCAATTTGTAGATATAAAACAGTTTATTTAAACGGCTGTGGCGGGTCAGGAAAAACGACTCGGGCGATTGAATTATATCAAGGTAGAGCAAATATGATTGTGCTGACACCGACCCATAGACTAGCGCGAGAAATAAAACAACGAAACTTCGAAGCTTGCACTTATCATAGTTTTTTTCGATACAACGGCGACAAATGGACCCCTGAAACAATGGGCGAAAAATTCATCCCTGCGGTTATTATTTGGGATGAGATATGCACGGTTTCGGTAGATGTATTAAAAATGTTTCTTGATTGGTTGCTTCAAAAGAATACAGCGGTAATAATGTGTGGAGATCATGGCCAACCACCACCATTTGTCGGCGCGGGTCCACATGATTGGTTAAGCGAGTACGTGGATTATTATGAAGAAATTGATAGCGATTACAGGTCGCTCGATAAACAATTAAGTGAGGTCAAAAAATTAATCAGATTACAACCCGATAAATACAATGTGAAATAATTCGGGAAGTGATTTCTGAAACTCCCATGGAAGAATTTTGGGAAGTATGGAGGCCGATCGATTTTGTAGTGGCGAGTAGAAAGATAGTTAGAGACAAACTTCAGCAGCAATTATTTGAGCTTCATAAAGAAAAATATCCCCTGACAAAAGTTCTATTGTGTTATAGACCCGCTGACACAAGGCGGCAAAACATCGAAGTCGAAATTCCAGGACAAAACGAAAGACAAACACTAGTATTAAATGATATTGTGCTGGTTGATATCAGTGTTGTCGAAGACGCATTGCGTGCTAATAAATCGCCATGGACACTGGGTTACGTAACAACAATACATTCCTCGCAGGGATTAACCATCGCGGATACAATTGTTTGGATAGTCGATAATCGCACTGAGTGGTCAAATTTAGTCTATCTTGCAGTGTCTAGAGTACGGCGAATAAATCAGCTTCGAAGAATTGTTTTCGATGCCGACACCACAATGGATGATATTGATGTTAGCATCATTAATAAACAAACTCTCCGGTTACAAACAACAAGACAAAAACAAAAACAACGAGAATTTGATATTGATGCTGAATTAATAATTACGCTGAAGCAACAACAGAATAATCACTGCGCGAGTTGCAATTGTAAAATGCGTTGGCAGTATTCGGATAAAGATCCTCGCCAATTCACCGTAGACAGAAAAAATAACAGTCTCGGTCATGTCAGAAACAATGTGATGTTGACTTGTCTTGAGTGCAACAGACGCAACGGCGCTAGTTAAGACCATGCGGCGGCAATTGAGTATCGTCAGGAATCACTTGTAATTGTTAGCGTGTAAAACCCCGCTGAGGGGCAGTTGAATCCAATTTATAGATTGGAGGTCTACCAGTTGATCGTGTTATAGTAGATATGCTATGTGTAGTGACACTCCAAATAGGATCAGTAGCCCTTTTTTACCACCTTCGAGTTCTCCTGGTTCATATAAATATCTCACGGTGACATTGCCAAGAATTGGCTGAGAAACGCTATTCCGCTGTGGTTGTGGTATATACTTTTTTTTATTGCGTTGTTAGGTTTCATATTGATTGCTCTGGTAATCTCGTTATTTAGCGCTGCAACATCCCCTGGTAACCTTTTGACCCATTCACGGGATCGCTTTTCTTGGACGAATTCTTTTGCGTATTGATATCCAAATAACCGCTCAGCAAGAGTCCGATTAAATCGTTCAAAAATTGCCTGATCGCGATGTAGTGCAGTATGCCCCCGTCTGATGGTGTCATTGTGATGTTTCATTGTAGATGCAACCACACCCTAAAATTCCTTGCCAGGATCATCTTGTAACAGATTTGGCCAGCGTAGTTGGCCTCGTCGATAAATCCTTTTAAATTCGGAAGCAACTGCAAGTGATGATTTTATTTTTAGCGGTTCTGCTTGTTTGTATCAACTCGCAACGTCAACTACGGTTAGCGCGTATTTGTAACCGTTGTCATGTGGTAAAAACAATAAATCAGCTTGATGAACTTCATTGGGTCCGGTAACATCAAAATGGGAGAAATTGATTTGTTTAGGACGCGGTAGATAAATTTGCCATATAGCCTGTTTGGATAACCAATTAGCCGCAGTGGCCTTTTTCACTTTTGCGGCGTTGGCGAGTTTATTGATTGCAGCGTTACCCCTCCAGTATCCTTTTGGAGAATAATAAATAGATTCCATATTATTAATTACCAGAGCCCATCATCAATTTGCCTTTCATAGCTGATTTTACCAACCACGAAGCCAACTTTTCTTTGAAAGATTTATCAGGAATAGCATTTAACGCATGAATTAATTTCACATCCGCGAGACGCCTGTGTTGCAAATTGCTGCTTTTATATGCAACATCATGAGCATGACACGCCTTATCAATGGCGTTTATCGGATACTCGCCGGGCCGCGGCTGATTTTGATCATCAAGTCTGATATCTAATCGTGTTCCGGGGCTACAGTAGCTATATCCTGGAAGGTGCTTTTCTTCTGGATACTTTGCCCACGACGTTCCAGGGAGTTTTACTAACTTGGCTGCGATATCACCTCCTCTTTTTTTTAAAAACATCTCCGGATTTTATAGAAACAAATCTGAACTTTTTTATACCACATGTTGCACATCTACCAGTAAGTGCAGATCTGTTATTTCTAGTTGTAATCGTCGTCACATCATTTGTGCCTGTACGCGTTTTACACTTCACACAATATAGATCCATAATTTATGTATAAAGATATGAATATAATTGATTTTTCAGCGACTAAAACAAGAGAACCAGTTAAGCATCATGCAGCGCTACCAAACTCTATCCACGTAATTATAATCGGGCCATCTGGATCCGGCAAGACGCAAGTGTTGCTCAATTTAATAATGAGATGGATGAAGTGGGATAAGTTGTATTTAGTTGCTCCTAGCGTAGATGATCAACGATGCTATGAAGTGTTAAAGGATTTTAACGAGAATGCATCAGAAATTAAAGGCGAGAATGTCATTGATTTTATAACTGATATTGACGAGGCACCATCCGTGGATGACCTTGATGGGAGCATTAACAATTTAGTCGTATACGACGATGTGATGTTAGACAATCAAAAAAAAAAACCCAGCTAGAATATTTTCCCGAGGCAGGCATAAAAACACCGACGTGATATATGTCACTCAACGCTACACTCAGATTCCAAAAGTGATCAGAGATCACTGTAATATTCTTGCTGTGTTTAAAGGCGTTGATACACATACGCTACGAAATATTTGGCAGACATGGTGCTCTGATATGGACTTCAATCAATTTCGAAATTTCTTTAGTAACGCTCAGTCAACCCCGCATGGATTTGGTTAACCTGTAGCAGCGGGGGGGGGGGGGGGGGGGGGGGGCGATGACAACACCGCTGCGACGTTTTATGGTTTAGCAACGAAAACGCGAATAGAGTATCACCGCGCAAACTCATGTTTTGAGCAAGAAATCAATAAGTCTCCGTTTACCAAATGGAGACTTTCTTTTTTTTGGGTTAAAATATGAGATTTCGTAGGAAGGCTCTATTTTCCGTTTTGAGGGCTTAAAGTGATTTTGTCGGAAAAAGTTGTCCGATTCGCCCCCCCCCCCCTCCCCCGCTGCTAATAACAACCAATATATTTTACAAAACGTTCGCGTTCTGGTGAACAAGAAAAATATTTAAAAAAAATAAATAATAAATAAATAAGTCAAATAGGACGAATTAACTTAGAAAAATGAGTTACTATCCAGGTCACATTATCCTGACAGCAGGCCGACTATTCCTAACAATAACCTCATAATGATGAGCGCCATGCAAGGCAGCTGTTAGTACAATTTGTATAAGTCTTTGATATGACTCGGCCGAGGATCAAATCCACGACCTCCAGCTTCCGCGGTGGACGCTCTAACCACTAGGCCACCAGAGCGGTCCGAGAGGACAATAATAAAACGTTTATTTCAAATGATGTAAAGTGACGTCTTGTGTCGTTGATTCGTGCAATTATTGTTGTCTTAAAATATAAACCTATGTAATCGATCAGACATATTCGAGAAGTCTACATGTGAATGTGATAACCCACAGTTCTATAATTCTATTCCATTATATTGCTATACCAGTCTCACAATTTTGTCTTATCCATACGTTTAGTATGATTTTTTAAAATGTTGCCGTACATGTACCTTGTTTCCAATTATCGCGTTGCCTTGAGACGGTCCCTCGTTGAAAGCACATGTCGGCTTTGAATGAGATCGACCGACCCTCATTTCATCCATTCTGATGATTATTTCAACTCATCTGTATGTTTCGAGTAACTGCTACAAACTTATGTATTACTAGATGACGATATTTTATGATGTCTTTTTTGTTTACAGTGTATTTTAATCTAATAGTGCCTCCCGAAATGTGCTCCGCTACTTTGTAATGGCGTTGTTGTTCCCAGCCAACCATGTTGCTTAGCGCGTGGTAGCGTTCTCGTTTCTAACCCGAATCGGAGAATCTCGAATGTCTCCGTTGTTTGTTTATGTAAACATTAGAGGTTCTCCAAGGGTATAGAGAGTATAAATACGGCTCCCGTCATTGCAGACGAGAGACTGACAGCATTGAAATCAGAACTGTCTAATTTCGGACCATGAATTAAAAATTCTAATTCTAAATTTTCCTCAGTCATGAATAATTTTATACAGGTAAAAACCCTCTGTGAAAATGATATATTATTTAAATGACTAAATTCGGATTTGCCCAGATTTTTATTTATACAAATTTCGGATTTGTCCGAAATTCGGATTTGCCCAGATTTTGATTTATACAAATTTCGGATTTGTCCGAAATTCGGATTTGTCCAGATTTTGATTTATTCCAAATTTCGGATTTGCCCAAAATTCGGATTTGTCCAGATTTTGATTTACACAAATTTCGGATATGACTTTTATAGTTTATTTATATGGTTTCGGTAATTAGGATTAGTACCAGTCTCCAATACGATTAATCTTTGATGTTATAAAAACATTAACATTATTTTATAAAATGTTTATTTTATAAAATCAAGTTCATAAAACACTGATGCTGAAATTGATGTCTTTTTAAATATACATACAAACTTGTGTTTTAAACAAAAAAGATTGTTGGAAATATTAAATGTATAGTCATAAAGTAAAATTATTATGTCAATGTACTTGTGATCTTGTGAATATTCGAGAATAAAAAATAAGAGAGAGAGAACACAATAAAAAGTAAAACATAATTTATTTTGTATTTACTTGGCATAGATATTACAGTTTTTCATTCTCCTTTGTAATCTCTTCTGCCGTTCTAGTCTTTTATTGTACAGAAATATCAATACAAACACCACAATAAAATGGCTACACTCATTTCACCTCAAGCCAGTACCAGACGAACCCGGAATAGGTTATGACAGAAAGAACCTTAGCAAACGGTCGTAACAATATTACACAGTCTACGGACTAATGATAAAGATAGTCATGCATCACGCATTAGTTTAAATATATCTTCCTTGAACTGACCATGTGGCAGATTCGTGATGACCTCACGATATGCAATATAAAGCATCGATCTAAAAATGGTATGCGACCTGTACATATTCCCCCCCATGTCATAGAGTTGAAAATGCGCTTGTTCCTTGCGGCTTTAGCATTTGCTAATATTGGTAAGATAAACTTTTTCATATATAATAATGTAGGGTCATCACAAGTTGCATGTAATATACATTGATGTTATTTCTCATTGAAATTATTTTGGAATTTTAAAGTCGAATCAAGCTTGAACTTTGCTGTCCCATTGTAAATGTTTGGTAATAACTTGTGATCAACGTACTGTATTTGATTCTTTGTAAATTGGACGATAGTATGACAAATAGTTCCCGATCGCCTGTCCTTAAAATGCCGAAGTCTTCTTGGAAACGCGAAAAGAATATATTTCTGCCTTTCTTCCAAAATTTTATTTATGGCGATATGCTTTTTAAATTAAAGTTCTTGCATTCTAGTATTTAATACAATTTCTTTTATGGGGAAAGGCAAGGTCTCGATTTCGAACAATTTCCAAAACTACCACAGACCATTTACTCTGCATTTCAAATTTAAATATTTAGTCAGTTCGTGATCGTCGTACTAAAGTTTCATCACTGGCAAATTTGCGGTTGTGAATCATTCCTCCAACATTTGATAATCTTCGCTTTGGAGCAAAGCCAAATTTATTTGTAAAAGATATGTCTCTAACAAATTGTGTGTATTTTAATTGAAACCAATATATACGAGTATATAGACCAGATTTGAAAGAAGGCAGTCTGCGTTTAAAATTTCTTCAACATTCCAAAGTATGAGGAACAATTTCAGGTCGGGAAAGAAAGAAAGAAAGAAAGAAAGAAAGAAAGAAAGAAAGAAAGAAAGAAAGAAAGAAAGAAAAACGAAACGAAAGGAAAGGAAAGAAAGAGAAGACATAAAATGATGTGAAACGATCAAAAGCGATTACTAATTGACCAGTACATTATTCGCAGCAATTGTTGTGTCGCAGTTTTGTTCGACTGTAGCGGACTGTACCCTCAACTGCTGGGCACATCAGACCGTTAAATGTGAACACCACATCTGTACATGCGAACATCTACACAACACAGGGTCAGGTACAGTTTACCTGGTTTACATATTCTTCTGTCTTATTCTGAAACGTATTATTCACACTTGCTTACGAGACTTGCATATAATATCAACATTTTGTAATGCATTCTGGGTGTAACATCCCATCCTACGGCCGTGAAGCGAACCTCACTTAACGTTGGTACATCTATAAACAAAAGGGGTGGATACGGTTTCAAAAGTATAGTTACGTTTCGCAAATATTTCTTTAAAATCATGATTACTAATAATTACGATTTAGCTGCTGATCAAGCTGGTCACTATTATTATTATTATTATTATTATTATTATTATTATTATTATTATTATTATTATTATTATTTCGAAAAGTAAATAGACCACCGAAGCAGCCTCAGGTGCCGCCTCCAAATAATGTTACTACTAACATTATCACTGCTGCGTCGAATATTGATGATACAGGCAAAGAGTATGTATGTATGTATGTATTTATGTATGTATGTATGTATGTATGTATGTATGTATGTATGTATGTATGTATGTATGTATGTATGTATGTATGTATGTATGTATGTATGTACGTGCGTATACACATAACAATATTGTTTGGTTTATTTTAAAGTCAAACATTATGACATGCACCCTCAATATTCGCAAAATAATAAACTAGCTTTAACGTCATGAGAGTCTGTTAAGACAATACATCACACATCTGGATATCCAGCATGTAGAGCTGTGTTGTTTGTTCTTTATTACACAGCTTGCCAGGTGAGAACTGACTGCCAGGGTACAGACAATCCAGAACCTCTGCGATGTAACGATCATCAAATCCACTGTGTTAACCATGAATGTCATTGCTCTCATCATGGTCACGATCACTTTGAGTAACAAACGACGAAAATACTGCAAACTGGTATGTCCTTTCCGATGCTATCAGTAATGATATACAGTATATATGGATGACAGTCGTTATTGTTGAAATCTGATATCAATGATGTAGATAGTTTAAGTTATTGTTATGGAATACCTATATTGAACAGTAACATCCAGTTAAAGTTTTACTCTCGTCAAGTACTTAGGTATATAAATTAAAGTATTTGGAAATTTAAGCTTGTTTATTATTTACTATTCGGTATAATTTTCTTGACAATAAAATGATTCTAATTACTGTTTCGTCGATAATTCGGGATATTTATCATAATGTTGAGTTAGCTGCTAAATATTTATAAATCTCAGAGATAGGGATGCTGTCCATGTTAAGTATGCAATGTGATATATATATATATATATATATATATATATATATATATATATATATATATATATATATATATATAATGGTAAATTTAATTAAATGATAAAGTATAGAACTTACCGAATGATTTTGCCATTTTAATCCTGATTTTCCTTTCTATTTGTAGATGCATTCACGTGCAGTGTATATAATGTGTAGCGGAAAATATCGGTTTCTATGTTCAGAAATATTTATTTTGTTCTTCAATATTTCCAAATAAATATCAATTTTTTCTGGTTTTAATTTATATAACAATGATCTATGTTTTCCCCAGTAACCTTGATCTGCCTATGTAGAGTGGTATATTTTTGCATTTTTGTCATTTCGTATTTCTGGTTTGGATTAAATTGATGTTTTACGGCACAGCAACTAAAATTGATTGTCCCTAAATGGAAATTATGTTATGTTTTTAATGTCTTTAGCTAAACTCGAAAAAGGATAAAGCCCAGAGGAAACGTTCCTTAACGTCTTTACACCATTTTGGAAATTTTTGGAGGTAATGTTTTGGAATATGGGGCTAGATGGAGGGACGCCAAGTCAAATCAATGTATTTTTCGATGCAGTCTACTATACGTAATGCATACAGTACATTTTGGAATTTATTAACGGGTAGGTCATCCCCCATAATGTACACAATTTATAGCATGTAAAAATTAGTCCAAACTCGAAAAATGTGATATGCTAGAAACGGGTGGGGTTGGGGAAGGGTGGTCTGAATAGAGACGTTAAAATGGTTCTTCACAAACGCAATAGGTTCATGAAAGAAAACCACGTGTTTATCGCCTGTCTGTGACACTGATGTTAAGCACGAGGTACTAGATGTCAGAAAGAAAGCGGATCGCCATAGTTGTGGGCTAAATTGCGGATGTTAACCCAGAAAAAGTTGTTAGATGAGAAAAAAGTACAAGGTTAACTTAACCATCACTTTAATGTTGTCTGCCTTTGACGATGATTTATGTACAACATAATTTTCATACATACATACATACATACATACATACATACATACATACATACATACATACATACATACATACATACATACATACATGTGCATGTTCAGAGAAGGTGACATAAATACTAATACATGCATATACGGTGCGATGTCCTCTCAGATATTTTAAATACCCATATTATATGATTTTGAAAATTCTGGATATCAAATGCATGCTGATAAACCATTAAATGTGTGTGTATGTGTGTATGTGTGTGTGTGCGTGTGTGTCTTTCGTTATTATTATTATTATTATTATTATTATTATTATTATTATTGTTGTTGTTGTTGTTGTTAAGAATACTTTATTCATTCATTAATTATCGGTCATTTTACAAACACCGATATCCCACGATAGAAAATGTATAACATAATTACAAATTTGTGAACGCGGAAAGTTTCAGGTCAACACTTTTTAAACTGAACGCCCAACCAGATGGCGATTTTAAGGTGATACACTTTGTACATCTAAGCTTGCAGTAGGTTGTACCTATTGGGTGACACACTTCGTACATGTAAACCTGGATGAGGTAGTATTTATAGGTTCTTAAAGCAACACTGACTTTGGATGAGCTGTTCTTTATCGGTAAACGCCGCATGAATATACATTTATATAATGATTTCCGTTTAATATAATATTTTCATACGTTTTTATCCATTGTCTGACGAGAAAATCTTCTCCATTCGTATGAAATATAATTCAGTTTGAATTAAGTCTGGAATAGTACAACACTTTGACCACTATTGCATCCATTCTGATATTCGCCACCGCAAACGAGTGCAATAACATCTTCCCAGCATGAAGATGCTTTTGTTTATTTTGAGTTTTACTTAAGTTTAGCCACATGCTTCATTTGCAAAGTAATCCAGCGATAGTTATCGAGTTGTTTATTCTAATTAACGCGATAGTTATCGGATTGTTTATTCTAATTAACGCGATAGCTGTCAGCTGATGGGACTCGTATAGATCCCTCTATTTTATATGACTGGGAAAATTGTACATAGGGATTTATAGATTGTCTTTATTTCGTCGAGATTTCGATAATGTGTAAATATGTAACATAGGGATCCAAACGGTCGATAATTCTTATTCTCCATATAAAGAGAAAAGGATAAGTTGAATCAATACAGAAGACGAAGATATAACTGTCATTAAACCATAAAATGTACCATATCTCTAGCGATACCAAATATTAAATAGACCATAAATGATATAGGAATTTAATATTTACTAAATATTTGCTTTGTACACACTTAAAGGTATTACCCGCTTATGGAACCTTTCTTTTTCGTGTATCATTACGTTGCGTTATTGTGTGTTTTCTACGTGTAAAAAGAGCGTCAGGTGGCGGTTTTATATTCAGCTTCTTCCTAATCCATTCAAGCCATTTGAATAACTTTTTGTAGTCTGTTTTTGTTCCATTCAAGTTCTCTGCAAAAAAAATATGTGGATATTTTTTTGTTTTAATTTTAGTCTTGTGGTTGTTGTTGATGTTGTTGTTGTTGTTGATGATGATGCTGTAGTTGTTTGAAGTTGGATGCACACAAGTCAAACTAGCAATAAGAATATATTTAAGTCTGACATGGTGTACTCCACTGAAAACAGCGTGTATGGGGAGAAGTTGGAACAGACAAAACGAGAGATTTAAAAAAAAACACAGATTTAAATAAAATCTTTAGATAATTAAAATATTGCTTTGTAAAACAAAATGTTATTTTTCCCTTTTTGTCTTAGTAATATTCACATCCTGTAACTAGTATCTTGTCATTGATCTAATTCAAAGACATAGAAGAAAGCTTGGACCAGTGTTCCTTAACGGCCGCTCCCCGCCAAAAAAAACAACAAAAAAACCCATAGTGTACGGAATAATAAAACGAAATTATATATCAATTCGATCATTCGTTAGGCTCTTTTTCTTTGATTTATTACATGTTTGTACCTTACTAAATAATCTTCGAACTCAACAATCAGCCAAGAATATACTATGGATACAGCACCGTCATTGTTATTAGCCAAAATCACGACCCACCGAGTTCTTGCTGCTTTGACTCGTGGCTTTATTGCTCGGTCAAAATAGATACAATTACCTGTAGATATTGTAAATGGGTGCTGTTTTAAAACAAATCCATTGCGAAAACCAATCGAATTGTAAATGTGAATGTGCAAACTCAAACATTAATTTACATTACCTTACATAATATACTGACTTACGATAAGATAATCATGCACCACGCAATGGTTGAAATATACGTGCTGAACTGATCATAGGATAGATAATATGATGTCACGTGATGCAGTATAAAGCACGAATCCAAAGCAGGTCTGTTTTATTCTGGTACCTGGAAGCGTAACCTGCATATTTGTCCCCTCCAGACAGTTGAAAATGCGTTTGTTCCTTGCGGCTTTGGTGTGTGTAAATATTGGTAAGATAAGCATTTAATAAATAATGTAGTAATATTTTCAAAAGGTATTGCGAGAAGAATGCAAAAATTCATTTTGAAATATATATATATATATATATATATATATATATATATATATATATATATATATATATATCGTTTGTGATGATATTCTTCATGAAATCTGGTTTGTACATTGAAAATGGACATATATTTTTTCGAATTTAGTTAGTACTACTTCTGAAACCTACAGACAATGTCGTCTACTTGTAATGTTAAATGGATTTCACATTCGTGATGTCGTCAAACATTTTATCACTAGCCCTATTGATTATTGCTGTGACGTTTTATAGTCTTCAGTTTAATGCAACTTTCAATAGCAAGCATCATGCTTCTTACATATCTAGAGTGGTTCTAATAAGAACATGGACAATTATAAAGCCCGAAAAAAGGTCATTATCTAATTTCGTACTCCAAAAGTACTAGAAAATTACCCTTCCAAGGCGGTAAATGAAAAGGAAAGGAATAAATGATTAAAACTAACATATTTGTATGCTAGGTAAGGTATAGTTATTAAATATTTGTCATATTCATATATATATATATATATATATATATATATATATATATATATATATATACACACACATATATATATATATATATATATATATATATATATATATATATATATATATATATATAGTGAGTATGACGACTTAGTTAAGAAATTAACTGCGACATTAAATAAATATTTTTTGTGAATAAACCAACGAATCCTTTGCAGCACTAGTTATGTCGCAGTTGTGTTCGACTGTAGCGGACTGTACCCTCAACTGCTGGGCACATCAGACCGTTAAGTGTGAACATCACATCTGTACATGCGAACATCTACACAACACAGGGTCAGGTACACTATACCTAGTTAATATATTCATCTCTGTTGTTCTCTCTATTGTTCTCGGTACTATTTTTATTTACACTTACTTACAGCACATTATGTTATTCTAATTTTGTAAAGCGATATGGGTGTAACATTATCTCACCCCAAGTCGGATATGCCGAAAACATGTTACGTGTTTATGGAACCCATAAGCAAAATATGTGTACCTACTCGTTCTTTCATCTTGATCCATGAGCGACAGGATTTCGTTGGTCGTAATATCTCACTGAGACTATCTGAAGTAAATATTTCTTTAGTAAGGAAAACGATAATTATAACGATGAAATCATATCATACTAATGACGATAACATTAATTATTGCGGACAATTAAATACACCCCCACACGAACATATGCTGCCAATCTCGCAGTGTTACTTCGGCTATTGCTGCTGCATTGCATTTTGATGAAATTGACACTTTTAAAGTATGTATCTATATATGCAAGTACGTACGTACGTACACATGCATGCATACATATATGTATCCGTGTTTGTATGTATAAATTCATGATCTCGCTTTTTCTACTTATTTTAAATATAATCATAACTCCCGCACAACAAAATATTCACAGAAGTGTAGCTAACATGGTTGGCGTTATCACAATCAGTAAATTTAATACATCAATTAGCTGTATAAAATTGGAACTTCAATTAACGACACGTCCACTTTTTATGTAATTATAACTTTATTATGCTGGACTTTTCAAATATCTAAGATGAAATTACATTCAGTATTCATAGACATCATAGTCTCTCTCTCTCTCTCTCTCTCTCTCTCTCTCTCTCTCTCTCTCTCTTTCTCTCTCTCTCTCTCTCTCTCTCCATGTAATGTAATATATATATATATAATTATTGTTTTTACTTAGCTTGCCTGGTTACAGCTGATTGCCAAGGTACAAACAATCCTGAACCTCTGCGATGTAATGACCATCAAATCCATTGTGTGAACCATGAATGTCATTGCGCCCATCACGGCCACAATCACTTTGATTAGTAAAGATTGCACATGCTCCAAACCGGCATATCCTTTCCTGGGCAATGTACAACAAGTATTTGATTTAGAGCTGTAATTTTTTTCCATTCAATTGTGTGCTTTATGAATGGACAAGTCTTTAAACAGGGCAATTTGGGATTTGATTAATAACATAGACCGTTTATATAATAGATGCAAAACAATATTCAATGTAATATTTCAGACAACATAAGTACTATTGTATATTAGGAAATATATTTGAAAATGAAAGCTTTTACATTGGTTTCTACTGCTTCGAATTTGCATTAATTAACATAAAGATGTTATGTTACAAATCTTGATTTTCGGATTAGGCTGAAAATTACATTCATCGTACATTAAGCTTCCCTAGATGAAATTGTATAAAACGAACCGTATATTTCATTTCGAAATTAACCTTTCTACATTTCTATGTGCAGAGAATAATGTAAAACATGAAATTACTGGTTTGAGTGTTTAAAACGTTGTGCTTTTGTGTATTAAATGCAAATAAATAAAATTGTAAATGTTAGTTTATGGTTTTGTGTGTCGAAACAAATGACTTATTTCATTTCTGTCTAATCATCATCAAGAATATATATTTCAGAATTTGGAAAGAAATGTAAGCATGTTTTATTTGTACCCCACCCCCAAACACAATCTAGATGCATACTATCACTCAGTTATTTCGACCTAATATATTTGGTGAATAGGTACAGTAACATTGTCTGTTAACGTATTCAAATCATAGGCTTATGTCGATGTTATTAAGTACAGGAACTGAATAAGTTTGAATAATGCTGAGATGATAGTATTAAAGCGTCTTGCACAGGGTCACGTAGCTATAACCAATTCAATCAGATATTATGGTAAGATATGAACCTACACTTTTCTGTCGCTAGTCTGGTAATAATAAACACAGCGACACTGATGCTTGTAATCGCCTTAAACTTTGTTAACTTATTGATTCTACATCACAGAGACGCCAGTGTATTATGAATCCTTGTAAACCATTCCGTCCTTCCAAGAATGTAGAGTATCACTGAGGAAACTTAGGTATCGTGTTTGTTTGGCAGCGCCGTTGTTTGCCGTCATTTCGTTTGTCCTCAAATGACAATCAAAGCAAAGCTTCGTTTTGGGACAATTTACTTGACTGTAGAAAAATAATGTAGTCATGAGTACGTGAATCTCGCTCAGAAGACATTTGAACAGGCCATTTGAAAAAAGAAGACAGAAACAGGGGAGCTTTAGGACATGACATTGTACCAGACTTTTGAAAAGGTAGACACAAATAATGGATTCTTAGAAAATGCGATTTTAACAGACTTATGAAAAAGTAGATATAAATAGGATAGCGTTAGGAAATGTGAATTTAACAAACTGATGAAAAGGTAAACTTTAGGACATGCAATTGTAACAGACTTATGAAACCATAGACAAAAAAAGAGGGAGCGTTATGACATACGAATTTAACAGACTTATGAAGAAAATGGACATAAATCTGCAAGCTTTTAGGACATACCATTTTACCAGACGTATACAAAAGTTGACAGAAATAGGGGATTTTTAGGACATGTGCTTTTAACAGCCACTGAAAGACTGTATAGAGCACTTGTAGGACAAATAAATCGAAATGCGCACTGTATATTCTGCACTTTCAGGGCAATAAGAACGCAAAAAAGCAAAATCAAAAACATATAACAACAATAACATAGTCAAACTTGGCCTCCAGAGGTTATGGAGTACTGAAATTTTGTTTATCATATAGACTTCACAATACTTTTCAATTGTGTTTTCTTCAAAATGCGTCTGTATCATTCAGACATTTATGGCGTGTTAGATAGATATCTGTATTTCGTCTCGTCATAGTCGTGTTGCACCTTTCTGAAAATATGCTGGCACAACATCCCCAAAATTTAGGGCACGAGAGTCCCGTATTAATTCTACTTCCTCCACCCATCATATAGACGTATGTTAAAAAATAATTATTGAAAATGACAAAACACATTTTATTTTCTCTTCTTTTTATTCTATTTTTTTAATAGTGCACAGGTAATATGACGAATATATGTGGGCTGTAAAGTTCAATATGCCAACAAAACAGAGGTGTTCCACATACTTAGAAAGCTCAATGGAAGCAACGTTTTATATAATACCCGTGAAAGAAATGAAATAAAAAGTATTATACTACCTTCTAAAACACCTACTCGTCTTTCTATTCCTACGGCATACGCCCCTACTACCTCCTAATACTCCTCGCACTACCCTTTTACCCCTTATATTTCCTTCTACTGTTACTCGTCCTACTCCACCTACACATATTTATCCTACTTCAACCTATTCCTACTGGTCTATTCAACCTATTCATACTGGCCTATTCAACCTACTCCTAATGGTCTGTTCAACCTACTCATAATGGTCTATTCAACCTACTCCTACTGGTCTGTTCAACCTACTCATAATGGTCTATTCAACCTATTCATACTGGCCTATTCAACCTACTCCTAATGGTCTGTTCAACCTACTCATAATGGTCTATTCAACCTACTCCTACTGGTCTATTCAACCACATCCTAATGATCTATTCAATCTACTCCTAATGGTCTATGCATCCTACTCCTAATGGTCTATTCAACCTACTCATAATGGTCTATTCAACCTACTCCTACTGGTCTATTCAACCACATCCTAATGATCTATTCAATCTACTCCTAATGGTCTATGCATCCTACTCCTAATGGTCTATTCAACCTACTCCTACTGTTCTATTAATCTACTCCTAATGGTATTTTCAGCTTACTCCTAATGGTCTCTTCAACCTACTCCTAATTGTCTATTCAACCTACTCCTACTGGTCTATTCAGTCTACTCCTAATGGTCTCATCAGCTTACTCCTAACTGTCTATTCTACCTATTCCTAATGATCTCTTCAGCTTACTCCTAATGGTCTATTCAACTTACTCCTAATTGTCTATTCAACTTACTCCTAATGGTCTATTCAACTTACTCCTAATGATCTATTCAACGTACTCCTAATGGTCTATTCAATCTACTCCTAATGGTCTACCTACCCTATGCGAAACAGATTGCTTTGATAAAATTACACACCTTTTGAAACTTTACATAATTATTTGCTTCTATTAGAGATAATCTGATGAGTTAAGCACTTAATGTGCTGGCATCCAGTGTATTGTCAAACTGATCAACTCCTGTTACATATGTTTTTTGTGCATGTGTGTGTTTATGTGTGTATGTACTGTATTTTGTTCATTGTTTCAGACACTCATTCAAAGTGGAACCTAAAGCGGATCTATATGTATCAATAATAAAAAATATACCCTTAGTGTATAGTTTCATTCTTTTCCTAATTGCCGTTTCATAGATGCGCATCACTAAATTTATGAGAATGTAAATCGTGTGATAATCCATTTTTCCCAAGCTTGTCTTTTCACCTTGTCTTGTTAGTTTTTCATCTTCAACTTGATGTCGTGATGATATACATTGCTGCTCGTGCTTTCTGTGTCATATTAGTGGTCTGATTAATTCATGTTTGATTTTATCATATCTTTCTTGTTTTCAACGATCTTACCAAACTTCGAAAAAATCAGTCGCCATTATAAAGAATACCATTACAACCAGAATCATATTCTAATTCAGGGGTCTCAAACTAAAACCACCTCAAGGGTATATTCGACTGTTCAAGAGCCACACCACCTTTATCTCTCATGATACACCTTTATCTCTCATGATACACTGTAACGCCAACTAGTTTACAAGCTACAAGATACGACCTGTGGGCCGCGTGTTTGAGACCACCTGATCTCCTTCAACTATCGAAACTGTATGTTAATTTAAGTTCATTCAATCTTTTCGTTTAATCCGTAATTTCGTATTGTAACGAGTTCAAGGTGGAAATGCTTCAATTTGGATTATTATTTTAGAAAGTCTGACCAGCTGTTAGTTTTGTGGAATCAGATTTGTGTAGTAATCCTTAGGTTGGTAGACGAGAGAGAGAGAGAGAGAGAGAGAGAGAGAGAGAGAGAGAGAGAGAGGAGGGAGGCGATTAACAATATTAGATATAAAGTGCATGTGAGGAACAAAACTTAATGCATGAATGCAGATTAATAGAGGAAAGAATCTACAAATCAAGGTCCAGATAATTTAACAAATAACTTTCCTAAATAGCTGACAACAAAGAAGCTAATAAATCAGTTGTTATATTGGGAATAACACAACACACCTTTATTATGTTTGTTATCCCTATAAAAATGACCAAAAAAATGTTCAGGCCCGGACATAGAGACCCATGTCCACTAGGGAGTTAACAGAGTCGGGGCCCCCTTCTTGGTAATTTAACTAAAAACAAACTTGCGTCCTCAATGTGTACCATTTCGGCCATTGGCCGAGGTCACCTCCTAGGCTGGGTCCCTTGGCTGTTGCCTTGTTTGCATAGGCAGATGTTCGCCGCTGTTAATGTTGCCACCGATTCCAATATAAAAGTAATATAGAGATTTGGTTAAGTCCCCGGCTTGAAAGGGGAGACACTGTAACCTAAGAACAAATACGAATTTTCTTGGGTTTACCTCCCCTGGTAAGCAACTTACTAGAAATGGGAATGTAATGTTACTTCATGTATAATTTACATAGATACATCTAGTGCTTAAAATCACGTAGTTTAGTATAATAGACAAAAATACCAAATTATTTTTATTCCAAACCAAATGGAAACGTTTCAGTGCCATTTATTCACAATGTGACTCTAAATTTCAACTTTAAGGCGGACAAAACGGCAATTTCATTCGAAAGTGATGTCGACCGCGTGGATAAGTTAAATTTAACTGAGTGCAGTTATGTGCGCATTAATATTGTTGTTGACAAATCTGTACTTATGTATTTAGTTTAAAATAGATCATAAGTTCAGTTTCTTTGTTAATTGTGGTGTATGCTTGTTTATTTCATTAAGCCTTAGGTAGAATACGAAAATAAGCATATCCTCAATATTTTTTTTGCTTGGTAAACTAAGAACACATTTTCTCAGATGATTATACTGCATTGGCAAAGTCGTACCCGAATGCACTCGTTCATATTTCACATGAAAATACAGTAACCTATATATTCTAAACAGTCCTAATATGATATTTGCAGTATGCGTGGCTGTACAGAGCCCCCTCTCCTCCCCGAAAAAAGTATTTTCACAGCTCAATAAATGCTTTGGTATAAGCCACGCGCTCAAACTATATCATATTGTCCGTACAGTTTTCTTATAGTATGTGCGATTTAATATTTTTGATATCACAACGTGTCGCATATCTCTTTTCTGGATTGTGATTTGTTCAAACGAGCCCATATAATTATTGTGCAGTATTCTCTTTAATGATTGGCTGCGATTGTGGGAACACTTTTCTAACACCGCCGTATTGAATTTGATGTTTCAATGAATATTTTGGCTGCCATTTCTCGACTCGAGTCACTAAAGGGAATTGGGAAAATATGGCCTCGTCTGTCAGAATAGATATAACGGTACCAATTGTACAAATCCCAGGTGTGCCGAGCTTAAAGTTTTGGTAACCTTGTATTCAGAAATAAACAGCAACACTAGCTTTGATTGGTGCATTATGTAACAGTAATACTTTATGTTAGCCTTTAAGAAAAGTTAACCCTGTTGGCAACATGTGAGCTGAAATTAATACATATCTAAATCATATTTGGTATTTTTTTATAATTTGTATTTAAAATGTGAGACAATGGGTGAAACTGGGTCTGTTGTGGCTAGATAACTCTTAGCCCTGTCTAGTTCCAGCAGAGTTATCTCTCTTAAATGCAATGGAGTACCTAATTTTGTCCTTGTCACATTGACAATCTAAGATTGTTCTTTGTGACAGCGTGAGATATGCATGCTGAAGTAGGATAGAAAGTATATTTATTTCACAAAACATTAGCATTGAGGTCTATGGAAAAACAATTGGTACCGTGATACCAATAAAGCCAATATACCTCTACATGGGTTCGATATGTTATATATAACACAATCATCATATACAAAATGGTATGGAATCACACGACAAAAACAACAAGTGTTACTAAGGATATTGCTCATTTTTTGATAGCGATATGTGGTGTAGAGCGGAGAGTTGTATATCTGAAATATAGAATCCACAAGATACATCAAAAGAGTTTAAATGTTGACTTATATAAATATATAAACTCACCTCTGTTTACAGAACAATATGTATATAAACCTGTCTCCTTATTAACATAAATATATCGAACCACATCATATTTACGCGGTAAAAACGCAAAGCAAATCCGATAAAGATATGAAACTTGTTTACATCTTCTGTACAGTCGACTGTTCAAACTCAATTACTGCAAATATCATGTCACAAATGCATTAGAATATATAATGAATGTTCTGCATTCATCCCCTGTCAACTGACAATCGCAACAATGTAATGTTTAATTGTGAAAGTGACATTTTAGGATAAACGCAAATCGACTCTAACCATATTCCGTATCAAATCTAACCCTACACGGTGAGATTGCACGGATTATAAATTCTGGGAAAATGGTTTGTCTTTACAAAATTTCTGCTTATTTCGTCTCTAGGCTTTATACTTATAGCTTTTTTGGGGCTATTTCTTATTTCTTCCTATCTTAAACATTTGTACACAAATATAATCTATGTGATAAAAGGAATCTCAAATGGGTAATATTTTAATACTGAATTTTTGAAACTTGTTTATTAGTGTCCTGATTTTGTGAGTCTTGAACATTATTCAACCCGTTTTATAAATTCAATGCTAAAGATGTAATACGCCTCAATGCTGATTTAACACACAACTCTTGGATATGCATTAAAAGTTGACCTTTGGAGTGGGCCATGCGTTGGACAAACTGCATTCACTTAATTCAAAATCTTCCTGACCGAAAGATCTATATTTTCAAGGAATATATACATTTATAAGATTAAGGAAGGACGATGAGCAATTAAGAGAGATACTTGTGAGATATGTTAGCTCCTTTTACAATTTCAGATCAGACTATACCATAAAGAACACATGACATAACATTATATAAAAATTGTGACAAAATGAAAAATCCTATAGCCAGTTCACACGATAATTTGTGATCTGATGTACACGCGGCCCATGTATGTATGTATGTATGTATGTATGTATGTATGTATGTATGTATGTATGTATGTATGTATGTATGTATGTATGTATGTATGTATGTATGTATGCGTGTGTGTGTGTGTGTGAGAGAGAGAGAGAGAGTGTGTGTGCGTGTGTGCGTGCGTGCGTGCGTGCGTGTGTGTGGATAGATGGATGGATGTGTGTGTGTGTGTGGATCTATGTATGTATGTATTTATGTATGTATGTATGTATGTATGTATGTATGTATGTATGTATGTATGTATGTATGTATGTATGTATGTATGCGTGTGTGTGTGTGAGAGAGAGTGTGTGCGTGCGTGCGTGCGTGTGTGTGGATGTATGTATGTATGTATGTATGTATGTATGTATGTATGTATGTATGTACAACCCCAGGTGGGCGGAGCTTAAGGTGCATTCAGAAGGAAATATCTAATATAGCTGTGATTGGTGCATTATGCAAGAGTTGTACTTTCTGTTATGCTTAAGAAAGGTTAAACCTATTGGTAACATGTGAGATTATATATCTATATCATATGTTGTATTTTTATGATATTTTTGAAATGTGGCTGAACATGTATCTGTTGTAGCTAGATAAATATTTCCCCTGTTTAGTTCCAGCAGGGTTATCTCTCTTATATGAAATGGAGTACCTGGTTTTCGCCTTTGCAAATTGACAATCTAACATTGTTCTCTATGAACGTGTGTGATATGCATGTTGAGGTAGGATAGAAAGTATATTTAATTCACAAAGCATTAGCATTAAGGTTTATGGAAAAACAGTTGGCACTATAATATCTGTAAGGAAGAACATCCTCAGATTGTATCAATATACACGCATTCGTGTGGTCAGAATTTATGAAATGTATTAGTTTGATGTAGGTAAATTAATTGATGTTGAACATATTTGGTCAGTTATTGATTTTCTTGTAAGAAAACCATGAATGAAATCTTCAGATGATAGCACGAGTTGGCTTTAGATGGTAACTATGGCAATGACAGACACAAACTGATGGCTTTATGTCTGTGTAGTCAGCTCCATGATTAGCATAAGTGCAACGAAATAAGTTATATAAAGATAATATAGTTGATGCTGGCCAAATAGTGATTATTTTACCTGCAAAAGATGCCAAATCATGTACAACAAAACAATTGACTTGTTCTTGTAAGGGATGTCAAAGACCAGGATATAGAATACTCTAGGCTTATTAGTAGATAGATCATTTGTATCATATATACTATTCTGGTATGAGTAGTTTTATGTAATTTATTAAAAGAGAGATAGAGCTTAAGATGAAAGAATTGAATGAGACAAACGCAGCAATGAGAAAAATGAGAAGTGAAAGTTTGATGACCTTACTTTGGACAATATATGGAGGCAGTGACCCACAGGTCCAAGGAGAGTTCAAAGGCACCTGTGCAATAAAATCCCTTACATGCACAAAATTTTCAGATAAAATGGTATTCATTCCCATTTAATATAAAGGGTAAATCATTGAGATAATATAGACGCATATAATTTATATTTCTTCTAAATAAGAAATTAACAAAAACGGGCCTCAGATAGGAAGAAAAAGTTTTTAAACTTGTAAACTTAACCTTGAGAAATTATTAAATTAAATTCCTTCTACTTACATTTGCATCAAGACCGAAGGCCAACATAATACTTTAGAAATATTCTCTTAATGTTTATAACAAATCACTGAGAGTGTGAGATTTTATTTTTTGAAATGTAAGGTCTGAACACGGTGTATCATATTGTTTTAACTCAATGACACAATATAATTTATTATTTTCATTATATGTATTCAAAATTTGATGTATAAATGCTACCAGACTAGCACTGCGTATACAGAGATGAGATCACATTTGTAGATTTAAGGGAAAAAAAACTTTGTTGTCATTAGTTCTGTTTAATCAGTCTCGGCGTTGATAAGATTTACGTTTGTCTCCCTAGTTTGTTTCTCCTCATTTGCAATAACATTTCCTACGCGTTAGCCCACTCTAAGAACAATTCACCATAGTTATGATTGATTCCTGTTTTAGCATTTTGAGTTCCTGACGATATCAAACTGCACTAAGTTTGTTGTTGAAAAACCGAGTTTTGTTTTCATAGCTATGTAATCAACTGAAGAAGGCCCCATCCTAAAACATTGCACTTACTGCTCGATAACGTTCGATAACTGGTGATGATTTCTATATTTTCCTTACTTACAAATGTTATCCAGGTACAAAAATGCATATTGATGATATATAGAATCTATGTTGTGGTTTGGGCCTAGAAAAGGAAATCCCAGTCAAGGGGTAATATTACTTGGGTCCCCACCAGGCGTGTCCGAGTGGGTAGACTTAATAATGTAACCCCCCGAACTGGGATTTTCTTGTTTAGGTTCAAACCCCAACATAGATTATTTTTCTTACATAATACTTTCCTTTAAAATAAAAAGAACTTCAAAAGTGTTCACGTCCCAATGTTTACATGCGGTGCTTGAATACAAATATGTTCATGGCGGCTGTGGTGTGACCGTTGCATCTGAAGTATACGCGTGACCATGGAACAATAACAGTATAAAACGTCACATAGTAATGCGGTATTATCACATTTAATATATAGATGTTATATGTAATTGACAAACACAAAATTTGTTCTCTGTGCTGCGTTTCACTGACGGGCTCCAGTCACAGATACCTAATTGGCCTCACCCATTTGTACAGACCAGCAAGATACGTACGCTCCTTTTTTGATAATCGTATACTAATTATCCCCGCTATGAAAACGATTTCATATGGAAAAAGTTCTTTTGCATGCCAGGGTCCAGCGATGTGGAATGAATTGCCCATTGATATTTGACACAAATACAGAGTGATCACTTTTAAGAGTGCTCGTATAACTCATCTTTTTCGACTGAAATAACAAACTTAAAGACCTAATAATGTTTCCTACCTTAAATAGTTTCAGCTTTTTGTATGTTCTCTAATTTCATGGTGTTTGCTTTTGTCTTTTTTCTTTGTATTCGTATCATTATAGATGTTGTAAAGAGTTTCTAAAGATTATGCACTATAAAAAGTCCTTATTATTTTGTATTGTTATGTATTATTATTATTATTATTATTATTATTATTATTATTATGTATTATTATTATTATTATTATCATTATTATTATTATTATTATTATTATATTGTTATTATTATTATTATTATTATTATTATTATTATTATTATTATTATTATTATTTGTTAAACGTAGTACTGATCGCGTGGACACCTTGACTGAGATGACTGGTCTGAGATGACTAGACTGAGATAATAAAAGTAAGGTTAGCAAAACAGCTTTAGTTCTCTGTCGCAATTGGTGAGAAATTATAAATCTTGGTAATGTGTACAAATGTATGGGACGATGTGATGATGTCCAAACAATTCGCGATTATGTATGTTCTTGACATGGAGAAATGATGACGTCATGATGAATCTATGCATTTCAATACTATTTATAGAAAACTGCTTTAACTTGTAAAACAAAGAAGTATGGTAAGAACCACGGTAAGGGAATATAACATTCAAATTATCTTAGAAGGGAAGCATCACATACATATTAGCACATATTGATGGAAAGTGGAAAGGAATTGGTTAGGAACGATTATATCAAAGCTATCCGTCTTATTGGAGAAGTTGGTACAAAAAATGTTGCTTTTCCTACTCTAGAAATCCGTCCTCCAAATGCATATACTCGCCGTTTTTTATCTTTTTTTTCTTCTTTGTTATTCTAAGTCCATTCTCAGCTAACCGTTTGTTTCGTTATACTCACACTCAACGTAAAAATGTACTAAATTATAAACTTGCTAGAAAATATACCAATCAACACAATGTATAAACCATAATCTCATGAGCTGAATACTTTCGAGGAATGGCCAGTTGTTTTCAAGATGATATTACTCATTTGGACAAAGTATTCAGTTATTTGAAAATTCAAGCTAACGTATTTACTTTTACATCAACGTAAATTTTTATTTTCTTTATTTCGTGATATTTATCTTGTTTTAAATTGTCATGCGTCATAATATTGGGGATTCAAAGCACAGTTGTTTCGCTCTAACTTCCACTTCTGACTCCACTCTATTATGAAACATATGGTTTGGGATTATGTTTTTACGAAGATACTGAAATAAGCGTCTTGAATGAGATATTTATTTGTCATGAAATTAATTGATACATGAATCCGACATCATATTCATGCGAAAAAAAGTCCTGCAAAGCAGAAAGTTGCGCTGAGAGTTACACAACTTATCTAAGGAAATGATATACTTCTTTGCTGGAACTAATCACAACATGTAACGTTAACGTGTAATGAAACAACAGAATGCTTTCAGGTGGAGCATTATCATCAATCTTTTACATCCATGTCTTAAACACATGTTTTGCTAACTTTTTACTCATATGTTGTCGTCATCAGTTTCTTGTATTGTTGACACGTATTGCTTCTCGAGCTTTTTTTTCCATCCTGTAGGTGGTCATCAATTCAAGTTTAAACGAGGATATTGACTTCAGCAATTTTGTCCTATGTCCAATTAAACTAATAGGTTTCTTTGTCAGTTGCTTCTTAACCTCCACGTTCACCATGAACAATATAGTCTAACTTAAGCAATGTAATTTTGAAACTTTTATAAAATCGTTTCCTATCTTCACATGGACATAAACGATATCCCATTTAACATCAGTGGAAACAGACCATGTACGACAGGTTGTATTTCTGAATACCACATTTACGCACGTTTTAATGACTTGGTTTAATTCTGCTGTATTATGATCGGTATGATCGATAATGACTTGCATAAATAAGAACACGAAACCAATGACTAATCATTACCTGATCCCGGATCAACCCCAACCATTTGATTATTGGATCAGCAGTAACTACAATAATGATAGCATATCTTCTATATGTTTGTTAACACCTTTTTCTGTTCTTCATGCATTTATTTCCTATCACGTTTAATTGCTGTTTTAAAGAATCACATATAAATCTCTTACATTATTGCTATAATTAAAATATTGTTGGCTAGGTGTAGCTATTGATTTCCCAGTCAGTACTTTTCATCCCGGAAACAAACTTGATTAACTCTGGAGTACTGTTTATTACCAATAAGATACATCACAACTAAATGTTAAAGTTCACATAACTCAGTGACGTTTATGATCCGAAAGTTCATGGTACGCTTTGATTGATTCATCGCTGACAAAACATTAGAGTATGTTTAGCAATACTACTACATTACGTACATGCTAAGCAATTTTTTTTCTGTCAGTAAAATATATCTGGCTAAATGAGATAGATATATTTGTAGAGATGTTAAATCTAAGAATGGGAATCAAACAGAATTGCACAATATGATTAAGAGCTATGCTTGTTCGTCTTTGAAACCTGTCATTAATTAACTATAAAATAATGAATTCATCTCATCCGATTATTATCAGTCAACATTACCCTCTCCGTCATCCCCACACTATAGGATATCCAATAGCGACATGAAATATTTATAATTAACAGGTACACTATTGGTCATTTTAACCACAATAATAATTTACTATTATAAAAAGACTACGAGACAATTTTACTGATAATAAAAACTTCTGAGTTAAATCGAAAACTACATTTTTTTTTGTATCATAGCTCCAAGTCACAATCCTTTCTAAGTTTCAGTCTACGGTATGGGACAACTCTTTTCGCTAAGTCTTTTCACTTTACGAATATTGGTGTCCCTTATATTAGTCATTTACACAGAGATAAGATGCATATATATATATATATATATATATATATATATATATATATATATATATATATATATATATATATATATATATATATATATATATATATATATATATATATATATATATATATATTAATCATCCAAACTTGGGTTTAGAATAAACATATATAAAATGCATATTTTGTTGGAATGAATAAACAAACATAAAGCTGATCGTAAAATAAATAAAATTTAAAATATAGCGAAATATGTCTGAGGGACAAAACTTTAATTTGTTGTTTCTAAACGTAAATGGTATAGATAAAGAAAAAGAAAATAAATTGACACAGATACGGACTAAGACTTACTTTTCTTACAGGAAACACACAATGGACTGACAGATGAAATCAAAGAACAAATTGAAAGGGACATGGACAGTATGATTAGAAGCAACAACTATGTGGAAAAGGATATCAAGGGAGGAGTAGCCACGTTAATTAAAAATAAACAAGGGTAAAATAAACAAGGGTGCAAATGGAAAAGAATAGAAGAAGAGGCGTTTTTAAGGGAAGGTTAATGCACTTAAAAGTGGGAGGGAATAATTTTTTGAATGTGTTTATACCAGCAAATAGCTATAAAAAATAGGAATTCATAGACGAGCTGGCAAAATATTTAGAAAACTACACAACGGGCAATTTGATCATAGGAGATGATTTCAAATAGAGTACATTATGGAATCATAAAAATTAATTGATATATACAGAGAGCTAAATATACTAAAGGTGGACTACACTTTTTTCTACAAAGAAAACAAAGGAAGTAGAATAGATAAATGTTGGGGCACACTTTCAGGAACAAATAATTACATAAAAGCAGGGATATTAGAACACAAACTTTCGGACCATAAACTAACTTTTGTAGAGATAGGGAAAAATAAAAGAACTAAATGGGGGAGGGGACAATGGAAGTTAAACAATAAAGTAATGGAAAATGAAGACTTTGGGAAGAAAATAAAAGGGGAAATAGAAAAATTTAAAACTCAAGGGAATTTAGATATAATACAAGAATGGGATAAATTAAAAAGGATTTTCCTAAAGGTAGCAATTTTCCATTCAAAAATACGGGCTAGTAAGATTAAACTAGAACTAGAAGCTCTGGAAAATTATATAACAACAATAACGACACAGGACGTCATGGAACGAAAAAAACGCAATCACTAATACAATAAGGATGGTTAAATAACCCATTTTAAATTTTAAATAACTAAATACACCATGCTTGTACAAAATTCAAAAGGAAAAAAAAAATAAACGGACGTATTCAAGATATAAAATACCACAACAAGTGAGGACCGTTTAGGGGTCAATGCACTGATAAACAACTGGGAATTATGATCTAGAAACAGGCTATAAACAACACGACACACTGTGTGTATATATATATATATATATATATATATATATATATATATATATATATATATATATATATATATATATATATGTATGTATGTATGTATGTATGTATGTATGTATGTATGTATGTATGTATGTATGTATGTATGTATGTATGTATGTATGTATGTATGTATGTATACATATAGCAACACACAAATAGCACAACACAAATAGTATACACAGGATGAAAGGAACCCCTAGCCAGGGTTAACTGTGGAATATAAAAGAGAAGGGGGACCCGAGATGGGAATTTAAAACCCAACTTGAGCAAACCGTCTCATAGAAAACACTAGGGACCAAATACCTCCTATTTTATATATAATCCCGATGGGAAAAAATTAAGGTTAGGCTAAAAGCAAAGAAAAACATCCTAAAAAAACACAAAACAACACATAAGGGAGAACACACTTAAACATAAACACACTTTTCTCTAGTTTTTTTTGTAATAGTGGGAGGGGCATCTGTTTGGTGCCCCTATAGAAAAGAAATATGTCTAGACAAAACGTTTACGATCCAGCTAGAAATTATACGTTTTCAACGGCATTGCAGTCTAAGTGGATACACTTGACGAAAGGGTGCTGATACGAACTTGCTTCAAGAAAACGGCGTTAGGATTTCACAAGTTAGTATTATGTGCATACATTACCAAACCATTAAGGCATTTTGAACACTTTTATTTACGATCATAATATTACAAGCCACCGTTATTATTAAAAATTAATCTGGTGTCTATCTCTTCGATCGATTGCTTCTGTACATGTCTTGTAATACTGTACTGGACTGTACACTCACCTGGTGGGAACATCACATTCTTATGTGTAAATCATATCTGCACGTGTAAACATCTACACAACACAGGAGCAGGTAGTTTGCCTGTTTTAAAAAAGCGTTTTTCTCTTATTCTGGGACTTACTATTTATCCATGTCGATGCTACCGGAAAATCACGATAGCCTCATTTTGTCAAACGGTCTGGTTCTAACACCTATACCTTCTATGGCGCAAATTACTTAAACCTTGTATAATTCTTGTTTATTTGGTACGCATAAGCAGACTGTATGTATATTACACCCTTTAGCATGAAACCCTGAAAACAATATCGTTGTTGTTTATGATGGTGACGCAAATGATTGTTAGTAAATATTTTTTAGTTGTAGTAGGAGGAGGAGGAGGAGAGGTAGCAACATTATTAGCTGTATTGTACAAAGCAAATACACCAACACCACAAGTTTCATCAGAAGTAATGTTACCTCTAATAGTATCATTGCTGCATATACTTGTAATGAAATCGAAAGAGGCTAAGTATGTATATATGTATGTATGTATGTATGTATGTATGTATGTATGTATGTATGTATGTATGTATGTATGTATGTATGTATGTATGTATGTATGTATGTATGTATGTATGTATGTATTCGCGTGTGTGTGTGTGAGAGTGTGTGCGTGCGTGCGTGCGTGTTTGGATAGATGGATGGATGGATGGATATGTGTGTGTGTGGATCTATGTATGTACGTATGTATGTATGTATGTATGTATGTATGTATGTATGTATGTATGTATGTATGTATGTATGTAGGTATGTAGGTAGGTAGGTAGGTAGGTAGGTAGGGGTGTGTGTGTGTATGTATGTATGTGCATGCAGGCAGGCAGGTAGGTAGGTAGGTAGGTATGTGTGTATGCAATTAGAGAGAATATGTATCGAATTAGAGAAGACTGCAAATGATACATAGACACATACATACATTCAATAGACGCACACTTTAACTGTAAACATAAATAACATTATAGTAATGTATAAATATTCTTTTTTACATATCGCGGGAAACGACAAATGACTGACCACATCGAACCTCTGATGCAATTTACTATGTGAACCATCATTTATAGTGTGCCCAAATCGGCCACGGTCACGTATATCAGTAAACGGCTATGTATATAGGGGAATAAGTATTTTTTTTTATGCATAGTATAACATGTATATAATAAAAACAATATCTAATTTTTAACAACGTCAATCCGTTATTAATCGGTGAATCAATAAAGACACTGTGGTGTGATGTTGTATCATGAATAAAAATATATTACTGAATAAATAAATGTCCACTGTAATGATTAACTGTTCACAGTTACACAAGTAAGTCAGTAAAAGTGTTTGTAGTTTTACAATTTGATAAAGTATCCTGTTCAGCCCAATGTTCATTACATGACATGATTTTAGAACGACCCTAATTAGTATTTTACTGATAACTCAGTATATTTGTAATTTCATGGTAGTATCTGTCAGAACATTTTCAAGACACGGATATATTGTTCTTATTAAAAGTCGAATTTCTGTTGCATTTCTGGGTGAATTAAATAAACATTGGATATTTCATCGAGGAAGTACTAGGTCTGATGTTCAAACGTTTTGATTTCTGCTTTTTGTACAAATTCCAAAATCAAACCAATTTAAAACAACATCGATTTCTAGAGATTCATCGAATTTAAAAGAAAAAAAATACTAGACATGTATATGCAAAAGGCAGAATTATTCATGAAAACGAAGAACCAGCTCTTTTTCTGTTCTTTTCATACACTTTGTCATAACGAATATTTAAGATTAGGTGATGAATTAATGTGAACTGAACCGTTCAGTATGACGGCACCAGAAACGTAATATAATCAGAGTTGCAAAGGGAAGCAACTCTTTGAAGAAAATACAGAGCAGAAAGTAAGACAAATATTGTTCTTCAGACACGTAGAAAAGTAATGAAATCACATACTTTAAGAGTTTGTCATAATGGTTCTCAGCTGTTACTACAGCATTATTAATTTACCATATAACTTTGTTCTGGCTGGCTGTGAGGTTACGCACACTAACTGTCCGGCCTAGGTTAGAGTAGGCTGCGATACATATACACGTCTGTACTGAATCTCGTCATTGAAAGCAACGAATTTAGAGATGACGTAGTTTCAGGACAGTGAAATGTCATTGTCTGAAATTACAAATAAGTGAGTAGAGAAAAAAAATCATGTCAATATTTTTCAGAGGCGGTATACTAGATTGGTTGCATATCATGGCTAAGGTGAATATCATGGTTAAGACGTGCATCATAACGAAGATAAACGTCATTAAGTATAAGTTGTTCTCCCCGCAATTGCATAGGTCCGGGGATCACGCATACGGTTAAAAGCCACACACACACACACACACACACACACACACACACACACACACAGATATATATATATATATATATATATATATATATATATATATATATATATATATATATATATGTTAGACACCGCGACAATACATGTAGTTGTTCCTCTTCGTAAAGGTACAAGATCCCAACGGTGTTGGGTGTGTAAAATGGCATATGGACGTTGGAAACTTTGTTCAAAACAATGGGCTCTTATAGGCATCGTAAATCTCAACACGTTGACAGACGGCGCGGGCGCCATGTCAGCTACGTTGGATAGAACAGGGTAGATTCGACATCAAATCGGAATTGAGAGAGATTTGGTCACTATTTTAATCTCTAATTTAATTTAGTATTTTCGAGCTGAGACCTTATTATTTGCATATACATCGTGCTGGAACTGGTTATACAACAATATGCTGCGGGAAGCCACTCGTAATATTTTGGCGGGAAAACTTGGAAAATTCTTAGAAAACAAAGCTTCGTAAGTTATGTTATTTGCTCGATTGTTGCATACTATTACGGCATTGTAATTTTAATTTTGTGCAGCAAGTATACATCATTACTAGATTCGTTAGTACGTATAATTAATTTTGTATTGTTCAATTTACATGCGAATATAGAAATGAGCTCTGCATAAAATAAAGAATTTTTTTTTTCTAGCTCGTGATCAGGATTAATATTGTTAATCGCTATTTTATTACTTCGTATTAAACTAGTGCATTTTATTTATTTAATATTCTAGATTTTGCAACTGTTAAATTGAATTGTAACTTGGAATGTGGTATCATGGTGAAAAATGAGGTAATATAGATGCAATAATATATCAGAGTATGGATATTTTCATATTTGTATACTCTTTACTCTGATGTACATAAATGCATCTGATTTTTACACACACACATACACACACACACATATATATAACACAAACACACACACACACACACACACACACTGATGTAACGCAACGTATTGATGATGTATGTATAATAAGTAGTTGATACCATTCTTTTGTTCCGACGTTGTTTACCATACAAGAACGAATGGGTATTTCGATGTGCACTAATGGGTGACCGAAAGTGGCATAAACTTTAGCTGATGATTGATCATTGGTTAATGTGAGACAAGCTAGCTACGGAAATATGCTAACGTCCATGTCCTTTCACAGGAAGCGTTCAGGGGACAAACTTCCGATATGGTTTAGTTCCGATTCTCTAGGAGGGAGATTGAATAAAGACTAATAAATTCGATTGCTAATCGAAGGCTAGTCGGACAAAGAGTCAAGGAGGTGAAATTGGGAAATTAGCAGTCAAGGAGAAGGAGTTAGGAGGGAAGCCAGAATGATATAAGGAATGGACGGAAAGGAGAGATACACATGCGAAGAAAATAACGGGTGGGAAAGCTATTTCACACCATAAATCAAATGATACTTTAAGCTATTGTCTTGGTCGAGAGGAAGAAGAGTTATTCAGGAATTATTTTCATTTGAATCTTGAATTTTGTTTGATTGTTTTTCATTTGAATTTCACCTTTTTGTATACTCAATAATTTAATTGTCGACATAGCTAATTTTGGGGCTCAGAGCTTTAAGTATCTATATCACTAATTTCACTTCCTACAAAATCGAGCCTGTGCGAGACTTTTATATTAATTAAAATAATATATTGGGAGCACCGTACCCCCTCCCCCCCCCCCATAATAAAAAACATATCACCCTGGCGGCATAACAATCCGACACAACAAATTGGTCGATATCGTCCGTGATATGAATTAGACAACCTACAGAAAGATAGAAGATTAAAGAGTATCACACCCTGGATTCGGAAGATCTAGGGTAATAGACAGATCGTCTAGCGGTGTTCATAGAAGAGAGAGGTACATCATTCCTAAGAAGTGTGTGAGCGTGATTCAATTTTTAACGTAACATTAACACTTTTGAGTCAAATGCTATGATTTATGTAGTGTGACAATTTATTGTGATGTTTAGCACTTGGACAGCATGTCTTTAACATGTATCATGATGTCGCAACGAATCACAAGATCTTGACTCCAAGTCGACTAGTCCTAACGATAACTTTTTAATGCTGAGGGCGTTAGCAGCAGAGAGGGTGAACAGACTTTCTCTAATTGGGGTATATTTTAAGCAAAATATTCTAAGTCTCCATTTGCCAAACTGAGACTTAATAATTTTAGAGCTCTGTTTGTCAAACGGAGCCTTCCTCAAGGGTAAAAAAAAAGATGCCATTTAGTTGACGTTCACCTCCTCGGCTGCTATGAAAATCTTCGATTGGAAATCCGAAGGATTTCACTAACTAAATATTTGATCAAGTCCTTAAGATTTCACAAACAAACTAATTTGTAAAACCTCACCTCGTAAATCAATCAGATTATTAGATTGGTCAGTGAGTTTGAAATTAATTCTCGTTAACAAATTATTATGACATCGCATATAGACTAGATTAGTTGGGTCTTCAATAATTAGAAATCCTGGAGGAGCCGTTGGTGCAAATGAGTATAAAATATATCCTTGCTGAGCTTGATTTGATTGTTCGAGATTTATTTGATAATTTCCTTCGATAACATCACATACTAAATTGAGCGCAATCACCGTTGAAATATTCACATTGTTCGGAGCAATATGTCTACCGCCGCCTTCTGGATCATTATTATATTTCAGAATATTTGCTGTAGGATTCTTCGATTTTTTCCAATTATCGTGAATTCTTTTGAACCCAATATCAATAGCATCGTCAAGTTGTTTCTTTAGTTTATCCGGATTATATCCAGGGATTTTAAAATCTTTAATCTCCGTTTTATTAATCTTATATAGATCCGCAAACTTATCATGTAAGATCTCTTCATTTAATACTTCTTGAATAATTTTCGAGTGAAATATTTTCATATCGTCGATGATTTTATTACCCGTTTCTACGACGTTGATAAATTCATCCTTGGTGAGAGAGCCGGATTTAATAGATATTAGCAGTAGTGAAAAATCGTTATTCATTACTGTGAAATTTCCGTTAATGAGAGGAACATAAATTGATTCAAAAATTTCTTTATTCAAGAATTTATTAGGAGCATAATCTTGATAACTTTTGACTTCATTGACGGGTTTTATTTTGTTGGTGATATAATCGGATTTCTTAGGTTCGGGTGGAAAATCCTTCGAATTTTCTCGCGAGTTATCCGGTGGTAATTCAGGCCATCCTAACACTGATCTTATAGAACTCTGATAAATATCTACAACGTATCCTTCTGTATTTATCTCGATAGCAGATGATAGTGTTGGTTCATGAACTGTTATAGCGATTTTTGATTCTTTTCCAGTGAGAGATTTTATTCTTCGTTGAAATTCAGCGTTGATCTGTTCGATTTGATATGACCCAGTTGGTATAGAAACAACCTGCCAATCTGGTGTTCCGTCTTCACGATTCTTGTTTGCAAATACCAAGGAATTATTTGGTTGTTGACCACCAAATGCTACCGATCTAATATTAGGCCAGCTATGATACACTCGTAGTTTTGCTAGTGCGATCTCTCTCACGGGAACGGGGTTTGGAAAATTCACACTAAATTCGGGACGTGTTGAGGTTACTGATATCGTGCTTGTTTTCACCGGTGTTGTATTTGTTACTATTTGTTGAAGTAGTTCTTGCGACGACATTATTATTATTATTCTGCTCTAATTTCAGCATTGTTGATTTATACAATTGAGCCATAGTTGAGAATTCGCTATCTGATATTGTTGTGTCATCCAACGACGATGATATCAACGAGGATAATTGCGAGTAACCGGCAGATGCAATATGATATTTAATTAAATAATCATGTAGTTTACTCTGGCTACACGATGATAGTTTTTTTGTGATCCCAGTTAATATACCAGCAATTGTAGCTATGGAAGAAATAACAATTGGAACTACAACCGGAGCAATCATTGTAACCGAAGATAGTATTATTCCAGCAGCAGTGATTACTCCTGACACCGAGTACACGGTGATATCAACTGTGGTTATTCTTCGTTGGTATTTTTTTATTTTTATTTGATACTCCTCACAGAGAGAACTGAGTTTAGTTTGAAACTCTTTGACTTGATCATAGCGATACTGATTCGATGATGGAGTCATTTTATTTTAAAAGTGTTAGCATTTTCAATTACGAAATTCAAAATTGCAAAGTAATTTTTAAGGATTTTATTTTCAATTTAATTGTTTACTTAAATCCACTACGAATTCTACGTACCACGTTACTGAAACCTTGGCTAGATTTTTATCTGTAGTCGTTATCGTGAATTGTTCAGTTGTATCCTTGTCGATTATCGTTGATATCGTATTATTGACTCCAGATGAACTACTTGATGATATTTCAAACTGAGTCGGTGATACTATTATTAATCGATAAATACCCTTGACTGCTGCGGTTACGGTTAAAATATTGTTTGTGGGAGTCCACATAAATGATCCGTATTGAATCGTGTATACTACGTTGTTGACGATAGATTTATTATGAGGAATTTTTACTTTTTCAACAACGCTTATCATTCTCATTGCATCATCCCTTATTGCGTTGTTGAATGTTTTAAGTTCATCGATGGATTTTTTAATATCGGGAAGTGTTATTTCAATTTTATCAAATGGGCTCCCAATAAACTTGTCCATGAGGTTTTTACGAAACGTCATAAATAGTTTCGTGTGTTTTTCATATTCGGATTGAAGAGTTGCTAGTTCCAATATAGAATCTTTTATTGTGGTGAGTTTTGGTTCAGTCACTGGTGGATTTCCAAAAAATTCTAGTATGGGCTTATCAATTTTGTCAACTATATTTCTTTGTAATGCAGTAAACTGGTCAAATACAACTATATGATCGTCATATTTATCATTAAGCGATTTCAATGAATTCACCGTGTTATCGTATGTTGTTAATTTATCCGTAATTGTTGAAACAAGTACACCTGGTTTGAGTTTACCCCCATCAGAAAATAACGCGATAGTATCCTCTGCTGCGTCTCGTTGTTTAACCAAAATATCATTAAGAGAGATATTACTACTTTTCAATTTACCCTGACGATCTTGAAATACAACTATTTCACCAGGATCAACATTTGCTAGGTTTAATATTTCGGATATTTCATCTTCGATTAGTTTTTTAACATCCTTGTTATCAATGATGGTTTCAACTCCACTATCAGGTTTTTTCAGCGATGATAAAGGTCGTCCCCAAATATCAATCATTATTATAGAAATCTTTTAATCATTTAAATCCTATGGATTTTCAATCCTATGGATTTCTAATCCGAGAAACGCTAGCGTTTCTACCGCTAGTATACTCATTTACTACTATATGAGGTGGTTTTAAAGATTCTTTCGAAATAGCATTAAGGACATTTAATACTTCTCGACCGCATATTGGTGGGTCATTCAACGTTTGTGTTGGTAACGTAGAATACCAAGTCTTCATTGGAAGGGTTTTAATATAACGCATAAATTCTTTCGGCGGCGCTAATCCATATGAGTCAAAATAAATAATCCCACGTTGATCAATCGCGTATGCAACCCAGTGAGTTCCAGGTCCGGAGCTGTTATCTAAATTAATAATACCGGTTTCAACATCATTTGGTTGTGCCGGTAACTGATCTCTCATAAAAACCCCTCTGAAATTTTTTATTTTTAATTTTTTAGCGGTATCAATTAAATCAAAATTGGACATGGGAACTATATCGTTCCTGGAATTCGAAGACCCTTTCCGCTGTACCATGAACTCGGGGTTCCTGGTAGTCTTAGACCCTTTCCTTTTTTTTTATATCCTTTTCCAGTTGCCTTTTTCAATGCCATTCCTGCCGCGGTACCAATGGCTCCTAACGCTGCTGCCTTCGCCACCGCTGGGGCTGCTGCGGCAATCAACCCTGGAATCAACCCTAACAACGGGAATATACCACCAGTCTTTTCCATGTTACGGATCGCGCTTGTAGAAAGAGTAACTTGAACTCCTTTTTTTTCTTTCAGCGCTTTATTGAAGTGATTAACCTGAGTTTTCGTCAGCGATAGTTTATTCCCTCCGCCATTCATTTGATTAGGTTTCAGCGTTATTGTGGTTCCACATTGCTTAGCTGATTTGGATTGTAGTTTTTTTATTTGACCAGGTGTCAACGTAACATTGATATTACTATACGACATTATACAAAATAGATTGATTCTAAATCGCAAGTGATTCAATGGCGAAATTGCACAGCAATTTCCAATCCAAAGGATTTTCAATTAAATATTTTCCACTGGTGCATCAATAAGTCTCATTCGTCCACCAACACCTTCGAGTAGCATTGATTTATCACTGAGAATGACAGCAATTGCTCTATATTCAGGGATAGCACCACGAAGTACACGAGCTCGGAAATGTATATCAACGACGGATTGTCTCATTAAGTCAAGATGTTCCAACGAAAAGTAATAAATGGGATAAAGAGTACTAAAATCCAACTGTGATATTTGTAGACCAGTATCGACATTTTGATCACGTCCCATAAATGATAGCAACCGATGATAAACTCGTGCAATATGGTTTTGACCGTAATTAAGTTGTATATCCTCGGATGGTTCTTGTTGTCCGTTTATTCTCAGCGAGACTTCATTAACACCTAATTGATCAAATATCATATGGGAGTAGAGTTGATTTCCAATTCTCGCCGTATTCTGTAACGCAATAAATATATGACGTGGAGCTGAAATACCCTGTTTTGATGCCAGGTTCCACGTAAATATGCCGTTAGTAGTTGATTGTACAACATCTGTACTCATTGTTAGTCAACTTAATAATCTCTTCCCCCCTTGATCCATAAAGTAAACGTGGTTCTGTTGACAACGATGGAGTCAGCACTGGCATCCAGAGTGATAGTTTTGTTAAAACGACTTTACCGGCATCAGCATTTGGGTTTGCAACATCTGCTGGAATCCTCCAAATTGCATCATTGTCAGTACCTTTTCGCACAACCGCTATAGTATGTTTCGCTCCATAGATAACTTTTCGGACATTTCTACAGAATCCAAATATATGATGTAGTGGAATCGCGCATGAAAATGATCTGCGCCCCCCTTCCAACATTGACATACGTGTTGCAGCTCCTAGATTGAAATTAGGATCATTGTTTATAATCATATTCTCGACATCAGCATTAGCATTACCAATATTATTCTTTGGTCGTCCTACAACAAATGGATTTTTCCCAGTGGTATTTTTAATATCCTTTGCAAACATCATAGAGGGACCGGCCGATCTTGTATAATCGTCGGAATATCTTGCTAGCCCTAGTATTGTTGTTGCTACATCAACATCACGTTCTATCGACTCAATTTCCTTTCCATCAATGAGATATCTTGCACTTTCAAATAACGCCATGATACCATTATTGACAAAACCGACTTGAGTATTATCTGGATATTGTGTATTATTATGCTGTAAAAGTTCACCTTCGACTTCAATAAAGGCTTCAGCGGGTAAAAAGTATTTACTAGTATCATGAACTTGAAGTTCAATTCGTGACCGAAGATCAGGTTGCACTGCGTGATAAGCAAAAAATTGATAATCACGTACAGATTCATCTTTAAGTACTGGGGCTTCCATGTCAAATGCAACATCAGGGTTCTGTTTGAACATTTTTTATTATATACCCGTTGGTCTAAATTAGAAATCGGAAACGCTAGCATTTCTGAGAGGTGAAATCACTCAAAATCGATGCAAAATACAGAATTAAAAATAAAAAAAAATAATATTATGTTAAATTAATTATTTAGTTGGGTATATTAATAATGTTGCTGATGAAAACAAATCTAGATAACGAAGATCAAATCGAAAATACAAATCTTTCAATAACTATAACAACTGAGAATCCTATTCAAATAACCAGAAATATTAGTGTTTCTAATACTAGCATTTCTACTGAAACCATCGAAAATTCAGAAAATACAAGTATTTCAATAACTATAACAATTGGAGATTCTGTCCAAATAAATATAACCAGAAACGTAAGCGTTTCTAATACAAGTATAAGAAATGCTAGCAATTCTAGTGATGATTTTTGAGAAAATATTATTCACCGACGACGACGACTTTGTCGTAAGCCACTTCCCGCTATCATATTTGCTGTTATATTATCCTGGGCGTTAGTCATTAATGATTGTAGTTTTTTATCCACGGCGTTATTTATTATTTTACTAACCTGTGTAGGCATTACTGCAGTAGATGGTAGTGAAGTCATTCTAGAAATGCTAGCGTTAGAAACACTAGTGTTTCTGGGGTTTGAAAAATTTCTACGAAAATCACTTCGTGATTTCACTAACGCTGTTAGTTTATCCTTAGCGGCTGAAAATGCCTTACTAGCAAGATCACCAACAGTGTTAATACCCTTATCTCGGATAACATCAATTGCTTTCATTGCTGCCTGTTTTGCAAATGGAGCCACTTTTGGAGCCATTCTTGAAAATAATCCCATTATAGTATTACCGAGACCATCTCCATAGTATAATCGGTATTTTGGTAATCGTGAGTTTACCACGTAGACGTTAGTTGGTTTATCATGGTTGTAGTGTATGATCATTCTCTATATAGAAACACTAATGTTTCCAAATGCTAAAGCATTTCCAAATGCTAGTGTTTCCAAATACTAAAGCATTTCCAAATTGATATTTATCTAATCGCGAAATCCTACGGATTTCCAGTGACATTAGTCACTGTGGTAACCGTAGAAATTCGAAGAATTTTCGGCTAACTCCTCAATGAAATCTCTATATGTTGCAATATCCATGATACCACCTTGAAATAACCGCCTACAGATATCAGCAGCTTCATTGATTATTTCTGGTGAGTTATTTCCGGCTCGTTTTCCTCCTACAAGTATTTCTAATCGTGCTATATCGCCGAGAATATTGCTGGGACATGTTACATTAGAGTTTCCAACTAAACCACTGCCTTTTTTTTCAGTGATACCAGTTGCACCTTGTGTTTTTATTTCTGAACCGGGTTTTGATTGTTTTGGTAATCTAAGAAATTCAGGGTCTGATTTAGCTTTTTTTACTCCTTCCTTAATTCCATTCTGAAAGTATATATACGACTGTTCTTCCTTCCTCCTCTCAGTAAGACTCCTAATATTCTTCTTCGTTTTATACAACCAATCATACCACTCATTTTTTGATACTTTACTATCCTTATACTCCTTTTTGAGAATTCCCCCTTTTATATTATAACTCTTGACAGCAAACTCACCAAAGGTGATGTAATCGCTGGGTTTTTCAAATTGAAATTCTTGTATTTGTGATACAATATTAGGTTTGATTTTATCTATAAAGGAAACACGACTCTTCGTGGAAACTGCGCCTTCTTGTTCTTCTTCTTCTTCTTCTTCTTCTTCTTGTTCTTGCTGTCGTTGTAGTTCTTCTCGTTCTTCTTGTTCTTGCTGTCGTTGTAGTTCCATCTCCCCTGCGATTTCACCTGGAAGTATTTGTACAGCTTGTTTCGTTTGTTTAGTTCGTTTTGCTATTTTCTCCAACACAGGAAGAAGAGGCTTCTCTGTTCTAGGACCTTCTTTAGGGACATCTCCGTATATCGCCCGTTCAGTTGCTGTTTTCACATCTGTAGTTGCCTTGACAACCGGTTTGAAGAGTTGTTCTGTATCCTCTGTGAAGTCGGTGGCCATTGATTGCCGTTGTTGAAGTTTTTCACGGATTCTATCACGAAGTGGTAATATTTTCTTAAGAGCTTCAAGTCTTTCTTTAGTGTTCCGTGTAGTTAATGATTGTCCTATCATTATTAAAAGAGTATCACTAATTGTCAAATTAAAAAATCCTTTGGATTTTCAAATGCAAAGCATTTCATTGCAAATCATTTCGAAAGAAATCACTAACTAAAAAATGTAAAGTATTTTAATACTTCCTTGTTATTGTACTGAGTCACACATAATTTTACTTCCTTATACCGTATCGGTTATACAAACAAAGGAGGCTCTCTACGCGTGGGCTCATCACCTTCAGAGTTTTCCATTAATGTTTTTAACTGTCTCACTTTACAATTAATAAGTCTCTTTTGTTCATATTCTAATCCTAATTGCTTTCGAACACGTTCAACGATGCTACATAATGGTACGAAGACATTAACATCTTCAGTATTGACTAAGCTCTCACGTATAAGCTTTTGGATATTCTTAATTAAAAAATATTTTTTAGATAGGACATATTTTCCGGTCTGTTCTGCAAATTGTATATCCTCGAAATTAGTCATAATTTGATCACAATCCAAACCTGAACATAATTTTACATTTTCATCCTTAAGTTTATTGATTTCAATAATAATCAATTTGAGATTTTCAATATTCATATATATATAAAAATAGATTTGTTTAAATGCAAAGTATTTCAAATACAAAGTATTTTCAAAATGAATTCTGGATACACTAAGGTGTTGATCATCTTAGTATACCCAGAAGCTTAATGCGATTATAGGTGATTATGATTATATATAATGAATGACGACGGCACATTCACCGTTTTGAACCCCCTTGGTGTTTTATACATCAAGCAGTTACAACCGACAAACACATAACAATAGATTATAGGTGAACAATGAATGAATTGATTTCAATGACAATGACGACGGTACAACAATAGATTATAGGTGACACAATGAATGAATTGATTTCAATGACAATGGATGACGCGGGCTATTCTACATTCAAGTGTAAACAAAACCACAAAATCGAAACTTTGGTTTTGTGGTTTTGTTTACACTTGAATTTCGGCTAAATGCCCAATTATAATAAAGACGAATTTGTATATATACACTCATTACGACGAGGTGATATAAAATAGGTGTAGTGATTGTAATTATTTGTTTGTTTATTAGCGATCACTGACAACGTTGAAAACACATATAATACTTGAAACAGACACTAAAAAAAATGTTTAAATACGACGTGTTTATAAAACAGTTCTTGAAATTCGAAGAATTTTAGACTTGAAAAAAGACAAAATTGATTGTGTTTTGTTCGGATTTATTTAATTATAACAGCCAATCAAAAATCGAAGATTTTCCGTGTTTAAGATCCGTAACTCTGTCATTGGTGGAAATCCTACGGATTTCACACGCGTTATACCTAACGGAGTTATCTCCCTACGTAAGAAAACTGAATTTTGTTTTTAAAACGCTTTGAAAAAGCGGTCTTATAAATTCCCTCTGCTACTTTTTGTACCGAGGAGGTGTGAATATCGAAATACTTACCAGCTTCTGACATTGATTGAAATACCATCTCCGTGTCAGTATTAAACGATCTTACTGGTCTCTTCCCAATTGATTTACAAGTACCAGTATTTCCAAATGCAGTATTCTCACTTTGTGTAACAGCTCGTAAATTATTCAAAGAATTATGTGTCCTAATACCATCAATATGATCAATAACAAGGCCATCCTTGATTAATCCATTATACACTTCATAAACGAAACGGTGATTGAGATACATTTTCCCTCCAGCTTTAAATATCAAATAACCCATACCATTATCCCGCCCAACAGATTTCTTATTTTTACTGTGTCTAACAACACCATCACTAGAAGCTTCGTAATTTTTAATAACAGGATGTCTTTGAAATTCTTGGTTCATTATATATAATACTTTTATTTGTCTAATTCGTTAATTGGCTGAATTATAACATTGGCAAATCTTTTTATATAGTCATCCGTAGTTTTTATGATTTTGCTATTGACGTCGTCAGGATTTTTGATTCTTCGCTTGTCATAATAACGGTTTAACTCTCTATAACGCTTACCCCCGCAATTAATGCATAACTGCGACTTGCCTCTTACACCTACCCCACAATGCAAGCATGGTAGAGGTCCCTCCGAACCGTTTCTTACACTCTGCATATGATACCCACAGAATTCATTTCTACATGATTTGTTACACGGAGTCTTTGATCCAATCATAAGCCATTTGCAATGATTCATTATATAAAATTTTCTTATTTAAATACTTGTTTTAATTATAATATGAAGGAGTTCAAGAGATTATCGAAAATTAAGCCTTGGAAAAATGTTAGATTTAATCTCGATAGAATCTCTGATATACCTAAAAGTCTAGTAGATGATAAACCACTATTGAGTAAAATCAGCGACTGTTTTAATGAGTTTAAGCGTGATGGAGCATCTCATACGTGGTCGACATTTCGAATTATTGATGAAGATGTCAATGTACCTGTAATTGATGCTACTATGAATGATATAAGAGCAGCTGTGATACTTTCACACCTTGGCCAGAAATCTAAAGGATTTCTACGGAGGTATTTTTTTAGAATAAAATTCATTATCGAAGAGGAAGGTGAATGGATTATCAGAGATAAATTTGACCCAATCCTTAAGGATAAAAAAACTGTTATTGTGAGTAGAGATTCCAAACCAGGAATTTTAACTGGAATTGACAAACCATACTATGAGAAATCTTACCCTGTAACAGCAGTTGTGTATGGGTTATATCCAATAAATAATAATCCTAATATTACAAAACTAGCTCCGATGTTTTCATCATCAGTGGCTTTGCCACTTAATTGTGTAGCAACACGGTTAATAGAACACTTTACAAATGCATCCCGGGGAAACAAATTAACTGATCTACGAAGAAAAAAAATAACCGAATGGGAACTAACAGTGAAACAACGCGGGGCAACGATTTCCGATATAGCTAAATTAGAAGCATTATTAAAATTTCCAATATCGGTAGCGACGATAACCGGAGAAGTATTATACGAACCGAAATATCAATCGCGAGGAGATCCAATTGAAATTATCGATCATAACAAACACGCGTGGACACCCGCGGTAAATATATTTCCACGAGAAAGAACTGTTCGATATATCCCTAAAGAATTTTCTTGGGATGGTTTCTATGAAGAGAAATTATTTGATGCTATTCACACATTAACCAAAGACGACCCTGTGTCAATGTGGTTACTCAGGAGTAATGAGGATCCGGAAATAGGATTTGATCAGTTTGTAAAACCAAATGGTGAATTATATCGAACTGAAGAATTAGATACTAAAATGAGAAAAATCGCTAATGAGTATTTAGAAGGAAACACTAGTGTTTCTACAGAAAAACTACTTACGGATAGCTTCACGATTCCATCAGTGGTAGCTCACTTCGCACGAGAAAAAAACTCATGGCGTCCAACACGAAGTGATTTTCTGGAGGATGTGAAGTTGAGTTGCGTCGAATTGGGTCATGGAGGATTGTGGAATACGAAATACTCACGTGATGGTATGATTTCAATTGATATATCCGCGTGTTATCCTGGAAGTTTTCTCGGATATGGAGAATGCTCTGAATATTTTAAACGATTTGGACATCCCACACATGAAATGACTCGTGTTGCGATTAATGGTCCATTGCCTGGAACTGCTAGCAGTTCTGATTTTGATTTAACCGGGTTCGCTCGTGTGATATCATTCGAATTAGCTACAGGGTTACATCCGTGTAGTTATCTTTGGCTTGGTAGACATATGTATGAAAAAGCGTGGATGCCAATTGTGCTATTGCGATATATGATCGATTGTGGTATGTTAACATCATTAATTGTCAGTGAAGCGATTATTTGTTATAACGCTCAGAAAGATGTTTGGTTACCAAAACCCGATCTAGAAAAAATAATTAACGAACAACGAAAACAATTAGGAGATTGTGAAACACTTATGGATTGGTCTAAGAGGTTATTCGAAGGTAGGAATAGAGAGGCTAAAGAGCTCGGACGAAGAATAATCGGTAAATTCACTCAAGGTGGAAGATTTGACAATGCAAAATATTCTTCGAGATTGATCTTAGATAATGAAGAATACGATTTTATCATAACCGATTTAATAAAAAAAGGAAAATTTTTAACCCGTAGGGATGCTTTTCGATCCAATGGTGAGAAATTAGGTACGGTTATTACCTACTGTGATAGATATAGTTGTCAGTACACAAATTTGAGAAGTTCTATGCTAGCCTATTCTTGTATTAATCTATTCTCGATGATAAACAGATTTCCTAATACCGCGGTTAGAGTAGCTACTGATTCGATGTATATCCATGAGAAATACAAATCAGATGTAGCTAAATTCACAGATCCTAAGGAAGCGTGGGGAAATTGGAGGTTTAAAAAAGAAACATTACATGAGTATTGTAAATCCGCAGACGTTGCAATGGATGATAAATATATTTGTAGAAATATAGATAATATTTCTGAAGAATTTTCTACTGCACCGCCTGTATCCGATCCGATTTGTAGATACAAGACAGTTTATTTAAACGGCTGTGGTGGATCAGGAAAGACAACTCGTGCAATCGAATTATTTCGTCGTAAAAATCCTACGGATTTCACAAACATGATTGTGTTAACACCAACTCACAGACTCGCCAGAGAGATGATAGCGCGGGGGGTAAAAGCCTGTACTTATCACAGCTTCTTTCGATGGAAAGGCGATACATGGACTCCTGATCGAATGGGTGATAAATTTATTCCTGAAATAATAATCTGGGATGAAATATGCACGGTATCATTGACAGTATTACAGATATTTCTATCATGGTTGTTAAACAAAAACACTAAAGTCGTCATGTGCGGGGATCACGGTCAACCGCAGCCATTTGTTGGTGGATCTCCACATGAATGGTTAAAAGGATTTGTAGATTATTATGAAGAGATTAATACCGACCATAGATCACTTGATGAACAATTACGCGAGTTCAAAGCGCTAATTAGATTACAACCGGATAAAATCCAATGTGAAATAGCGCGTGAAATAATTTCAGAAACTCCCATGAATGATTTTTGGGAAATGTGGAAGCCAAATGATTTAATAATCGCGAGTAGAAAAATAGTCAGAGACGCACTTCAGATGAAGTTGTTTGCGCTACATAAAGAAAAATTTGCAACGCTTCCAGTACCACTCTGTTATAGACCTAAGGATACACGAAAGCAGAATATCGACGTTGACATTCCTGGACAACAACAAAAGCAGAATTTAGTATTAAATGATATTGTGCTGGTTGATATCAGCGTCGTTAAAGATGCATTAGGTACTGATAAATCCCCATGGACGTTAGGTTATGCAGCAACAATACACTCTTCACAGGGATTGACTATATCCGATACAACTCTTTGGATAGTAGATAATCATATTGAGTGGTCAAATTTAGTTTATCTCGCAGTATCCAGAGTACGGCGAATAAACCAGCTTCGAAGAATTGTGGTTAATGATAATGACAATACAATAAGTAATATACACACCGATGATAATATAATCAGAAAAAAACTCTCTGGTTATAAACAACAGGATACAAAAAATAAAAGAGAATTTGACATTGATGCTGAATTAATTAAGACACTAAAGCAACAACAGAACAATCACTGCGCGAGTTGCAATTGTATAATGCGTTGGCAGTATTCGGATAAAGATCCTCGCCAATTTACCGTAGATAGAAATGATAACAATCTCGGTCATGTCAGAAACAATGTGATGTTGACCTGTCTTGAGTGTAATAGACGCCGGGGTGACAGCACCCTTGGTGCTAATTAAGACCACGCGGTGGTAATTGAGTATCCTCGGGAATCACTTGTAATTGTTCGCGTGTAAATCCTCGCTGAGGAGCAGTTGAATCCAGTTTATAGACTGGAGGTCTACCAGTTGATCGTGTTATGCCGGATATTTTATGCGTAGTGACACTCCAAATAGGATCAGTAGCTCTTTTTTTACCACCCTCAAGCTCTCCTGGTTCATATAAATACCTTACAATGACATTACTACCAAGAATTGGTTCTTTTTGTGAAATTCCTTGGATTTCCATTTTGATAGACGCCTTCTTAATAGCGTTGACAGGTTTCATATTAATTGTTCTAGTAATCTCATTATTGATTGCGGTAATCACAGCTGGTAATCTCTTGACCCATTCACGGGATCGTTTATCCTGTATGAATTCTTTTGCGTATTGATATCCGAATAACCGCTCAGCAAGGGTTTTATTAAACCGTTCAACAATTGCCTGATCGCGATGTAGCGCAGTGTGTCCTCGTCTGATGGCGACATTATGATGTTTCATCGTAGATGTAACAACACCTTGAAATTCCTTGCCAGGATCAACTTGTAACAGATTTGGCCAGCGCAGAGGACCTCGTCGATAAATTTTTTCAAATGCAGAAGCTACTTCAGTAGATGATTTTGTTTTTAACGGTTCTGCTTCTTTGTATCGACTTGCAATATCAACTAACGTTAACGCGTATTTGTAACCGTTGTCATGCGGCAGAAATAGTATATCAGCTTGATGAACTTCATTAGGTGTTGTAACATCAAAATGCGAATAGTTAATTTGTTTAGGCGCTGGTAGATAAATTTGCCATATTGCTTGTTTAGATAACCAGTTTGCCGCTGTAGTTTTTTTCACCTTTGATGCACTAGCGAGTTTATTAATTGCTGCGTAACCTCTCCAGTATCCCCTCGGAGAATAGTAAATAGATTCCATATTAAAATGCTAACATTTTCAATTACCAGCACCTAACATCAATTTACCCTTCATAGCAGATTTTACCAACCACGAAGCTAATTTTTCCTTGAAGGATTTATCAGGAATAGCATTTAACGCATGAATTAATTTTACATCTGCGAGATGTCTGTGTTGAAGATTGCTGCTTTTATAAGCGACATCATGAGCATGACACGCCTTATCAATAGCGTTTATTGGATACTCGCCGGGTCGGGGCTGATTTTGATCATCAAGTCTGATATCTAATCGTGTTCCCGGTCCACAGTAGCTATATCCTGGAAGGTGCTTTTCTCCTGGATACTTTGCCCACGGTGTTCCTGGGAGTTTTGTCAATTTGGCTGCAATATCACCTCCTCGTTTTTTTTTAAAGGTTTCGTGGAAGTAAATCTAAATTTCTTTGTACTACACTGTACGCATTTACCAGAAAGCGCTGATCGATTATTTTTCGTTGTAATCGTCGTCAACTCATTTGTGCCAGTACGCGTCCTACACTTCACACAATATAGATCCATAATTTAGATATAACAGTTATGAATGTAATTGATTATTCAGCTACTCGACGACGGGAACCTATTAAACACCATGCAATGTTACCAAATTCTATTCGCGCGATTATCATCGGACCATCTGGAAGTGGTAAAACACAATTGCTACTTAATTTGATAACGAGATGGATGAAGTGGGATAAATTGTACATGATTGCTCCGAGTGTAGATGATCAACGATGTTATGAAGTATTAAAGGATTTTAATGATGCCGCGCAAGAAATTAACGGCGATGGTGTTATTGAGTTTATAACCGATATCGAAGAGGCACCGAACATTGATGATATTGATGGAAGTATTAACAATTTAGTCGTATATGATGATATCATGTTAGATAATCAAAAGAATCCTGCTAGAATATTTTCCCGGGGGCGTCACAAAAACACCGATGTGATATATATCACTCAACGTTACACTCAAATACCAAAAGTGATCAGAGATAACTGTAATATGCTGTGTGTATTTAACGGAGTTGATACTCATACTCTTAGAAATATTTGGCAAACTTGGTGCGGTGGTGATATGGATCATAATCAATTTAAAAATTTCTTTAGTGTGGCTAAAGCCACTCCACACGGATTTGTGACGATAAATTTATCAGACCCTCGGACAAGATATCGTGTCGGACTTGATCAAATATTTAGTTAGCGCATTAGCAGCCGAGGAGGTGAACGTCAACTAAATGGCATCTTTTTTTTTACCCTTGAGGAAGGCTCCGTTTGACAAACAGAGCTCTAAAATTATTAAGTCTCAGTTTGGCAAATGGAGACTTAGAATATTTTGCTTAAAATATACCCCAATTAGAGAAAGTCTGTTCACCCTCTCTGCTGCTGCGTTAGAAAGGCAAGTGTTATTACCATTATTATAAGTCTTTGGATTGAGTCGGGCGGGGTTCGAACCCACGACCTCCAACATTGGATGTGCACGCTATAACCACTAGGCCACTGAAGCGGTCATTCGTAAGAAGTTCGTCATATCTACTAGGTACATCGGACCCAAGAGGCATAGCGTAGATGTATATATTGATCTTTGGCTGTGACATTCTAATATAATACATTTAGAAATTGCCAACCTTTTATCCACATGTTATGTCAATGAATAACACACTTCTAAGGCAATTTTTATAAGGAATGTGCTGTTGGAATCTGTAGTGCCATTAACAGAAACATTTACTGAAACAATGGAAGATATTGTGGATATTGAATTGGAACATTCTTCTATATGATCCAAAAAAATAAATAATTTATTCAAACTCTTTGACGTTCTTTGACTATATGCACGAATCAATCTATATCCCTGACAAATATACCACAAGAATACAATTTCAGGATGATTGCAAACATGAAAAGATAACATTGAATTACCCAAGAACAAGTATCAGATATTGTAACACTTACTGTTTCAGGCACCAATACATCAAACACAACGCTACCAGTACATTCATTTTTATCGAGCAATTTTAAATATATTAGGATACTTTACAATGTTTTGAAATGTTGTAATTGTTCTAATAATGCTATCAGACTAATTTTCTGTGCAAACAGAGATTATCCGAATTTTAGCGACAAAAGTACTGTGTACATGTGTATTCATTTGAATACATGTATCCATCTCTCGTACATATCGTGAACGTAGTTGTCGATGTGACGATTAAGTATGATATCAAAAGTTAAATTATTGCAATTAAAAACTAACATTTTGTGTATTGCTACATCATTTCCGGTATTAAAAAAGTATACACAAATTTCTTGATGGGCTTCACTTCTAATTTTCCAATTGTTTTCATTAAATATTGATTCTTGTTGTCTGTGGGCTTTTTCCAGTATGTTTCAATCCTGTTTCTACTTGTCAGGTTTTGAAGAATATTTTACAAGCACTATGCTACAATTTAAATTTATATATTCTTATTTATTTAACTAAACAAATAATGTTTCATTATATAGCATAACATCTATTGTTAGGTAACTGAGGTTGAGAGGTGATTTGTATCTATTAATTTGAAACTCCGGTATATAAATTTGATGAGCTAACACATACACCACATTTACTGCGAAACTCTTGGTAAATGATGAGCTGCAAATGTTTTGGAGAAGCAACCGTAAGGTACAAAACAACACGCTCAAGTATGTAGCACCTCTTAGAAACAGCAAATATGTCAGATTTAGTGCCAATAAAGCATCTAACAAAATCTAGCAGCTACAATAGAACTAGAAAGACTGGAAAGAAGTTACTTAGCACATTAGCATGGTCAACTTGATGCTTAATGGTTGTATCATATTAACGCAAAACAGCGTCAGTCATCACTTACCATCAGACAGCCAATATAAGTATACGAATATAATATAAAACAAACAGCCATCTTCCTATCACGTCTACGAATATGATAAAATATATGATCATTGCTACAGAAAGAGTTTAAATAGGAAACCTTCCTCTGGCAGTGAAAACATGTATCCCTGCCCATGAATAGAGGTAAAAAGGGGTTACTTATATGCTGTGGAAGTTGGTACTTCAAACGTTTTGTAATAAATCCTGATTTTAATAGCTTTAAACCACAAGGAGGACATGACAACCTTGACAAAGAAATAAATACAGTCAAACTTCAAATTCAAGAATTAATACAAGCTGTTGAAGGTCAAATAAGTCGAATGAGTAACATTTATGGTAAAGAAAAAACAGAATAAATAGGTTATGGCGTACGCGTTTGTTTGTTCTTGTTGTATCAATCTCTGGTCCTATTGTCTTAAGTATCAAAACTCTCACGGTGCAAGATCAAGAGCACTGTGTGTTCGTCTGTTTTCCATGTCTGTGATTAATCCACTAATTAATTGATCTATTTCATTATTGCCTCCACTCCCAATGTCTCAATTATTTATCTAAACTGAAGGGTAAAACCAACTGCTAAGTCATTCGCCCTTAGTTCTAATCAACGCACACGTGAATAGGAAATTGTGTAATAGCTATTACATAAACGATATTCAAACTACAAAATAAGCTAAACAACCCAACTAAATCCTATCAAACGCTCGTATATCTCCTAGCGCACGGTCAACATATTCTTCACATTTAAGTCTCTCTTGTGGGGACTTCCCATGTGTTTTCTCTCACATGTTGCCATAACAACTGGTGTCCCTTTTAGTCGTAATAGGTAATGGGATGCCCTATCTAAGATGCAATGACAACGTGACAAGATTAATAGTTTTATCTCTAATATGAACAAATCGTCATATGTTATTTATTAAACTGGCCAGGAAGAGTTTATGGTCGCACCTGTAAACTACAGATATTTACAAGCTTGCAGATTAAACATTAAAACCTCGGATATAGATCAGCATCTGCACGGCTAAAAATTGATAGCGTTTTAAATTACTGTCTAGTTTGCAATTATATACTTTCTAGATGCATTAGATTTTCAGTCGGTTACCGTGATCACGGTGTATCTGGTCAGCACGTGTTTCAAGAACGCGAAGCTACATTTTCATTGCTTTTCAGTATTATGTGAACACATTACGAAATCATAGAGACGTAGCTTTTAGTACATTATTATATGTGTTCATAATGATATCGTTTGTCATCTTGTTAATGGGAATCTAGGCACTGAATATCTCTCTCTCTCTCTCTCTCTCTCTCTCTCTCTCTCTCTCTCTCTCTCTCTCTCGTGGATGTATGCATGCAAGATTATACTAACAAATACATATAAATACGTATGTATTTGCTTATAGATGGATCTAACGTCCAAGATTGTTTTGACCAGTACAGCCTGCATATAGAACAAACTGGTATTTCTTTTCCAACGCTATCAAATGAAACAGTTTTTCAAACTCTATATTTTGTCGTGCAAAGTCTAAAAACTTAATCCTTGGTGCTATATATATATATATATATATATATATATATATATATATATATATATATATATATATATATATATATATATTAATGAATCCTTATTGCATTAAAGGTTATAGCTCAACCCTAATTAGTGTTCCATTCATAACTGAGGATATTAGCCATTTCATGGCATTAGTTCCCAGTACACTTTCAATATTTATACAACTCCATTTTTTAACACTTTACACCATATCAAGCTTTGCACTGTGCAGAACACTCATCAAAATACATCTAAAGTACGAACATTACATTTATCGTTAAAGCCTATATATCACGTGCATTTGTGTGAAAAAGAGCGTGAAAAATTATAATGTATAATGAAAGTTCCAAAGGCTGCTATTTTCCGTACAGAGTTCGCATTAATATCTTTGTAAATATTTTAGGTGCTGTTCAGTTGTGTCAAATTGTCCTTATTAGATAAATGTTTTGTGCATTACGCGATGATTGGGTATAAATAAAATCTGACATAAATACAGTATTATTTCTTAGGTGCATAGTCTTTTAGATCCTATACGCATATCGTCTCTCATTACGTTTGACCTTATAGTTTTACCAATATTGTATAAACAGTCCCATTTTGTTTTATTGGTGTTGTTAATGTTTTCAATTCATGGGCAGGTTTCACCTGCGTTGGTGTGTTGCAGCAGCGGACCTCTGATGCTTATTGTTGAACAGTGTTTTGCCCAAGGGCACACCACATAGATCACCTGTCTCGATATGATGGCAAGATGTGCAGGTTACATATATTGGTGGGTTGGGTGTTATGCTAACCAATGCGATACATATGCTCCTACCTCAATCAAACTCGTTTAGCGATATTAGAAAGGTCTATGATATATCAATGTGACAACAAGGGGACAAGGGTCATTATATCCGTCTTACACATCTGAGGCCGCAGAGTGACAGCACACATCGGATATGTGCTAAATCACCACAATAACACCGTATCATAGACAAAACTTGGGCATCATACATTGTACCTACTTCAACCTGGTTGTTTTCCTACACATCCCTGGTTTTCAAATAAGAATCAAAGTCATTTAATGTTTCTCTTTCAAGAGGCGTGTTCCACCTAACTGCAAGTACACATTTGCGACCTCATATCTCAAATGTTTTTGAAAGTATGTATGTTGCTGACCCGAGATATGGAAACTAATTTCAAATGTATTGTTTAATACCAATAGAACGTAACATCAAAAGGAAGTTGACCATGATATACTTGACATGTTTTTAGAACGTTTAGATGATGGGCTAGCTGAAAGGGCCACGACCATACAATATTACTTATGGGAGTCCGTCAGGACAGACTGCATACTGTAGCTTTTATTGTCTTTTACTGGCTTAATTGAACATTGATACTATATAATGTTTTCAATGCATAAAATGTGAATATCAGTTCAGTTCAGAAACATTGATTAACTGGAAATTTGTTTGATTGGGGTGTTCCTCAGAAAGAGAAATTGCACTGATTTTCGCAACATAAGCAGGAAAAGAAAAAACTAGACGTTGCCAATATCATACCTCAAATTCTCATCATCCTACGAATTTATAGACTTCAACTTAAGAGGAACAACAACGAAAACCACTAAGTTGAGTATAGCAAATAGTTCCTACCATTCAAGTCTGACATTAAAATGGAGCCTAAAGTGCAGCGAATTAAATTAAAAAAGTCATAAAATTTAAATAACATGTTCACAAGTATAATGTTGTTAATAAATTTCAATAATGGAATTGCTGATTTGCCATTATTCTTGTATGAGCTTATTTGCGAACGGTCTTGAGTTTTCTCAGTAATAAAATCCATTTTATCATTGAATGAATTCAAATAATCCAAAAACTTGTATGCAATCCTGAATGGCAGTGGGCACTTTAATTCTAATACATAATATGAAATAAATAATGTTGCTGAAATTTAATCTTAAACAAGTAATGGTGATTTTGCTAAATTAGGAATAGTTATATATGTTGATCTCAAAGCGCATATGAAACTAGGACACCTAAAATGAACAGAATTTTAAGTCTCTTTTCCATCACATTTGGAAACATTTGCTCTTTCTAGAACCTGTAAGGAAAAACGGCTATGTCAATATATTTGCAAATATAATCTTACAGTTCAACTCACAATGCATGGACACGAATTAGCTACGTTATAAATAATTTACAAATGATCCTTACAATCTACAATCATGGACAAACATTACACACATAATATTGATTAGGATACTGTTAGCAAGGCATGCGTCATTATTGAAATAGTCCGACTGTTCTTCGCGTGTAAAAGCTATGCAGTGGCGTCGCTAGGGGGTGCAGGGGGTGCGGCCCGCACCGGGTGACACGATCTCAGTGGGGTGACACCAAAATCAAAATTAAAAACTGCAAATTTTTACAGAGCACACACTGCTCTTTAAAGTATGTTTAATGTAAAAATAACTATAACTTAACGTTGTTACAGTTCTTAAATACTTTTACCTTCTGACCTTCAATTAATTTGTTTTTGTTCTTGCCATTTTGATAATGTGGACTTATTTTAAGAAGAAGAAATCCATGGTGGAAGTCTGGATGGGTGAAACCATGAGTTTACCGCACTGGGTGACACCAACCCTAGCGACGCCGCTGAAACTATGTGTTGCACGATAATAAAATACTTTGCATTAGGCATCTAATTGTAATATAGTCTATGCCATGAACAGAGCATCTATATCAGAAGCCAAACAAATGAGATTATTAGCAATACAATCAAAGGAACTGTACAGGCAATTAAACAAAACATCAACATGAATAAGGCAATACACCTGTATGTGCACAAATTCAATATGCGTAAAATAAACATACCTATGTCAGGAAATATTACTATAACTTTAATGGTGTCATTTCGTGATCAATATTTGGATTTATGCTATCATGTACAGCACTTGAAATGTTTACATTAGTTCAATGCTATAGGTGTTATAACCTAAGAAAACTTTTAAACTGAAATTGCACCAAATAACCTACAATTAATATGTCTTAACGTTATGGTATTCGCACACTTCCATTAAGATCTATCTAAAGTGTTAATACAATCATTTATACTAAACTGCAATATTCTGTCTTGGTTACAGGAAACACGTAATGTACACGTATTGCCTTATTGTTGCCGATTCTTCAACATAACGTACGTTTATAAAAACAGATTATTATTAATTAAATATCATAATATTTAAAGGACGTCCTTCCACCCACCCACCCTCTCTCTCTCTCTCTCTCTCTCTCTCTCTCTCTCTCTCTCTCTCTCTCTCTCTCTCTCTCTCTCTCTCTCTCTGCCAACATAGCAAGACGGGCGAAAGTCCATGTAAAGACGAGCATATATGATTTTCGATTGTGTCATGCCAAAATGTCAATTGATCATTCAAGAATGATGATAAATGTTATGTCAAACCGACCGATGAGAGAGAGAGAGAGAGAGAGAGAGAGAGAGACAGAGAGAGAGAGAGAGGATTTAAGGGTGGGTTGGTCGGTAGTTATGTTAATTAAAGCGAAATAATGACTTATTTCGCAATGTAAATATGTTAAAATAATTTAAGCACCTTTTTTTAATTTTCCATGCAGGTGAGCCTGAATTGTTGGCATATCAGTGTTCAAGAATATAACGATGTATCTGTAGGACCCTACTCCCTCCATGAAAACCAATTCATGTATAAATCATTAGCGTGCATTATATTAATTTCTTCTGTGTGAATAAAAAGGAACCACAAAAAGAAAAGAATGAACCTATGAACATGCAATGATGATTGTAAATGAGCCCAGCCCCCAGCTCATAACTAACAACTGTAGCGGAAACACTCGGCAAGGATGTTAGTTCATTGACTCAGTTTATTCATTGTTACAAAGTCTGTCTTAACTCAATTCACAAGGCAAATATATGTATTTGTATGTGATACAAATAATATATATATATATATATATATATATATATATATATATATATATATATATATATATATATATATATATATATATATATATATATATATATATATATATAAATATATATATATGGATAGTATGTATGGAGTATCCGTGATATAGGATCCGTTGTAAGAACTGACATCAAAATAAAATTGTATCAACAGAAGACCACGAGATGAATGCCTTTTTCATTTAATGAAAACTTTGTACTACGGGTGGTATATCATTGATACAACATATTGTGTGGTTCTGTACTTCTTAGCTAAACTGAAACTGATAAGAGTGTTTCATCAGTCAGAACATGTGTAGACAATCCAGGTAGGGCGTGTTCCTTAGAAGTAATGAAAATGGAGCGAAACCCGTGACACCACTTTTAACAGAATTCCAGCAATCAGTATTACCAGCACCACATTATTACAGGAATTATACTTGAAAAATAAACAAAATAGTTGCAGTTGTATTCAAATGTCAATGTTTCTTTGAAAAGCAAAACGATCGTTTACTTGGCATCCCAAACTGTTTGCTAAGCAGACGATATTCAATCATTGCTTACTTATCAAGTAAAACTCTGATCCATCCATTATAATTTGTATGTGTGTGTTCGTGGAATGTTTTAGGAAGATTAAAAGATCGAAGACAAAGATAAACGTTTGATTCTTAGTATTTTCTGTCGAATTTAACTTCAAGCAATTCAGAGTATAAATCACTGAACTGTAATAGTATTTTCGTACAGTTGCTTTTGAATGCAGCTGTTGAAGTAACACATGTTTGGTTTTCGATAACGTGAACGCATTCCTTCAGCATAATTCAAACTCAGGCCTGAACAGACAAGACACACACGACATGAAATCATATTCTATCACAGCACATACTTTATAGGTCTTGAAATATAACCATAGGCTTTCTCCTGAATAATACTTAAAGGTCTACTAGTGCACTTTTACAACCTTCGTTTATATTATAAATTTTAACTTCAGGATGCGAGTTTCATAGGTGATATGTCATATACCTCATCAGTAACGAAAATAATGACCACATAACATTGCTTTTTTATCGTTGCTGACAAAACGCTCCTAGCTGATTTTGCGCTCGGTAATTTCCGTACGTTAAAGCGGATGTGACGTAGTTAGGGGAACACGGCTTTCTAATTTTGACTTGTTTTGATTTCAACGAGTGTATCTGTGCGTGAAAAATGGTAAAAAGGTGTATTGTTGGAGGTTGTAGAAATACAAAACGAGAAGGAGTGAGCTTGCACTCATTTCCTACTAACCCTGTTTCAAGGAAATAATGGATTAAGCAGATACGAACGACAAGAAAAGATTGGACTGAACCGACGAGTGACAGGCGAGAGTCAAGTTGTCTGTAGTGACCACTTCAAAGAAGATGATTTCGATCCTACCTTTAAACTGAAACAGTCATTTGGGATTACGAGCAGTAGACGACTTCTACCAAATGCAGTTCCGTGTGTGTTTTCTCGCCATACAACCCAGGTTGCATGCACACCAGATCAACAGAAATCGAGGGTTACGGCAGGCCTAACAACATGTAGCCAGACAGGAGCTTTTCAAAAGCGAGAGCGAGCAAGGGTAACTAAATGTTAATTGATTTTATCGTGCTATATTATTTGTTGTCAACACTACACTCTTGCCACAAATGTACCTAGTTTTCGAGAGATTACTATATATATACGCCCTGAGGCATATGTACCCCTGCCCCCATCCACAGCTACACCTTTGTATCTCCCCCTGCATTGATAGGACCTCAGCCTAGAAAGAAAAAAATAATAATGTGGATGCTGTAGCCTCTTTCCTGCATGTTGCTGTTTTCAACAATAATAATAATGTTATAAGTGTAATTCTCATACTTAAATGGTGTGAACAGTTTGTGTATTTATTGTTTGAATTGTAATGACTAATTTGTTCTGATGATCTGAGAGTTAATTACCTTCCTTGTATAGTATACATTATTATGTCAGTGGATCTTGATTTAGGTCTGATTAACGCCCACAACCCAATGATTGCCGATGTAATATCAATGTTTGTTCGATGTGATAACTATATTATTATTATTATTATTATTATTATTATTATTATTATTATTATTATTATTATTATTATTATTATTATTCAGATTGTGTACAGAATCATACAAGGTAAAAAAGGAATTTAGCCTTTAATATTGTTTATGATGTAAACTTCCAATACTGCTTGATTTACCTGTATCTATTTTGCTAGATGTTGAAAGAGATGTTTCAAAACCAGCATCCAGAAGACAATGTTCAAGAGAAAACCCAAATTGCAACAATCACACACTCAACAGTAGATGGTGTGACATATCCTAATGTGCATATTGATGTCACAGAGAACTTTCCATGCATTTCCAGTGTTCAAATGGTTGGTATAGTTTAATATGATTTCATATGGCCTCATATATGATAGTTTACTAATAAATCAATAAAGATATGATATTATTTAATGTTGGAAAGCTGTGCAATGTGTTGGTTATATGTCAAACATTATGACCAGTCATAGTTTCTCCAAGTAATTAAAGAGGTATGATGCATTTGTCATTATTCAACATGCATAAAACTTAAAATATGACCACTACAGCTGTACCGATTAATCTGATGCAGTTATTTACTAGAACTTGACAGATATATTTTTCATGTATTGTTTTTGTTTCAGGGATTAGAGACATCATCATGCAGTATTGCCGTTGAATGTCAGACTGACAGGATACTGAAGAGATCCAAGAGAACGCAAGCATTTGTGAGAGGAAAACAAATTGATTTTGGTAATATTAATACATGTATAACTCACCGTTATAATCTACCCATTAAAAGATAACAAGCAAATGACACATGTAACAATAAATTAGTTCAGTATGATAGTGTAAGCAATTGTCTCTGTATACCAAACTTTTGTCCAAATTTTTGTTACTTAGCAATTATACACTGTTATTGATAAGCATATTTATGAATTACTCATCTGTATTAAAACCAGGATAATCAGTATATGAAATTCTTGTTAGTTTCTTAAATTGGGTGGGGGTATTTCTTCCTTTAGAATATGTTGAAGAGTTGATGGCAGCACTGGGTGATATCGTCAAGAAACCAGTCTTTTTATAGTTACCTCCAACTCTATGCAGCCGATTCCAGATGCCAGACAAGTTGAATGCTCTCCAGTTTGACACATCCCATTTGCAAGCAAAGTACAAGTCCTTGTAAAATGAGTGTAGTTAACACTTTCACAGTATCTCATATACTACAAATGATGGCAAAGCAGCTTGATTTAATTTATTTTTTCTAGCACATCGAAGTCATATATTGTAACAAAATAATTATAGTCAAATACTAGTTGTGTTTTTAAAATGAATACCATTTTAACATTTATTGCTATATTATTTACACATTTCAGAATATGTTGAAAGGTTGATGACATCACTGGAGAAAATGGTCAGGAAACCAGTCGGTTGTTAGTTACCACCATCTTTATGGAGCCAATCCCTGAGGCTGGATAAGTTGATGGCTGTCTGCAAGATAACTACAAGTGCTTAAAACCGGTGTAGTTACCACCTTCACTTGGGAACTTCTGCCTGATTGCATCTACTGCACAGGATGGCAAAGCAACTCTAATTTCATGGCCAAGATATCCCCAGCACCATCTTACCAGCTGCCTGTATGCCGTGTATCTATTACGACTGAAAATATAATATGCAACATATTTTAGACTTTAATATTTGAATAAAGTTATATTCTGTCACCTATTCTGGTTTTAACTTATTTATTTCAAGTTTTCCTAGTCAAGACGTTTAGAATAATATTAGATTTTAATACAACCAATGGTAGTCAACTAAATGAATCTTAAGTGAATGCGTAAAGACGACATTTTTTAAATGTCATAATGCAGAGTCTGTTCAAGATATGTAAGTATTGTATGCTTGAAGTTTTTCTGATATTGGCGCCATAATTACAGCGAGAATATTTTGCCTAGATGTACAACTGTTTACATACTCTGACAGAATTTCCTCGTGATTTCCATACTGCTGTCTGTAGGCATAGTATGCTGCTTCCAGGACATATTCATTTAAGCAAACTGTCAAAAATCCTGGATGATTGATGACGCAATCCACATTTAGCTCCTTGGTCTTTTCAAAAATCACACTGATCTCTTTACAGCATCTACACTCTTCAACCGTTTCTTTAATGCTGCAATTTCCACATGAACACCTGAATAAATAAAACGTATATGGTAAATATGCTATATCATAATTATTTGGTTAGACAGCAAACGTGTAGCTCTTAGGTTATCAAGTGTGTGTGTGTCATAATGGTAAGACTTCTACAGTTGCACCTTTTGTACCACAATGATGAAACATACATCTCATCAGAAATGTTGTATATTATTCTCTTTATTAGTTCCCCCATAAACCTTTTGTGTATTATTTGCCACTAGTACTGTGCACCTTAACTGACATAGAAAAATATGCTGGCTAAGAATCTATCCATGTTGGATATAAAAATGTACACCCATTGCCTGGATTAAAAGCTACATTCAGGATACGTGTGCTTTAAAAGAACAAACTTTAGTCATACAATTAATAAAGCATTTATTTCTACACCTCTCATAGTCTGAGTCTTAAGTGTTAAATTTTAACACCACTAGTTATTGATGAATCATGCTACATGAAACTCTTTTCTGAAGACGTCCAACAAACGTTTTCCATATTCGTTTAGTAATAGTTAGCAATAACTGCAGTAATGATAATAGTAATTACCAGAATGTAGATCCCAACCGCTGCTCAGCTTGATCGTGGACCGAGTTTTCTTCAGCCAGTTCAGGGCCTTGACACTCATCTCGTTCGGGCTGAAACTGATACGGCCTCACTTCGTAATGAGCAGAATCTTTAGATTCATGAACTTGTCCATAATCAAGGGGTTCACCTTCATCAAACGACGAAGATGAGCATGATAAATTTGCCACAAAATCGCACGTATCGTCACTATCACCCATTATCATCACATACACTAAACTTGAATGACTTCCCCTATGTACGTCACTTCCGGAAATCCGATTTTTCACCGGAAGTTTACAAATATTTCCGGAGCGTTTTCCGTACAACATCAATTTATGCTCAAACAATCCTTTTTTCTCCTTTGTGAGTTAAAAGCTACATCTAAAATGTACATTTCGGAAATATTCAGCGAAAAAGGAATATTTTGATGTATAATGTGTTTTTGACGCTAGTAGACCTTTAATCAAATTAAATTTGTCTGCCGCCTCATATCGTGAGAGAAGTGTTTAAAGAAGTTAACCCTATCGGTTCGAAATGCTATGATGAATTGCTCTACAAAACCGTCATAACTTGACTGTTTACATTAAATTAATTCGTGGATATTTCATGTTTTCAGGACACCATTTTACAGACAGAACATTCCTTCATATATATCAGACAGCAGCAGAGGGGGTGAATCAGACAACTTTTTATAGGCGTCGATTCGGCAAACTAAGGCTAGCAGAGGGGGCGAATCAGACAACTTTTTATAGGCGTCGATTCGGCAAACTAAGGCTTCCTCGAAAAGTGAATCCGACAACTTTTTATAGGCGTCGATTCGGCAAACTAAGGCTTCCTCGAGAAGCGTAAAAAAAGCGTCGATTAGGCTAACCAACGCTTGCTCGTCGACGCCATGGTCGTTGTCGCCGCCCCCTCTGCTGCTATGGGCTAACCAAATATTTTATCAAGTCCGACACGATATCTGCTAAATTTATCGTTACAAATCCATGCGGGTTTGACTGAGCATGACTAAAGAAATTTCGAAATATATTATAATTCGTATCACCGCTGCACCAAGTCTGGTGAATATTTCGTAGCGTATGTGTATCAACTCCGTTGAATATGGCAAGAATATTGCAGTTATCTCTGATTACTTTTGGTATTTGTGTGTATCGTTGAGTGACATATATCACGTCAGTTCTTTTATGTCTGCCTCGGGAAAATATTCTAGCAGGATTCTTTTGATTGTCTAACATCACATCATCATATACGACTAAGTTGTTAATACTTCCATCGATATCACCAATGCTCGGTGCTTCATCGATATCGGTTATACACTCAATAATACCCTCGCCTGATTATTTTACCGCTTTGTCGTTAAAATCTTTTAACACATTGTAACATCGCTGATCATCTAGACTTGGAGCTATCAAATACAACTTCTTCCATTTCATCCATGTCGTTATTAAATTAAGTAGCAGTTGTGTCTTGCCTGTCCGATTATAATCATTCTAATTGAATTCGGCAACATCGCATGGTGTTTAATAGGTTCCCGTCGTCGGGTAGCTGAATAATCAATTACATTCACGTTATTATATATAAATTATGGATCTATATTGTGTGAAGTGTAAGGCGCGTTCTGGCACAGATGACTTGACGACAATTGCAACTAAAAATAACAGATCAGCACTTTCTGGTAAGTGTGTACAATGTAGTACAAAAAAATTAAGATTTGTTTCTATGAGATCTGCGGATAATTTTTCAAAAAAACGAGGAGGTGATATTGCAGCCAAGCTAACTAAACTCCCGGGAACATCATGGGTGAAGTATCCGGGAGAAAAACACTTTCCAGGGTATAGTTATTGTGGACCAGGGACTAAACTCGATATCAGACCCGATGATCAAAACCAGCCTCGACCGGGTGGATATCCAGTAATCGCCATTGATAAGGCGTGTCATGCTCACGATGTTGCTTATAAAAGCAGTAATTTGCAACATAGACATATCGCAGATGTGAAATTAATTCATGAGTTGAATTCTATCACTGATAAATCCTTCAAAGAAAAATTAGCTTCATGGTTAGTAAAATCAGCGATGAAAGGTAAATTGATGTTAGGTGATGGTAATTAATAGCAACATGGAATCTATTTTTATTATTCTCCGAAAGAATACTGGAGGGGTAGAGCAACAATCGGTAAACTCGCTAGCGCCGCGAAAGTGAAATATACCACCGCGGCTAATTGGTTATCCAAACAGGCGACATGGCAAATTTATCTACCACCACCTAAACAAATTAACTACTCGCATTTTGATGTGACCGTTCCCAATGAGGTTCATCAAGCTGATATATTATTTCTGCCGCATGATGGTGGTTACAAATACGTGTTAACTGTAGTTGATGTTGCGAGTCGATACAAACAAGCAGAACCGCTAAAGACAAAATCATCAATTGAAGTGGCTTCTGCGTTTGAAAGGATTTATCGAAGGGGTCCTCTGCGCTGGCCAAATCTATTACAAGTTGATCCTGGCAAGGAATTTCAGAGCGTGGTTCTATCAACGATGAAGAATCATAATACCGCGTTACGACGAGGGCATACTGCACTACATCGCGATCAGGCAATTGTTGAACGATTTAATCGCACACTTGCTGAGCGGTTATTTGGATATCGATACGCGAAGGAATTTATTTAACATAAACGATCTCGTGAATGGGTCAAGAGATTACCAGGCGTGATTACTGCGCTGAATAACGAGATTACTCGAACGATTAATATGAAACCTAACGACGCCATTAAAAAAAAGTATATACCCGTACAACCGCAAAAAGATTTTTCAAAACAACCAATTCTCGGTCATGTCACTGTTAGGTATTTATACGAACCAGGAGATCTCGAAGGTGGTAAAAAAAAGAGCTACTGATCCTATTTGGAGTGTTATCGCGCATAAAATATCCGGCATAACACGATCCACGGGTAGACTAGCAATTTATAGATTGGATTTGACCGCTCCTCAGCGAGGATTTACTCGACAACAACTGCAAGTGATACCCGAGGACACTCAATTTCCACCACATGGTCTTAACTAGCACCTCTTCGTCTGTTGCACTCAAGACAAGTCAGCATCACATTATCGCTGGTATGACCAATATTACTATCTTTTCTATCCACGGTAAATTGGCGAGGATCCGACCAACACTAACTCATTATACAATTGCAACTCGCGCAGTGATTATTCTATTGGTGTTTCAGTTTAATTATTAATTCAGCATCAATGTCAAATTCTCTATTATTTTTTTATCCTGTTGTTTATAACCAGCGAGTTTTTTTTTCTGATTATGTCCTTGACGCTGTCAACGCTGACAATATCATTGATTGTAGTGCCATTATCATCTAAAACAATTCTTCGAAGCTGATTTATTCTTCATACTCTGGATACTGCGAGATAAACTAAATTCGACCATTCGATGTGATTATCCACTATCCAAACATTTGTATCGGATATAGTCAATCCCTGTGAAGAATGTATCGTCGTTGCGTAACCTAGCGTCCATGGTGATTTCTCAGCGCGCAATGCATCTTCGACGACGCTGATATCAACCAACACAATATCATTTAACAATAAATTCAGCTGTTCACGTTGTCACAGGAATATGAACTTCAATATTCTGTTTTCGTGTATCCGAAGGCTTCTAACAGAGCGGCACTGGAAATGTTGAAAATGTTTCTTTATGCGTTTCAAATAACTTCATCTGAAGTGTGTCCCTGACTATTTTTCTACTTGCGATTATCAAATCGTTTGGCCTCCACGTTTCCCAAAAATCATTCATGGGAGTTTCCGAAATTATTTTACGCGCTATCTCACATTGGATTTTATCCGGTTGTAATCTGATTAGTTTCTTGAACTCGCGTAATTTTTCATCAAGTGCTCTATGATCGGTGTAAATTTTTTCATAGAAGTCTACAAAATTCTTCAGCCAATCATGTGGGGATAAACCGACAAATGGTGGTGGTTGGCCATGATCACCGCACGTGACGGCTTTTGTGTTCGCGTGTAATAACCAATCAAGAAGTCTTTGTGATACATCTAATGACACCGTGCATATCTCATCCCAAATTATGACTTCAGGTATTAATTTCTCACCCATTCAATCAGGAGTCCATTCATCACCTTTCCATAGAAAGAAACTATGATAAGTGCAAGCATTCACCCCTCGTTGTTTCATCTCTCTGGCAAGTCTGTGTGTTGGTGTTAGCACAATCATGTTTGATTTGCCACGAAATAATTCAATCGCGTGAGTCGTCTTTTCTGACCCGCCACAACCGTTTAAATAAACTGTTTTATATCTGCATATTGGATCAGATATCTGCGGTGCGTTAGATAGTTCTGAACACTGCTTTTCAAATATTTATCTTCAATCATAACATCTGCTGATTCGGAATGATCACACGGTATTTCCCGCTTAATTCTCCATGATCCCCAACTCTCGTCGGAATTAGTGAATTCAGCTATTGCGTTGCTGTGGTTCATGTCTATGTAAAATGAATCAGTGTCGACTCTAAACGCGGTGTCAGGAAAACTATTTATCATCGAAAAAAAAATTTATAGAAGAATAAGCCAGCATAGATGCCCTCAAATGTGTATACTAAAGACTGTGTCCATCGCTGTAAGTAACAATTGTACCAAATTTTGTTCCATCGGACAAGAAAGCGTCTTTACGATCGACATATATACCCTTAGATGTTACATCCGCGATTATAAAATCGTATTCAGCGCTATCTGTAATCAACCGTGAAGAATATCTGTTATTGTCATAGTTTTTTCCACCTTGAGTGAACTTACCAATTATTCTTCTACCAAGATCTTTTGCATCTTTATTTCTGATTTCAAATAACAGTTTGGACCAATTCATGATATATTCTTCGTCGAGATCGGGAAACTGTTTTCGTTGTTCGCTGATTATACTATCTAGATCAGGTTATGCTAACCAGACTTCAGTCTGTGCTCGATATGATATAATTGCTTCACCGACAATCAGCGATATCAGCATGCTACAATCGATCATATACCGTAACAACAGTATAGGCATCCAGTGTTTCACAGACATGTGTCTACCAATCCAAACATAACAGCATGGATGAAGTCATTTAGCCAATTCAAATTATACCACACGAGCGAATCCGGTTAAATCAAAATGTGGCAGTGGTCCATTAATCGCAACGCGGGCCATCTCATGGGATGTTCATATCGTTTAAAGTACTTAGCGCATTCTCCGTACCCGAGAAAACTCCCGGGATAGCACGCGACTATATCAACCGAAATAATAGTTTTAGGGTTGTATTTTGTATTCCCTAATCCGCCGTGGTTATATTCAATGCAGCTTGATTTGATGTCTGATAAAAAATCAGCTCGCGTGGGTTTCCACGAGTTTTTCTATCTCGCAAAATGAGCTGCAACCGACGGAATTGTAAAACAATTTGTTAATAATTGTTCGTCGTCGAAACTCTTCGAGAAACTACTAGCTAGTTTTTTCATCTTGTCATGGAGGGCTTCGGTACGGTATCATTCTCTATTGGGTATTACAAACTGATCGAATCCACCCTCGAGGTTTTCAGCGCTGTGAAGCAATCACACTGACACAGGATCGTTTTTACTCAACTGGTAAATAAAATCGAATAATTCCATCTTAGAGAATTCTGGAGAGAATTCCGTGGGTATATACTTTATTGTTCTATTTCGCGGGAATATTGTTACTGCAGATGTCCATGAGTGTTCGTTATGATATAATTTTGATTGGAGCTCCATGTGATTTATATTTCGGTTCGTATAATATCTCGCCGGTTATCGTCGCTACGGTTATTGGGAATCTTAATGATGCTTCCAATTTGGCTATATCCTGGATCGTTGCCCCCCGCTCCTGCATTGTTAACCCCCATTCATTTATTTTTTTGCGTCTTAGATCAGTCAATTTGTTTCCACGCAACGCATTTGTGAAGTGTTCTATTATTCGTTCTGCTACACAATTCATTATCGTTGATAAAATCAGCGACGACAGTTTCATGGGTTTTAGTTTTTAAATACTCGGTTTATCATTTAACGGATATATCCCATAAACAACTGCTGTTACAGGATAAGATCTCTCGTAGTACGGATTGTCAATTCCAGTCAGAATTCCTGGCTTGGAATCTCGACTCACAGTGACAGTTTTTTTATCCTTCAAGATGGGTTCAAATTTATCTCTGATAATCCAATCTCTCGTGTCTGAGCGGATAATGAATTTCATTCTAAAAATATACCTTTTTCGCGTAAGATGTGAGATTATCACTGCTGCGCTTTTATCGTTCATGGTAGCATCAACGCTACCATCAATTCGAAATGTTGACCATCAGTCAGATGCTCCGTCACTCTTGAATTCATTAAAACAATCACGAATTTTACTTACCATGGTTCTATCACCTATTAGATTCTTTGGTGTTACGGAGACTCTATCGAGATTGAATTTAGAATTTTTCGAAGGTCTAATTTTCGATAATCTCTCGAATTCCTTCATGCTATAATTAAAACAAGTATTTAAATAGAGAATTTATATATAATGAATCATTGCAAATGGCTTATGATTGTATCAGTAACCCCGTGTAACAAATCATGCAGAAAGGAGTTTTGTGGATATCATATGCAAAGTTTTCGACGTGGAAGCCTTGGCCCGATCCCTTGTATATGATGTGGGGTAGAAGTGCGTGGTAAATCGCAGTTGTGTCTCGGTTGTGGTGGTAAGCGATATAAGAATTTGAAGCGTTACTATGATAAGAGAGCTAAGAACTCCATCAATGACTCTACCTCTGACAGCGTCAACGACAAAATCATAAAAACTCCTCAAGACTACATCGGAAGATTTCCAAATGTAATCATTAGACCAAACAATGAATTAGACAAATAGTATTATGCATATAAATGAACCAAGAATTCCGACCACATCCCGTGATCAGCAACTATGAGGCATCCAGTGATGGTATTGTCAGACACTGCAGACTGAAGAAACAAGTTGGGTGGGATAATGGTATGGGGTATTTGGTATTTAGAGCCGGAGGGAAAATACGTCTTAATCACAGAATAATATATGAATGTTTCCATGGATTGATCAGGGATGCTTTTGTTATCGATCACATTGATTCCAATCTTAAGAACAATTCTTTATCAAATCTGCAGCCTGTTACACAAAGCGAAAATTTGAAACTAGGTAAGACTGGACAATACTCGAAAAAAAGCGAGACCCGTAAGAACTTTTAATACAACAAATAACGAGGAAATAGTATTTCAATCAATACCTAAAGCCGGTAGGTATTTCGATATTTGTCCACCTTCTGTTCAATGCGTTGCAGAGGGAATTTATTGATCTGTGATTTCAAAAAAGATCGGACAAAAATTCAATTCGTTTATAGATATAGGCACCCATCTCTGGACGCCCAAGGACAGAGTTCATTTTTGAAAAATATATTTTCATATTAGAAATATTTAATTATTATATGATATGAATTCTAAAAATATCAATGAGGTTATAACCGAAATTTTAATTTTGAAATCTCAGGGGTTTTACATATCGGATAGTTTAAACTGCAATCAAATTATGTCCGACTTCCAGGATATTGAATACGGCGCTATGAATAACAAATATGTATTACCCAAAAAATATGCCCTCGTAAAACTAATTCAGAGTTCAATTCGCAAATCCCTTCTATGTTGTGACGACGTCAGTAAGTTTGTCCCGTTATTTACTATCGTGGCTAAAAAAAGAAAGAAATTAGGGAAGGAATATGAAATAAAAAGAACAATTAATTAAAAAATCAGAAATATAAGATTGTTAATTGAACAAAACGAAAAAAATAAACCTTCGGATGGTGTTTTAGTAAATACTGGCGTGTAGTAATTTCTTTTTAGATTCAGATTGGAAAATTGTAAACAATTGAAAATCTACGATTTTTAATAATGGTTAATGAGTCATTAACGACTAGATTGGCTCTTGAAAGATTAGATACCATTAAAAAATTTATACCAATCCGCGACTCTGTCAGAAATAAACTGCAAGCTAGACAGAGTTTACAAACGGATTTTGCTGCAGGATCTGAAGAGTTGTTTAAACCAATAACCACAGCAGCGAAGGGGGTAATATCAGCTACTGAGCGTGCTATATGGGGAGATATTCCCGAGACGGGGGAAAAAGAAAAGAAAAACCTCTTATTGCTGAACTTGAAAAAATAGCAGCGGAAACTGAACAAACAAAACAAGCTGTACAAAAACTCCGCGGTGATATTGATGTTATTGAACCACCTAAATCAAAAAGAACAGTAGATGATTTACGCGCGAGATTTAACGAGGAAGGGTTAGCAGCAATTGATGAGACTGATTCAGCAGAAATTCCTGCGCTTGTTGTTACGACTTATGAAAACAGAAAAAAAGTTCAAACCAGAACATCATAAGTATATTAAAAGCATAAAACATTGGGCTGATGTATTCTTCAAAATCAAAACTAAAACAAGTCAAATTGATAATGATAATACATCATACATTGGATACGTCAATAAGGTGGGTATAGTGTATAATCAATATGAAGAGTTTAAACAACAACAAAACCCGCAAAAATTGCAAAGAAAGCGACAGCGACCTTCAAAAAAATATCTTTCTCACCTAAAAAACAAAAAGAACCTCAACAACAACTACCACCCCAAGCTTCGATTTGACCATTGAATATACCATCTGATCGAGATGAAGATGATGAAGACGAATTTTTAAAATTATTTATTAAGTCAAGAAACAGATGCACAGGGTGCAACCGGGGAGGGATTTTCTAAATCTGAAAAACAAAGATTTTGCAGAGATTCCAGTGCAATTTCAGGTAGTGGTCTAGTTAGTTGTCCTGGAAATATTCTCAGCGATATATCACGATTAGAAGACGTTATCGGAGGGAAACGAGCTTTAAAAAACTCACCGGAAGTAATTAATGAAGCAGCATATATCTGCATGAGGTTATTTCAAGGTGGTGTTATGGATATTGGTCTATATCGAGATTTCATTGATGAGTTAGTTGAAAATCCTACGGATTATTACAGCGACTAAAGTCATTGCATTAGATAAATATCATTTAAATAAGAATGATTATACACTACAACCATGACAAACCAACCAGCGTCTATGTAGTTAATTCACGGTTTCCAGTTTATAACGCGTACTATGGTGATTGTTTCGGTGATACAATTGCAGGGTTATTTGCAAGAATGGCTCCAAATGTGGCGCCGCTAGTAAAACAATTATTGATGAAAGTCAATGATGTTATTCGTGATAAAGGTATTAGCGCTGTTGGAGATCTTGCCGGAAAAGCGTTTTCAGCCGCTCGGGATAAACTAACAGCGCTAGTTCGACGGCAAAAATCCAAAGGATTTTCAAAACCACAATTAGGACCACTGCCATCTACAGCGGATATGCCTGCGAGTGTTAGTAAAATTATAAATAACGCAGTAGATCAAAAACTAGCGTCGCTGATGACTCCGTCATACATCAACGACCAAAGCAACATCGCAAATATGATAGCGGGAAGCGGCTTAAAAAACTACGATGAGGTCTCAACGATGAAAATACATATATAATAAAATGTTTAAACGGTCACCTGATACAGCGTTTTATATGGACACCCCAGTGCACAAGGATGATTCTGTACGTGATTATCAATTTTATGCCTATCACGCAATACAACTAAATATTCGAACAAGTATTGATCTTCAAGTTCACGATACCAGTAAATACTTTCTACCATGCGAAGCGTTTATCGAAGTAGAAAGAGAATTTATACGAAGAGATGATACAGCATATCCAAATGACACTCTAGTCGGATTTGTCAATAATGGGATCATGGCGTTATTCGAGAGTGCAAAATATCTCATCGATGGAAAAGAGATTGAGTAGATAGATCGCGATGTTGATGTGGCTACAACAATAATCGGGTTAGTAAGATATTCCGACGATGATACAAGATCGGCAGGCCCTTCTATGATGGTTGCAAAAGATAAGAGGAATACGGCTGGAAAAATTCCATTTGTTTTCAGACAACTAAAGAATCGTGCTGCTGACCCTGCTCCTGTTGATAATATCGAGGATATGATTATAAGAGAGGATCCCGACTACAACCTAGGAGCTGCAACACGTATGTCAATGCTGCAAGGAGCACGTAGATCATTCTAATGCGCGATTCCGCTACATCATATATTTGGATTCTGCAGAAATGTTCGAAAATTTATTTATGGATCAAAGCACACAGTAACACTCGTGCGAAAGGGTGACGACAATGATGCAATTTGGAGGATTCCAGCAAACCCAGCTGCATCACATGTAGATGATCATGCCGGTAAAGTCGTTTTAACAAAACTATAATTGTGGATGCCAGTGTTGACTCCATCAATTACCGCAGAAGAACGATTACTATCATTTATGGATCAAGGAGGAAAATCATTGCTGAGTTGGCTAACAACGACTACAGATGTTAAGCAATCAGATATTAATGGGTTATTTACGTGGAACCTAGCATCAAAACTAGGCGTTTCAGCTCCACGTCATATATTTATTGCGTTACAGAATACTGCACGAACTGGTAATCAACAACGCAGCCATATGATATTTGATCAACTCGGTATTACTGACGTCTCACTGAGAATAAACGGCCAACAGGAACCATCCGAGGATATACAACTTAATTAATTTCACAACCATATTGCCCGCGTGTATCATAGGTTGTTGTCATATATGGCGCGCGAACAAAACGTCGATACTGGTTTGCAGATATCACAGTTTGATTTTAAGAATTTATATCCGATATATTACTTTTCGCTGGAACATCTTGATTTAACAAGACAGTCAGTCGTTGATATACACTTTAGAGCCAGTGTAAACCGCGTTACTATTGGTGATCATGCTATTCCCCACTACAGAGCGATTGATGTTATTCTCAGTGATAAATCAATGCTACTCGAAGGTGTTATCGGAAGAATGAGAATGATGGATGCACCAGTGGAAAATATGTAACAATTAGATCAATCTGTTATTGTATAATGCCATATGATGTTATTATTGTTGCGTTAACTCCTAATCAAATTAAGAAACTACAATCATCGCAACTGAAAATGCGGAACTACAATCACGTTGAAACCTAATCAGATGACCGGCGGGGCGAATAAATTATCGTTGAAACCTAATCAAACAAAACGTTTCAATAAGGCATTGAGAATAAAAAAGGAATTCGAATTAAACTCTCTGCGGCTGCAATTGCCAATATGAAAAAGACCGGCGGTATATTTCCATTGTTAGCTGCGATTCCAGAGCTGATTACGTCAGTGGCCCAAGCGGTGGTTAAAGCGGCGGCGCTAGGAGCCGTTGGTACTGCGGCAGGAATGGCACTTAAGAAAGCAACTGGAAAAGGATACAAAAAGGGTCTAAGACTACCAGGAACCCCGTTCATGGTACAGCGGAAAGGGTCTGAGAATCCCAGGAACGGTTTACTAGTTGAGGAACCTTTGACTCCTATGTCAAATTTTGATTTACTCAATGCTGCTAAAAAACTTGCGATTAAAAACTTCGGAGGTGTCTTTATGAAAGATCAATTGCCGGCACAACCAAACAGCGTTAGAACCGGTATTATTAATCTCGATAACAGCACCGGACCTGGTACTCACTGGGTTGCATACGCGATTGATCCACGTGCAATCGTCTATTTTGACTCATATGGATTAGCGCCACCTAAGGAATTCATGCGTTATATAAACCGCTTAAACACCCCTCAAAGTGAGGCGTTGGTATTATACGCAACCAACACAACAAATGAATAACCCAAAAATATGCGGCAGCGAAGTATTGAATGTCCTTGACGCTATTTCAACATCTGGAAAACCACCACATGTTGTCGTAAATGAATACACTAGTAATCGCTGGCGAAAATCGAAGATTTTGCTACGAAGAGATTTTAGAGAGATTTTTTAGGATAACATGATTGATATTTGGGGACGACCTCTATTACCATCGAAGAAACCAACCACAGAAACATCTGCAACCTATGATATAAAAAAATAATGAAAGATGAAATAGCTGAGACGTTGAACCTAGCAAGTGTTGATCCCAATTAAATAGTTGTATTTCAAGATCGTCAGTGCAAATTAAAATCTAGTAATGTTTCCCTTGTTGATATTTTAGTTACACAAAGCGGCGTAACCGAAGGCACTATCGCATTGTTTTCCGATCAGGGTAAACTCAAACCGGGTGTCCTCATGTCAACAATCACAGATAAAATCTTAACACTCGATAACACTGTAAATTCATTAAAATCGCTCAATGATAAATATGATGATCATATAAATATATTTCGTAACTCACAAAGAATTACCAATATTAATGAACCCGTGTCAGAATTCTTTGGAAATTCACCGGTAGCCACACCGAAGCTCAGAGAGATAGGAACTTCTATGTTGGAACTAGTAAAACTTCAATCTAGATATGAAGATCACGTTGACAAGTTTACATCATTTCGTAAAAATATCATCGAGAAATCTTTTGCAACCACGCTGGATAAAATTGACATAAAACTCCCGGATATTAAAAAATCCATCGATGAGATAAAAAACACCATCGAGGCAATCAAGGAGAATACAAAGATCATGATAGAAATCGTTGTAAAAACAAAAATTCCTCATGAAAAAGCCAACAACGTAGTATACACTTTCCAACACGGATCAATTGCATGGACTCCTACAAACAACAAATTAGATATCACTGCAACCGTCAAAGGTATTTATCGATTAACACTAGTGACGCCAACTCAATTTAATATATCATCGTCGAGTTCATCTGGGGTCAACAATATGATATCAACGATCATTGACAAGGATACAGCTGAACGATTCACGATAACATCCACTGATAAGAATTTGGCTAGGGTTTTAGTATCATGGTATGTGGAATTCGTAGCGGATTTGTGTAAACACCTAAATTGAAATCGTAAACTGATTTGGAAATAAAATGTCGTCATCAACGGTACCTTCGGTATCTCAATATCGCTATGATCAGGCCAGAGAATTTCAAATTAAACTCAAAACACTCACAGAGGAGTACCAGATGAAAATAGAATAATACCAACGAAGAGTTACCGCAGTTGATGTTACCGTGTACTCGGTGAGCGGTGTAATCACCGGTGCCGGAATTATACTCTCCTCGGTGACAACGATTGCCCCGATAGCTGTTCCAATTTGTATATCCGCGGTGACAACAATCGCGGGAATAATTCCGATAATAACAAAAAAAATATCACCATGCAGCCAACGCAAACTGCAGGACTACATAATTAAATTTTATGTTGTATCAACCGCGTACTCGCAATTATCCTCGTTGATATCGTCGTTGCTCGATGATACATTTATATCAGATAGTGAGTTCTCAGCGATGGTAAGTATTTATGATTCCGCGATGCCAAAATTAGAAAAACAACATGAGTATAATAACAATGACGACATTACAAGAACTACTTCAACAAATAGCGGAAAACACAACCCCGGTGAAAACCAGCATGATCTCAATAACCTCAACGAATCCTGAATTCAGTGTGAATTTCCCCACTCCAATTCCCGTGAAGGAGATCGCGTTAGCGAAACTACGAGTATACCATAGTTGGCCTAATATTAGGTCGGTAGCATTTGGCGGTCAACAACCGAATAATTCCTTGGTATTTGCGAATAAGAATAAACCCGATGGAACTCCAGACTGGAACATTGTTTCTATACCATCTGGGTTGTACCAAATCGAACAAATCAATGCTGAATTTCAACGTAGAATAAAATCCATTACTGGAGCAGAATCAAAAATCGCTATAATGGTTCATGAGCCGACGTTATCCGCGATCGAGATAAACTCGCCTAGTTATGTCGTAGATATCTATCAGAGTTCTATAAGAACATTACTGGGTTGGCTTGAAATCCCACCTCAGACAGCTTATCAATTACCCGAACCCGAAAAGTCTGATTATGTCACGGATGTACAATCATATCATGAAATCAACCTATCATATCGAGATGATTTGTATAGTATAAAAAATGCAAAATTAACCGATAGATTTATATTTACCGATAATAATACCATGCAATGGGATTTTATTTTTGAGAAAACCGTTGATTCATTCGTTACCATTGCATTTACGCTAAAATACGTCATTGATTACTTCGGTGAGATTAATCGGTTACATAAAACACAACTAGAACAACTACGACGAAGCTTTCAGGAGCATCTCTCTGACATAACAAAGTCGCGTGATGAGATCATAAAATAGCTTGAGATATTAATACAGCTTGCATCCGATATGGAATATATCAACAAACGAGTAATTCAGGCGATAATTAATGAGATAAAGAAAAATTTTTAACCAGCCACAACATAACAGAAGCTGATTTGCCCGATTTCAAGTTTCCTGGGTATAATGCAAATGAACTAAAAAAATCTATTAGCGATCTTATTCAAGAAAACTTTTCTCTGATACTCACCAAATGGAAACAACAAACAACAATTCTCAAATACAATAATGACCCAGACGGCGGTGATAGACATATCGCTCCGTTCAACGTGAATATAACCTTGGTGATAGCATTGAATTTAGTAAATGATGTTATCGAAGGCAGCTATCAAATAAATCTCGAGCGATCAAATCAAGCTCAGCAGGGATATATTTTATACTCTTTTGCACCGACAGCTCCACCCTAATTTCTAATCGTTGAGGACCCAACTAATCCAGTTTATATGCGATGTCATAATAATTCACTAACGAGAATTAATTTCAGACTCACTGACCAGTCTAATAATCTAATTGATTTAGAAGGTGAGGTTTTACAAATTAGCCTGTTTGTGAAACCTAAATGATTTTCATCGTAAAAACAATTGTTAACCCATAGCAGCAGAGGGGGCGGCGACAACGACCATGGCGTTGACGAGCAAGCGTTGGTTAGCCTAATCGACGCTTTTTTTACGCTTCTCGAGGAAGCCTTAGTTTGCCGAATCGACGCCTATAAAAAGTTGTCGGATTCTTTTTTCGAAGAAGCCTTAGCTGATTTGCCCCCTCTGCTGCTCAGACAAAAAATCATTTAAATTTCATTACGAACATAACAACATCATCTTCCTGAAGCGCAAGATATCAAATTAAGGACTCATCCACGTACTAACGCGTGCGCAATCACACATAATTCCAAAAAAAGCAACATAAATCTGGTTGGACACAATTGAAAGTATCACCAATCGGTGAAGTGTATATCCTTCTCAGTACAAGAAAGTTAAACTCTCGGCAAGAAAAGAAACGCTGCCAGATATGTGGTCATTTCGTCGAAAGATCATCAATTATATTTCCAGGAATGTTGGAGCGAACCCGATGAATCGTTGACTGACGAAACCAATAGACAGAAACAAAATGTAACCATTGTGCTGATTTTATTTATTAAAATCTTAATGTTTTCAGGACACGGAGTTTCACATTCCTAAGATTTACATGGTTACGCATGCCTATCATAGCTGTATTCACGATTATCAATTTCGACATTTTCGTTTGGGCACGGAATAAAAGATCCATTAACGGAAACTTGTGTGTTAGTATAATCCAATAAGTTCATACCTGAAAGCAAGTTAGCTATCTTATCACCTTAACCTCGTCAAAATATCATTCATCGATATTCAACAAAATCTTTGCTTTCGTAAATTGTTTGTGTCAAGTCCAATAAAAGTATATAAAGATGCTAGAAATGGTGGTGAAAATAAGATTGGATGTGCTTCTATGCAGATATGAAACATTTACATAGTTCATGGATTGTATTGGAAATTCATCTATGTTCATATCATGGATGCTGGATGCATCATGCTTCCCGACACCTAAGAAGGTCATGTAACAAGAATAAACGAATTAGATTTGGGTTCAAATCTTACCAATGAGGTCTTAGATTGAATAGTCAAGTACATCAAGTATTATATATTTGGGAAAACGTCTACTATTAACCTTTGAGAAAACGGATCCAGACTTTCGATGCATTGTTGTCGACCACGACGTGGTGCATATTGAATGTTTGAATCGTTATTACAGTTTGTGTGGAATAAGAATCATTGGAACATGGCTATTTAAAAAAAAAAAAAAACATCTCAACTAGAATAAATTAAACAGAGCAACGTGTGTTCATTTTATCATTGAGTACATATATAATCTCTTGATATTCCTTTGTACAATCGGATTTACCATAAATAACACATCGACGTCGAAAAAATCGAAAGTACGAATATGTCATTGAATCTACAGTTCATCCAATGACTAATATGTACCATCATGTATTCTCTCATCACTGGTGCGGAAGGTTGTTTCATTAAGGTCGTAATTATACTGAAACTGTAATGAACGAGACAGATGGCAACACGGTGACAACGAAGATGCACGACAAGAATGTTTTGGTGTCAGATCGCTTCATCCTCTCGATGCCAACTGTTAAAAGTGTCGACATATAGGTACTTTCCTATCATATAACAATCCCAACACAACAGTCACAAGAATCCGTGGACTGTTCCGGGCTAAGTAGACAAACTTCTGAACGTCAAACAAGATGCTACCATCTTAAATAGCTTTTGCAGAAGAGTCTGATCACGTGTTGGAATCATGACGACTCTCTTTTCATTATGATATGGCCTTCAGCTATCCTTGGCATAACACGCATATTGCAAATGGTTATTCGTGTTTTTGAGTACTGAACACCTTGAGTCATACCGATCATTAGAAAATACGGTAAGTGCATTAATACAATGTATGTATATCGCTTTAAGGTCTTGAAAAGAACGGTGTCCTGTATAAGATATATTTAAGGTCTTGAAAAAAACGGTGTCCTGTATAAGATATATCGAAGGTCTTGAAAAGAACGGTGTCCTGTATAAGATACAGAACCAAAGATTAGGACAAGTCGAATGAATATTTGGAAGACGAGATAATCTCAAATGAATGATGGCAAAACGGAGTCGCCATTCCCTATTTCCTTGTATCTCCCTGAAGACGAAAGGCATATAGACTTAAAAGGTTAGATAACTTATTTAACAAATTTGTTTTGGGTACAAATCATTGGTGGAATTATTTTGCATCTGTATTAGTGAATACAGATACTTTTACAGAGTTCGCGCATAGCTCTCGTAAATGCAGTCCTTTGTGCTACACATTTATTACTGTTATCGAAAACTTCATGCTATTGGAGCTTAAGTCACCAACAGGTTCAACGGTTATAGATTTATTAAAGATGCGGTTAGATAATTATTGGACGACCTTGTAGGCTGTTTTAACTAAATTGAAAACATGTATCCACCTCGGTATTTATGTAGACCTTCTGCAAGGTCCATCATGTTGTAAATAACGTTTCTTACAGATAAAGAGTACACAGTACAATAACCATATGTATTGTTAGCATAAGCTACAAAACAACTGTATTACAAACTATTGGATTCGAAGGGGTTATTAAACATCAAGCCAAACGAAATAATAATCAGACGCATGCCCATTCACAAGCTGGAAAGCGAATAGACTCTTCAACGTTTTCTTTAAATACTGTATTATAAGCGCTTACGTATTCACAATGCTTTGTTGAATACAGTGTTCGCTTGATGTCTAATCGGCATCTGATTAATGTACTTTTATAGCTGATCATCACCCTCCAGAATGACTTTGGCGTACATGTTGATTATTTAATTAACTGAATAGTTTTCGTTATATCGTGTCTTCTCCGTAATACTTTGCACAATGGACATATCTTTGTGTACATTACATATAGAACAATATGAACCTTTGGAATGATGGAAGGGCAGCTGTCCATGGAAAAGTTAGAAAGCTGAGAAACTATTACGGTGAATTTAAATTCTGTCTATGAAATAGGAACGTTTCTTCCAAAATTAACTGCATTTCTTTATATTTCTTCGATGGAGTGCAGATATCACTCTTTATTTTCTTGACAATATATATATCAACCATTCCCCACCAAAGTATTATTATACATGTGATAATTTAGCTAAACTCATTGCAACACACTCAATAGTTTCGTCACGTGATTGAGTTTCGATCAACAGTAGTAAATCAAATGTGTTTGCCAATTAAAGAAACGGTAAGTAAATTTACTTACTAACGGAATATATAACTGAATATTGACAGTTTGCAAGGACGTTTACTTAATGCGACTATTTATGAAGTATACAGCGTATTTAGTTTTGAACATTTTTAGACTTACTCGGAGATTATCATGTTCTTATCAAAGTCAAAAGGTATAATTTCTTATCAGTTAGTAGGACGGATGATTTCGTTACAGCCTGAACGACATTATCTTAGAAGGCATTCATTTATTACTCTGTCACGTGATAGTATCGTGCGAAGAAAGTCACGTTATCATCAATCATGGTAAAACATGTCGCTTTGCAAATAATTAATACCCCCCCCCCACACACACACACAACCACAACACACACACACACACACACACACACAAACACAAATACCAAAGTCATATATTTAACTGTCCTTGATAACTGAATTCCCACTGACGTATGAGTTAAAACGATAAAAGACATTAACTTTCGACAAGCATTTTTGCTTCAGCTCCATATGGCTATGACTCGTTGATACATCTAAAATCCAAGAGTTCACATATATTCCTTGTTCATGTTTGTAGGTACCCGTTCAGGAAGTACGGCAGCTATGTAGTACATGTCGTGGATAATATTCTTTATGACTTTCCACAAGAAATCTAGGTGAACAATTCTGCTAAATAGGTGTGGACATACATTATAGTTATATTTACTATATGTTCTCTATATTTATCTCTCAGTGCTGACCTTTTCACTGTGTGACAATCAATACAAATCATATGTTAATTTCAAATGAGTTTAAAGATGATTTCACGGTATTTAGTTATTAATATACAAACATTTGTCAAGATTTTTCTTTAATACAATTTTACATTTCTCTTTCATTTTATTGGCTGTGTTATATTCTGACCTTAATGTTCATGTTATATAGATTATGGCCTCACACGTGTCTTATCTATATCAAGATATTATCGGGCTTCGCAAGGTGAGGCAACCTTATGAAAATTGACAAGATACACCTAAAGTCGTAAAGATGCGAACAATTATCTGATCAGTGATCACTTCTATCATGGCATCAAAGGGTGGGCAGGCGAAGGCTTACCAGGCATGTTGATAAACATCTAACTGTCTTTCTAACTAGTAGATTGCAATACACCAACTAGAATCGTTGACAGATCAATTAAATCGATGTTAAAGTTTGCTATTTGCTTCGAACAAATTGTCCAAATTACAAGCGTGGTTTGATTCGGGAGAATGTGACCAGAATAGACTGGAAGCCTTTCATAAGTCTTATTAAAATTGACGCCCAGCCCGCCCCACCCCATCCAAAGAAAAATTAAAGAGATAATGATATAAAAATAAAACAAAATATGAAAAAGCGTGCTTTGGGAACTCAAAGACTCTTGAAACATTGAGTACCCAGAAACATGTTTAAGCTGGATGTTTAAGTTGTGGAACACTGAACACTTTCATAAATGGCCGCTATGGACGTGCATTCTTATTTACCCATTAGAAGTACCATCATCATTATCCGTATACTGATCTAGTGTGGTCGTAATGGCACTGTGTTGCTGAACATCTTACCAGCTCCCTTCACTGGTCACGATCATGTGTCAATGCCTGTGTATCCCAAAAACGTTACCTGATCCATTTTGTGATGTCAGTCCATTTTTTTCTCTGTCTACATCTCCTTCTGCCACCCTGGACGCTGCCCTGCAGTAATGTTGTGGATAGACCGTTGGCTCTAGTGATATGGCCATACCATTTCAGCTTTCACTTTTTGACAGTGGTGAGGAGGGCTTCATAATGGCTACTTTGTGCCTGATGGTCTTACGCACTTCTTTATTTATGACGTAGTCCATGTAAGAGATGTCAATGTTGGTCTGTAGCATCTCATTTTCAATGCCTAGATTCTTCTTTGTAATTCTCCTCTCAGGGTCCAGGCCTCACGTGAATACAAAAAGACTGAGATGACTAGTGCTGTAAATACTCTGATTTTAGTTTTTGTTTGTTTCTTTAGGACATTTAACGTAGCTTTGACACTATTTCAGTCATATCGCTACGATGTCTGCTGTGAGGCAGTTTATAGTGATGTCTAGCAATGTGGCATAATGCCGCAGACATGTAGCATGATGTTCCACCCAGACACATTATCATGACACCAGGCCGACCTGTCCTAACACTAACCTCTTAATGCTGAGCGCCAAACGAGGTAGCTGTTAGTAACATTTTTGTAAGTATTTTGTATGACTCGGCCGAGGATCGAACCCACGACCTCCCGCTTCCGCGGCGGACGCTCTAACCACTAGGCCACCGGAGCAGTAATAATTTTAGTTTTCAGACATATATTACTGCCTCTCCAGATGGGTCTTAGATTTGATATAGCTGTATTTGTTTGTGCCGCTCGTAACAAAAATTCTGCTCTTGATCCCTCGTTGGTGAATGTGGAACCAAGGTATTTGAACTGGCTCGTTATTTCCAATTCCTGTCCCCTGACTTTAATCTTGGCTGAGATTTGTTTGACACTGTTTGACAACAGCTTTGTCTTCTCAGCGCTTAACTCCATGTCAAATCTAGAAGATGCTTCATCCAGGTTTTTCACTAAGGTGGCAAGCTTGTCTTCACTGCCTGCATGGTAGAAGCATGCATCAAAGCAAATATTGTGCAGGAAAAGTTCAGAACAAATGGTCGAATCAGATGTAGTAGTGGCAGTACTCATAGTAGTAGTGAAATCGAGCCAAAAATTAAGTTATATAATTCTGCTCTAGAAGAGATTAATGTATCAAAGTAGTGGATGGAATGATAGAACAGATCAGAAAATGTAGATGTATGTCGTCTAGTTGTAGTTATCTCCAAGCTCTGTATCGGAGTCTGGGAAAAGTATGATCACGCAGAAAGGTAAACATAGGAATATTCAATCAATCAATACCTCCAGGAAGTGAAATCTGGAATTTTGGGTCCTTATGGTATAACGTGCATGATATATCATGCATGATATATTTACCGTATACACAAACACTCTAATAACAAACGCGTAATGCTGTGAGAACACGTGCAGAATAGATGTCAATGACTGGACGAGCTTCCAAATTCTGACTGCTTTAAGCATTGGTTGTTCGCACGATTTCGACTTGGGCTTTACACTCTTACCCTAACCAGCTTGACTGACATGCCAAAGAAAAGTCACGGTCGAAGACGTCAGAAGGTCACGCCTCTAAAGTAGTTCTTATGTAGTTCAAATAGATAGGAGGATATAAGCACAAATAGATAATAAACAGGAATTACAAGTTTGGCAATCTGCAACATAGACGTCATGGATTTGTCCGTCGTATTAGTTTTAACGATTGGTAAGCACCCCCACCCCACCCTCTCTCTCTCTCTCTCTCTCTCTCTCTCTCTCTCTCTCTCTCTCTCTCTCTCTCTCTCTCACTTAGAGAATGCAATATTTTATACAAGAATAAATAATTATACAAACCAATCAAAGGCAATATTATACAATGCATGAACTTTCTAGGCAAGTTTATTTTTATTTGTTCGAGTCATTCGAGGTCGTTGAGACGACTGCTTTACACAGGTCTTGAGTAATGTCGAGTATTCCAGTGATTGATAATGGGGTTTTCGAAATTCTACTTTATATGCGTGTGGATGTGTGTGCGTATGCTTTCATGGTTCCTTCAAACTGTAATGCTATATTATAATAGCTCCATGCAATTTGCTTATTACACAGCGATGTTAGAGAGTACGTGAACCTGTTTAGTCAATACCGAGCTGAAAATACGAGTTACTGTCTCATTTTAAACATAAAATTCAAGATAAATCTAAATGGTGAATGGTGCGAGCGGCCGATACAGGAGTGGGCCAACCCGAGGGACGTGGTGAAACTGTGCGGTTTACCGGTGTATGAATCGTGCGACTGTACAAGGGTCAAGAAGAATATGTTTGTTCCAGTTATTGTTTCAATATTTTTCTGATTGAGCGTACTTATATATTAAGTACAATTTTTAAGATGTGTATTGTCCTTAAATTAAACAATCAGCGAGGTCAATTGAAGGAGCGAGTTGGATGGGACCATTGTCACATTAATTCAAATTTACATCACAAACAAAACACTATTTAAGAAACCTGCACAAACTACGTTACGTTACGTTAACAACCTAACTCAGGTTAAAATGGTGATCATATCGATATAATATAAAATGGTGATCATATCGATATAATAGTTCCAACCCGCCTAATCGCGATCTTCAGCTTCGAGGAAAATGCTGATATAAAGGGTAATACAAAATTCACATTGTTGTCGTCTATAATTATCAACAAACATAATGGAAACAGTATGTTCAGTAGGAATTATGAACATATAATGCAGACATACAGATAAAGTGAAATGTAAAAAGCTATTAACGTGTCCTTAAATTTTCAATAATTTTTTTAACAGTGCTGGCGAATGCATATGGAGAAACAACAACGCCAGCCACACATGCACCAAAACATCGTAAGTAAATAATACCGATTTTTAAAAAAATATTTTCACAAGTTGTCTACTTGAACACGCTTGTTATGTGAGAACAAATTTGTCAAAATCATATATATCCGTTATCATCCGTCTTCTTTTCTTGTAAGTTTATCGGTTTTGCCTTCTGAACATCATACAGACTGAAAAATGATAGAATGTGGTTTCCAGGATGGGCAAATAACTAAATGCATAAATACATTAAGGATAGGCATGTATGTCCTGATCTTGGCATACAGATATGTGCCGAATGATCTATGTCAATGGACCCGAACTAGCTTTAGTACCACAAAGGTGAGTAAAAGACCATTGTTGGAGTTTCAAAAAAAGTTATTTCTGATTCTGAACGATTTTATTTTCTCATCCTGATTAAAAGAGCGATTGTTGTGCTAAATTATAATAACTCTCAAATGAGCTGTACTACATTTTGTACTAAAATGCTGTCTCAAAATATTGGCTTCGGCACCATTTGTCAAGTGTAATATTCTTCATGTTTTAGCACCATATTGTTGTTTGTATTCACATGGATCACATGGTATGGATCACCTTGTTTATATCACATGAAATAGGTCGCTTAACTCAAAAATTTCATTTTCAAGTTTTGACCATATCTCAGTGATTTATATAACCACACAAGCTTATTGGCATAAAAATCACCTAAAGTAACTAAGCTTTTTATGAATATTAATATTGGGAGATAGAGACATGGATCTGTAAATTTATGAACTTCATCATGCTGTTGTTGTTTTCTCAGCTTGCAATACCAGAAGTGACTGCCAAACAAACGGGTTTCACGCCTGCAGTGGAAACCACACCGCCCACTGTTTAGACAACTTTTGTAGGTGCACCCTTTCCGGCAGCCAACATACTGGTAATACTTTAATAATGACGGATACACTTACGTTCACAGCGCAGCGTATCAAATCAAGACCATAATTACTACAAACTAATATTTAAAAAAATGAAAATAGTCAAAATTAAAAATTTAAAACGATTGCAAAGACATCTGAAAGACGTAGTTTGCTCCAAAACACACCCAACTCACAAAAGTAGTAATAGGGGGCCGTTTAGCGACCGTATACTCCAAGTCAAAAAGGGTCTGCGGCTGTTTATCGACAATGATAATTTAACATGGGCGAAATCCCTTAGGCCATTTAGCGACAATGGGAACTTTTAACATGTTCAAAACCCATGGGGATGTTTAGTGCCAATGGGACGTTAACATGAACAAAACCCCTGGGGTTGTTTAGCATCAATGGGAATTGAACCTTGGGAATATTGGGACTGTGGTGCGACAAAAATATCGGGCCTGTATATCCACCAAAAAGATTGGGTTTGTATAGGGACAATACGAATGGAACAGGACGGATGACATCACAGTACCTGACATGGAACAATGTGGCAAGGGGCTGACCTCAATCAAGTGAAATAGGGCCAGCGGGGAAAAAACTTCATACAACGAGAAACACAAACATCGGGCGGGACATATCACTGGATATAAATAGGCAAAGACATGGACATATGACGCATACTTAGATTTATAAAAATAGATTTATCCCACATATAGCTATGTAGCCGACACAATATATTTGGCAAGAGAATAAATATATTTTGAAGCACTGGAGTGGCCCTGAATAGGGCCTTTAGGTTTCTTCTTCCTTTCTTACTTTCTTCTTTTCCTCCACCAACTTCTTATATTTTCTCCTACATTCTTTTTCTTTTCCTTTTCCTTCTCCTATTTCTCCTTCTCTTCATTCTCCTCCTCTTTCTTCATCTTCTCATTCTCTTCTTCCTTTTTTATCTTATCGGTCCAGGCTTTCACTCGTATTATATCTGCTTCATCCTCTTTCTCCTTCTTTTCCTGTCTGCATATCTATCTTAGTCTTTCCTTTGTCTTCTTTAAATTGTTTATCTCCAGCTTGAGCCGGTCAAGACTATAGGTACCATACTTCATACTTATCAAAACGTCTTCCACCATCCCCACATCATATATTGCCTCTTGCAACGTCTACATTCTATCAATGTGATTTGTCGCCATTTTGTATTCAATGTTGAATGGCGCAAATGACTGACTAAATTGGATTAAAGTCGTTTTTGCCTATACGGGCATATACAATTGGTTTAAGCTCCCTCCCATTCTCCCCATTTGGGGTCTATTTCATTTATTTCGAGAGGGGGGGGGGGGGGAGCGGAATAGAGCCATATCTCCGAACGCATGTACGCACTGCAAAAATGCTAATTCGTGAGTGCGGTATTAGAGACATTGATGTCTATTGGTACGTGTGGTAAGTGGGTTTTAGCCAACACACACTCACTCAGTGAATGTCTAGCAGTAACAAGGTTTGGCGAAGTGTGTGGGAGGAAGGCGCTTTACTTCTGGGTCCTTTTCTTTATGCTCCCGATCTTTCCGAATTTCTAAACTGTGTCGTCTTGCCGCATTTATATATTTGAAGAAACATTATTTGTGCTGCTTGTAGGGTACTAGTGACATAGTGGGTCGTCATAAACCTATTTCTTTTCTATTTATTGACGTTTATTTGTTTAATATTTTATGGATCTTATATTGGTATAGTATTTTCTGCATTTGAAGGCTGTATTGTTAGCCACCATATAGTTCTAATGTTTTGGGTAATACTTATAATTTTCTAATTTTAGCCCCCACATTGTGTGGCTGGGCTTGATGGCTTTGTACTAGTAGACACCTTATTGCGCTAATGTTTCTGGTCCTACTATAAATTAAATTATTATTGATCAAATTGTTGCCGCATTGTTCAGCGAGTCATGATGGCAGAGCCTATGGCACCTTAGAGAAGTCACGTTGCTGGGTCAGTTTTAATTTCGAGATACAAATATGATCCATTTTGCTGTAGTTGTAGGAAAGAGTAAGTACAAAGTAGTAGTGTGGGGGTATCGCTTGGTTTGATTGACTATTGCTTGCCAATTGCATTGCCTGTTTGGTCATCTTTGCGTTCCTCCCAAAGAGCGAAACTGGATAATAGGCATACGTGTAGCATCCGCCCACGCTTGGCAGCAGACGTCCCGATTCGGGCGATAAACCCTATACCACCACAACCACTTCCCCAAGAAAATAACCGGACGACGACCCACGGAACCACGATCAGTTTATTTGTGGGGAATTGATATTTGGCCTGTTTAATTACCTACCCTCCCATTCCACTTCTAGTCAGTTCACGCTTCCAACTCACGCATGTGTGTGATGTAATTCACATGAACCTCTTTGTGAAATTGAACGCCATACCGGATAACAACGTGAAGAGGGTTTTATTTTGACAATTTTATCGATGTCTCTATGACAGACTATTATGGGCTTCTTTGAATAGATTCGGGTTATGGTTGTTATTGTAAAGGCAGATGGGTAAGTAATTGGAGCGCCAATGGTCTTGATGTAGTTAATTAATTGTTTTTATTTTCCTAGGGTATTTGTATTTCGGGTAAATGTTAAATACATGTCCGAGATTATCATCCGTAGTGCAATGCAATTAGATCCTTTAGCTCCCTTTCCTCTATTAACCTGAATGCATTACCCCATACTACTTGAGAGCAGGGTTAAACCTGTTTTTATTCATTTTATTATCCTTTGGTTTTGGTTTTTGTTAATGGGTGGTTCTTTATATTGTGATTCATGTTTTATGAATCGAGTACAGTGTGCAAACTTTGGGGCATTATTCAATTCTACATGCCATTTGGAGGTGATTTCCTTAGATAAAGCGATGGATTTATGGGTTTATGTACTGGATTTGGGCTGCTTTTGATTAGTTTAGTTTGGTCTTTGCAGTTAAGACTTATTATTAAATCGATTCCGAAAAGAGAACCATCCTTAAGGAAGATTCTAATTTGTGTTACCGTCAATTAGTATGGGCAGGTATTGCTAACGATCCATTCTTCTATCAACCTGCCTCTCTTTTGTTGCTGATTATCACCCCATATTTTGCTCTGTGAGTTGAAATCAAAACATATTATATATTCACCGGCTGAGCTGTTCAATCAGGTGTAATTAGGCAGGAAAATAGTTCATGAGTGACCCCGTAATACATATTGAAAATGTCGAGGGACAAAACGTTGATGTGGATACGTATGGACTGATGTACAATATAAGTAGGGTTTTCGTGTGTAGAGTGTGATAATGAATGTTGGTCTAACAAAGTATTTGGGAGTGAGTCACTGACAAAGATAGTTAGAACTCTCACGTCTTTAACATCATTTTTTGTGATGAATTTGCTCTCCGAGTGTCCAGGGACTTTTAGTTTGTGTTTCGAATTAGTGTGTATGATTGTTTGTGGGTGGGAGTGCAGTGGCCTCATTAGTGGCCTCAGAGCCTCAAGCTTCAGTGTGTGGGCTTCTGAAACCTTGTTCACTCTGTCTGCTTCTATTTCACATACGGGGATGATGATGAGTTATATGCGCCTCTCACCTTCTTCCTCTCTCCTCCTCCCCATTGTCTGCCTTGATGACATCTTCACGTGGCATTAGTATTCGTAATTGGTTGTGGAGTTGTCGTTACCTCAGGCTTCACCTAACACTAAGGCTTTAACATGAGGTGAGACAGGATTATTTCCTTCTCTTTCTTCTTCACATTTTACTCTTCCTCCTCCTCTATCATGGCGCTTTCTAAAATGGCCCCCATTGCCAGCTCGTCAAGTATGTGCCAAGCATATTCATGGTGCATCTGACGTTATAGAAATCTTACTCATATGTTTACTTGTGAATTATAAACATTGTGTAGCCAGACTGATTGATTGATTGATTAATTGGATTTAAGACGTTTTCGCCCATTGGGCATTTACGTCTGTTTAATGCCCCAAAAGGGCTAATTAATTGTTTCGGGGGACGGAATAGTGCCACGTCCCCACGCATTATTGCACAATGTTATGCTAATTAATTGATACCAGCCGTCGGAAGCAGAAGAGGCAAAGGCGGAACGAGACTGCATTGGAAGGAAGGTGATATACCCAATAATTTAATCCCCCGAATATAATTTAGTATAATTGTCGTCCGGCATTTAAAAGTAAGTGGTTGGGTAGGGACAATTGGAATGGGGTGCAGTATTAAATACTGTCAGACTTGTCTATTTCCCGGAGGAATAATAGGATCAGTTCTGCAGTTAGGTTGGGATTAGGGTTTGTGATACTAAGAAATGATGGGTAGGTTGTGCTCGAGCCTATTTTAATAAGAGAGCTTGCAAGTTTATTTCTTGCTACTCTATATGCTGGGCACACATTAAAAACATGTGATAGATCTTCTAATTGATTGCAAGATTGGCAAGAAGTATTTCTTCCAGGGTTGGATTTACTGTATTTGCCCATACTTCCGGCTAGTAGAGTTTTTCCTGTTTTGATGCGATTGAAGATTCTTTCGAGATGTGTATGTTTAATCTCTGCTCCAATAATATTCCTGGATACTTGGTTTTGGATAGAGTATAGTTTACGTCCTTTCTGGCTTGAATCCCATTGTTGTTGCCATTTTGACATGATTCTTTTGGTAATGACATTATATAATTCTGTTACCGAGTACTCTATATATTCAATTTCCACGTTGTTGAGGCTATTTTTTGCAGCACGGTCAGCTTGATCGTTTCCAAACAGATCTATATGAGATGGGACCCACATAAATTCAATTGTTTGGTTAAAGTTAGCAAGATCATTGACAGTTAGCCTAGTTAGCTTTTGATAGTTGCCACGCCCTTTTGAACATCCAGATTCAAGTGTTTTTAGGACACTTAAAGAATCACTGATGATGAGTGATTTGGGGAATTTATTAATTTCGATTAGATTCAGTGCCTCTAAGATAGCCCAAAATTCCGTGGTGTAGATGTAACATTGGTCCGGGAGTCGCCTCCCTATTGTTATATTTAACTCTGGAATGGTGACTGCTGCAGCTGTTCTATCTGGATCTGTTGATTTGGATCCATCAGTGTATAATTTGGTATAATCCTTGTAGTTGACTTCTAAGTTATTGAGAATTTTTGTTCTTATTTCGTTCGCCATTGACTCTTTAGGTCCAAATGTTGTGGCTTCAAAGTTAATGTTTATTGGTATGTTCATCCAGGGAGTATTGTCCGGATAGGCGATTTGAACAGCTTGAAGGCTGTTAATGCTTAGTTCTTTGCTTAAGGTGTGAATCCTTTTCCCGGAAGGTTGGGATGGTACTAACCTCTTGCTAAAGGCTTTGTTGCAATTTTTAATTGTTGTTCTGGTGGGGTGATTTGCGTTATGAGTTGAGATTCTGACCGCATATCTAAGAGTTAGCTCATCTCTTCTAAGTGATAATGGCATTTCTCCAGTGATGATTTGCAATTCTTCTTTTGAGGTGCTTCTCAAGGTACCTGTGCAAATTCTTAGTGCTGTAGTTTGTATTTGATCTAGTTTCCCCAAAAGACTTTGTTTAGCAGATGCGTATACTTGACATCCGTAGTCCAGTTTGGATCTAATTAGGGCCCTGTAGATCATCAGAAGAGTTTTTTGGTTAGATCCCCATTTTAATCCTTTGATATTTTTCATGAGGGAAATGTCTTTTTTGCATCTAGGGATCAGACTGAAGAAGGCTTCGCTTTATAAGTATGATGCGCGGACGTGACGGAAAACATTTCCACGACACCAAACCTCATAATACTCATATTATTACCAAACAAAACATGGAAAGCGCAGACCTAAAATAAACTCTCACGTTCACCTTTTACTTGCCAACACAATGTATGACCACTCCTACATTTTACAATGGCAGGGAATTGAGGTGATTATAGGCACACTTATATTACACACGCGCACACACACACACACACACACACACACACACACACACACTATCTCCCAAATCAGAAAAGCAAAGTTGTCATAGGCACACTTTCATATTTTAACTTATGCACATGTATTTTCTAGATGGTCGAGATAGCCCTCGGAAGGGTGGTTTTGTTAATGGGTGTATGGTAATCTTGTATCTCCTAAGATTGCGCAGCGGTCTGGTGGCAGGCTTTTCAACATGACAGTGTCTGCTTTGTCGAAAATCTAGGGATAACTAGGGATAACACGATAGTTGACACAACCTGTATTTTGTTCCTGTGATTTTTGTTGCTGATGATCTATTTCCCTCTGCGTCTGAGGTATATACATCTTACTCCATTCTTCTAGCTTTTACTAAATTTCATAGTTATACTCGTCTTCTAGTAGGTCGTGAACCACCATCAGCATTCTGACATTCTCTATCTCATCATAGTTGGGTATCAGGCTTTGCTTAACACGGTGTACATTCAGATCGGCTTTGTTCAGCTTGGCTAGTCTTTAACACATATTAATAGGTGGAAGAGACAACAATGGATGATCAGACTGGAGATTGAGCTGCTTAATATACCTCAAGTGCGGATGGGATAGGAAACATCCTTACGATGTTTTGATTCGGGATGCTATAAAGATTATTTTATGGTGGGGATAGAGAGAATTCAAACAGCATATAATCACAGCGTTTTCTAAAACCCTTCCACTCAGATGTTTTGAAAACATAACACGTTTTTTTATTCTGTGTCATGATAAGTCATCAATTCAATCCTGACATTTTGATTGAAAACCTCTGACAAGTAAACGTTTCTTCTCTTCGCCTCCCCATTCGAAGCCAAGAAAGCTTCGATCTGATGGATCTCTAGAGCAATCAACGGATGAGAGGAATGATCACGCAAGTCTTTATATCACTGATGCAAAATTGCTTCTTCAGACATATATCTTGAAATTGACTGGGATGATGGTTTTGACATCCGTAGCAATCTTTCGTGGTCAACGGTTATACCAGGTGTTTGGCAAAATAGGACACATAATGTTGTTTTTGTCCTGGACATCTAGACTAAATCACTATGCTTTCTTTGTCTTTAATCTTTGGGTTCCGCTTTCACGGTGTCATTCCATTTCATTTACAAAATTTCCCCCACAGCTCAAAGAGGGTAAGAGCATTCCATATCTTCTAATAGTCTAGAATGTCGTATATGAAATTGTCGGCTTCTGAAGTGCTGTAGAATTTGGCATACACTATGACTTTCACAGTGTCGGGTATAGCTTTTGAAAAATGAAGTTCCAGACGCAGTTGGCCGTAAACATCGATTCGAATGGTCTGGTACACAAGGTTTTGCCATCGCGACTGACTTCGAACTTCAGCACACTGTATTATCTAAACTTGAAATGATTGGAAGTGAAGGCTCCGGTAAAGGTTTCGTTGATGACGATGCCAACGATTAAACGTTTGGATTACTGTCGTGGGATGCTATGATGCAGGTTTTCACATCTACGCGGCGTGTATCGTATCCTTAGCAGTTATTCTTATCAAAATAAATCTGATGTCGTTTCCCAGTTTAGGTAACACTTCCAAGTGACTCAGGTAGTGTCTGACTTCTTTGATAATGGTTTTGTACTCGTTTTCGTGAGCTATCAAATGGAAAACGGTACTGCTACGATTAAATCTCAGAAGATAACCACTCCATCTAGAAAACGCTTTTCTTGCAACCACATGTCTAAATGCAAACGATCCATCAGTTCTAAGCACAGTCTTGAAGGATTGTCTTTAGACGGTCGTTAATCACACACTGCATGGATCATCATCTACCGTCACAGCTGTTTCGTTAAACTTGTCCGGTCCTGCTATGTCGGTTTTAATACCATTCAAGCATCCAGATGAGTGTTCTTGGTCTCTTTCGCGTACGTCAAGAGATTTTACAAGTACGCTCGGTAGACATTGACGTGGTAGTACAATATTATTGTCGTATATACGAGAAATGATTTAAAATTACCTACCTGTACAGCTGTAGATGTGCGAATCCTTATAGTAGACCGCCGACTTACAAGACGTTCCGTAATGTAAAGAGCTTTATATGCGGGGAGGTATTTATACACAGATATTGTGAGTGCATTGAAGGCATTTAGTTTATCTCGTCAAACTCACGTCGCACATGCGGCATAGGATGAACCGAACTTATTATCTTAAAATACGACACAATATACAGTATACACCCTAGGGTATCGTTCTACGCCAAAGACGAAACTCTATTACACGAAGTTAATAACTAAATTTTAAAAAATGGTTTCTACAATTTCAAACGTGAGATTAAAAATCCTTGCAAAACATAAAATTTTTGGCAAAGGGTCGGATGAGTGGACTCTTGTTTTTCATGTGGTGTCGTCCCAAAATGCCTGTAGCCGACGAGCCACTCAAAGATGACACTTCGTTTGTTTTTTCCAAACTTTGAAAAACAGCGGATTGAAACTGTCAGCCGTGGTCTCTACAATTGGTTGGCCGTTAACATAATAGCTTTCGGTAATTTTATAAATTAGATGCATCGTGGAGCATAGGGGGACACTTGTCGTTTCATACAGGCATCTACAGTTTCGTTGTCCTTCAGGTAATATTGCACTTGGTCATTATGAATTATTTCGACCTAAAATGTGTTTTGAATTTACGTTAACATTTTGTAATGTGTAGGGGGAATCGTTTCCACTGAAGAAATTTCCTTGTGGGCTTTGTGATCCAACTGGAGGGCCTAATGTAGTTTGGTAGTTAAACGGCATCACGTATTGTGGATAAACACATACATGGATTGGCTATTCCTAATTAATACAGAGTTCTGCTGTCACAGTGGTCAATCGAAGAAAGAGGAGCGTTTAAAGAGGGTTATTAACCTGTGGGTCGTGACAATTGGAAGGATGACTGATGTTGGCCGATGGAGTCTAATATCCATTGTGTGAAATCGGTTAGCGTATTTGGTTCTCGAAATATTTTTTCACGCCCTGCAGGAATCTTGCTACAGTGAGAGCAAAGACTAAAGACACGTTCTAAGATGCACTTCTCGCACGCACGATGAGCCACGTAGAATCATGAATGTGACTGCCAGTCTCTTGCATGCATTTGAAATAAACAAAAATATAAAATTCCGTTTCTTTTTCTTCTGATCATCTTGTTCTTTCTTCCGTTTGGGTATGTATATTTGAATGTAGCATTCATTTTTCTATGATTTGTGACAAATGTGGCATCGTTTCCTTCCTCGACATACATGTTATTTATCACTGTTGGTTGTTATCACTTGCCCACAGATAGAGACAATCTCATGAGTTGACAAGCACATTTCCGCCGTGAACCTTGAGTTTCCAGATGGTGTTGGTAACATGTAGAGCTGACAAAAGTGCCCTGACAAAATGGGTAATGTACTCGTTCTTGTCCTTCGTCCAGGCATGGTTTAGATTCCATAAATTCCTCACAATTCAATCCAAAATGCTTGTGTTGCTCTCTATTGTTGTAGCCATAGTCACATGTCTCACAGTAATAACTGTATACCAGGAATGGAACGCTACTGGTTATATCATAAAAATATTAGTCATAATGGTGTACGTGAATGTAGTTTCCGTCTTGGAAATAAGTGCTTCAAAACAACATAGGTCCGCGCCCATCATGTAGGTGTACTTTCACGGAATAGCGTGGAGACAAGACGTCTGGCACTTTTTGCGCTTCAAAAATGCCGCAAGTTGCGTCTTTGAATATACCGTATCATTGTAACAAGAGTTATTCTTCGCTTCCTTTTTGTGTTCGGTCCAATCGTTGAATAATTTTCCAGGCTACTTTTCCATCGTGTCTTGTTGTTCTTCTTGGCATACGCTCGTCCTAGTTAAACATATCTTGTCTTGATAATTTTTAATTCAGAGGAGCCTCTTTCTGGTTCTGCAAAGCTAGTCTACCAATAGCACTTTCTGCATCTTGTCCATTGCAGAAGAGGCACATGGGACATGTACATTGTCGCGTTTCCATCGGTGATGTGAGACTTGTCTTTGGACTGCTGAACGTGATTAATCTTGTATGTGACATTATATGTTAATTCTGCTGGTCTGCTAAACTCAATCGAAATAGAGAACTTCAAATTGTCGTGATCAATGGAACGTGTCAAGCGATCATCTTTCGCTTGGCAGTACCGTTGCAGTGTAGTTAACAAAGACTCTTTCACATCTGTGATACATTTTTCTACTTTATTTAACTTTGGTGGACTAAGATTTGTCGCAGACTTTCTGGATCTGGATTCTGGTTTACTCATGTCATCTTCAAAATCACTGACATTATTTTGAGGCAAAACCTGATCTACGGAGCGAGGCGATATGTCAAGTTGCTGCCTCTTATGTTCTTATATTTCCTTCGAGTGATGATGCGATCATTTCAACTTGATCACAAAAGGTCAGTTGACTACACTTTAAACTTCATGACACCCTCCCTATCAGTTTACGGCCAGCGTCTTTCCTATCTATTTTTATAATTATAACGACGTACACTCAAGTATTCACTCACGCCCATGACTTGACAAATGACGGAGCTTGAGTTTTAATTGATTTTGGCAAATTATTGCTATTTCTTTTCGCGAAAGATGGGTTGCCCTGCAAAAGACGGTTGTGTATATTGTTTCGAAATAGAAACAAATTAACAACAGCTAACTGACGGGAAGTAACGAGCCTTAACTCTCTTATCACCTTGACACGTTCAACGCTTATTTATTGACCAGCTTCTGTCGATCATTTGGAAGAAATCACTTTGGGAGGGTATCTCAGTTGTAGTATACATGTGAACGCCGTTGGACCGATTGGGTCTGGAAAGTCTTTTTATCTGGCTCGTATTAGAGAAGACAGATACACGTCTTTCAGACTCCTTTAACTCTGCAAAAATGTCTAAGATACCGTGCCCGTGTGACTTACATTGTCATCTTTGTCTCTTAGACCGTGTTTCTCAGTTGTGTCTTCTCTTCCTATGGTTTCCTTCTTGCCGCTTATCATTCTAGCAGTTTGTGTTGAATGAGAAAGGTTTGTACTTCTTCTTGCTGCTGTTGCAAAATTTTCTTCACTTTGTTATGTCTCTAGTTAAAATCATCGATGTGATGTAGGGAAGGAGGAAGCGGTTAAGGAGTTTGTTTTGGAACAACTTTTTGTGAAATCTACTAAATCTCAATGAAAATCCGTCTCTTCTGGAAGTATGATCGTGTTTGCTTTTGTAGCCGCTCCTATGTCATCACTCCTGTGTCCATGGCTGTTGCATCCCAATTTATCGTCTTATGAGTTTATTTCATGTCTAACTCTGGCGCATTGATTTACTGCACCCGAGCGTCAACGCAAACATATAGGGCATGTGACGTCACAAGTAGTACTCTTGTAAGACCGATGCTTTTATGTGCTTGAATTTTGAAATGCCTATTAGAATTAGCGAAAGAATTTATTCCGTTTCGATTCGCTCTTCCACTATCAGTAACTGCGGTATACATCATTAGATTCACTTGTACTCATGCCAGTTTGTCGACGATGTAAAATCATATACCCTCGTATCATCGATCCTGTTCGGCACCGACTTACCCAAATATGTCAAATAATCATGGACAATCATCAAGATCACCGATACGACCCTGTGGAAATGAAATATATAGTTGGAGTGACATGGCTGTCTGAAGCGAGTCTTAATTTAAGGTGCAGAGGTTAGACGAAATTTGCAGAAGAGACGCAGACCTATGCGATGACCTCTATTTTAACTGAATGGTGTTAATAGAAAAACCAGAGGCCATTATCAGGGCCAATCTATTGCCTCGAAAAAAATAGATATGTTCTTGACTAAATTGTTTCTGTAGGTTGTATATTGATTTGTGTGATTGATTAAAGTTCATAAATTAATGTATGTGTAACATGTCTATTTCTCTGTGTATGTCTATCCAGTGATAAATCCCGCCACTCCTGGCGATGTTTGTGTTTTTGTACGAACGGTCACTACCGCGCGTATATGTTTCCGCATGCCAAGCGTTATATCTTTTCTTTATGCTATGCCCCTTGCCACATTGTTGTCAATACCGTAACGTCATCCCACCTATTTCTTTCATATTGTCCCAATGCAAAAGCCAATATTTGTGTTAATATTTGGGCCCAATATTATTGTGGCTATACAGTACCAATGTTTCCTATGTTCGTTTCCTACTGTCGCTAAACAGCATTAGGCATTTTGTTTATGTTAAATTGTCATTATCGCTAAAAAGCCGCATACCTATTTTGACTGCGGTTTCCATTGTTGCTAAACAGTCGTATGTTACTACTCACAGTGCATTATTAAACAGTCATTACGCCATTACCCTTTTATATCATACACCAGTAATTGTCACAATATACCATACTAATGCGGATATTATAAATACGTTATAGTAGTTTACAAGTTAAGTTGTAGTGTGCAATAATATAACACATTTACTCGTTGATAAAGGGAATCTATATGAGAACAGCGAAACACCAAGGTGTATGTTGTTCTTTAACATGATAGCTTTAAGTCAACAGGACATACGCTGATATATCGGAAGATCAATCTGGGTATACGCTGTACAATGACTATACTACCTAACGTTTTAGTGAAAAGATTCTCTCTCTCTCTCTCTCTCTCTCTCTCTGTCTCTCTCTCTCTCTGTCTCTCTCTCTCTCTCTCTCTCTCTCTCTCTCTCTCTCATATGTGTGTTTGTGTGTGTTCATGTGTGTGTGTTCATGTGTGTGTGGGAACCTTTGTGCAGAAGATTAATCGATCTAGTTTCATCATCAGACATCAGATCGGTAATATATGTCTGAAGAAGCTTAATTCGGACATAATGTTAGTCCTAATATTGTACATAGTATAATTATTTCAGCCTGCACTACCTTGCGAGACTGCAAAGCGAACACTAATCCATGCCCACAGGCAAACCACCACTGGCATTGTTTCCACTCACAGTGCCAGTGCACGGCTGGAACACGTAAATTCTCTCTCTCTCTCTCTCTCTCTCTCTCTCTCTCTCTCTCTCTCTCTCTCTCTCTCTCTCTCTCTCTCTCTCTCTCTCTCTCTGCAGCTGTAGTAGTAGTTTATGCAAACACTTGAGTGAGAAGAAATTGTGATTGTGTCATGTGATGGAACATAACGAAAGGGGTGAATTATGTATTAAAACAAACCCTAGAGTTGCATGTTAATTGACATATGTGATTAATAAACAAGTGCCCACACGTATGTAACAGAATCCCCGTGCTTTCCCAACAAACCATGAACTTATCATATGGGTCATAATATAGACGGATCAAGTAATAACATATATACTTACTAGGTATAGGAAACAAATTTATACATAACTTATTTGTTCAAAAGTTCATGACTACTCGTATTGACTTAGATCATAAATCATAACTGATAAACTGTTCACTATAGCTGTATGCACACTTGGCATAAACACAAGATAACAACCGATAAAATAGGCACCTATCGACCATTCCGACCCCAAAACTTTAGATCCTAATTCATATTCAAGTGATACAAACCTTGAACAGTGCCTACTCTTCGGCCTATCAATGTGGCACAAATCTGCAGCATGATGTCCCAGTGCTAGACATCACTATAAACTGCCTCACTACAGACATCGTAGAAATATGACTGAAAAAAGTGTTAAAGCTACGATACAAATCCTAATCAAACAAACTGAATTGGTCAAATCAATATGACAAGTATATGTTGTAATAGATTTATAACAAAATCCACAACTATCTTATTATTCCCTACTCGACGACCATCCTCAAATCTCACTCGTCAACGTTTCAGTTTTAATCGCAGATACAGATTGCAAAAACCTAGTGGCAAAATAAGTTAATAATATATTCGGCAAGGACAAGATGTGTTTATCCAACACTGTGAATCAGCCGATTGATACTACTACCAATAAGTCTAATACATTAAACAGCCACTTTAAAAACCATCTAGTGGTAAACCGAGTGAGTTTTCGATTAAATGAATAACTCAAACACAATGTGTGAAAGATGAACATGTATTAACTTAATTAGTAAAGAAAATGTATGATATAAATTAACAATGATTCTCACACGCTCACAACATACAATTGATCCAATCACTATATACTAACATTCACACATTGAAAATAAACCAATAATATTATAACTATCTGATATACAGCTTCAAGAAACCTGTCAAATAATACTACGCACTAAGTTAGTCACATAATTTCACGTATAGACTACGATCGAGATTCAAACAATCTCAAGTTTTCGAATACGTTTCAAATGTTCTGCACTGTCAGTAAGATTCACAAATCTCCTGGAATTCAACTATGATTCAAAATAACCTCATGTAAATACAAATATACCAATTGAAACAACAACTGGAACAAACATATTCTTCTTGACCCTTGTACAGTCGCACGATTCATACACCGGTAAACCGCACAGTACACCACGTCCCTCGGGTTGGCCCACTCTTGTATCGGCCGCTCTCACCATTCATGGATCCACTACATAAACAGTTAGTCACGCGTACAGACAGCGTACAGCACCCTTGTATTAGCTACAACTACAGTCGTTGCTCCTCCACATGTACAGACATACGCACACACATATAGACATCTAGATAGCTATACTCGTTAGCTAAACTTATCAGTCTCGTTACACCCGCTAGACTCGTTAGACATTTTAGCCTCTTTAGATTCGTTCGCTACAATAAAACCAAACTGATATTAATACTGAGTTCTGGAAAATACTAATACACTAAACTTTTAATAGCAACTTGAAATTCACTGTACACAACATTTCAAATTTGCGATGTAATAAATGAATCATTAAACGATATGACAATACAAACTCAATAAACTTCGCATATCAAATAAATATAAATTTAACACTCATCCCTATGGCTATAGAAATATCACGTGTGCTCTCCTCAACAGATCCAAAGTGACCAGTGTCGGTTATACATTAATCTTGCTTAAATTCATAGGACAGTGAGTAATATTCTGTGTAAAATACCCGTGCATATCGCGATCATAATGTCCGTAGGCGCAAGTAGTTTACGGCGAGACGTATGTTAGTTCCGTCGCTTGTCTGGAAAAACACAATTTCACCCTAGATAGCGTTGTACGCATGCACAACAAAAATAGTCAAAAAATTTCTCAGGCTCCACAAAAGGGTTTGTTTTGTTCTTCTAATTATGTGACATTTGTCATTGTTTATTACTGCCTCTTAATTCCATTGCAATATAATTCCTTTAGAGTTGTAAGTGGAACAGCAGTTGAAGCGGAACCAACTTATTTTGTTAACGTTTTTGAATACAGAACAAACTCTTCATATGTTTTATTCCTGTTCGAATTGATATCGCAGATATTGCTAAGTTACATCGTTCGAATAACTGTTCTTTTCGCCGATCGAAAATTAAACTTTTTCATGTCTTTAACAATTTATGGTCAAATATTTTAAAATTGGATTATATTTACAATTAATTATGACATTATCATTTTATTGTATCATATTAATTTTGTGATATATTTTTCACGATTACTTTGGTGCTTTTATTTTAATTTGGAGTAGAATGGCAGCCTTTGTAAACTCGGGCTGGTGCATTTTAATCATACATAATTGCATTCCCGTTTAAAGTTTGTTTTAATGCTTAATCCTGTTGCATCATTACGGTTTTAAGTTGACGAGAACAGCTTTGTACTTGGAATAGCTTCTGTCCATCTTTGAAAACGTCGGGTACCTTCTCGTTTAATTATTGAATTTCAAGAATGATGTAATTAGGATAGTAGAAGTTTTCTATCTCAATATTAATGCATCATGAAACAGTATTATTCACGAATAGTCTGGTTTTTCAGTTTATCACACTATTTGTTTTCAACTTGTAAGCAAATTCATATCGCAACATTATAAATATCAACACCACATAATGTCACAGCTTTACTCAATTACGTGAAGTGTCTATCTTGGTATTATTAACTGTGTCTCATATTTGTTTTCAATTATCTTTAGGATTTCAGAGAATGTTTGCTGTTATTCCTAGTCTGATGTATTGCTTTCAATGTTGCATTGTAAAACATACCTGCTATTGTTCTTCAAAGGAACACTAATTTATTACAATTAGTTTAATGCCCTTACAAAAATCGATCGATTTAATTTGCAAGTAAGTTGTTTCATTTTCATCTGAAAGAAATGCAATGGATATATTATCCTAATTAATCACCGGAATCGCCATCATCAGATATGTCACACATAAGTGCCTCTTCTCAGCTAATTGGTCCACCTTCAACCAATCGATACTAATTTACAAACATATATTGGTTCAACCCCAGCCATAAAGACCAATGGAACGATGGTACAAATTTGGTAGAATTATTGTACATTATTTTGACATTTTTTCATGGAACTCTCCATCAATTTATGCTATTTTTTCTTTCCATGTCTACATTAAATTCGAGGTTTGCTTGGGCATTCATCTATGATGACATGCAAATTATGTTACGATCATCAAAAACGTGTCAGAGTCTGTCAATGATCTATGTAAACAAATTGTTTTAATTTGGGGTTTTTGTGTATTTGCGGATTGTTGTTTCGAGGAGTTCTCTGGGGGAGTTGTCTGCCGGGATTGGTTGGTAAAAATGACATTGAACGGATATCATAACGTTAGGAGTCTAAATTATAGTGTGCCATACAGATGTTCCAAAATTATTTACAAATATAACAGAATGTTAAACATTTTATTTGATTTAATTGTCGTGCAGAACAAAGTAATATTTGCAAGCTAAAGTGAATTATTATGTCATATAATCTACAAATTGTGAATCGTTACGTGATAAGTTGAAATTGATAGCCAATGACTAAAACACTTTGAACGCTATCCATGTATTCGCATGGGATGGTGACCTTTCTAGAAAATGTATCGTTCATACCTTTACAATTTGACAATGTCGCTAAGACGTGGAAAGGCTCAAACAATTTGCTCTTGAACCAAACCCTATACATATAATTCGAATCGGCGTTTTGTTTCATTTCTATTTACGGTTTTTGCATGTCGTCTGTTTATACCCTATCAACAATAAATTACTTGCTCTTTTCATTATAATTGGTAATAAATCCCTAATTTTAACGTAATCATACTTCTCAAAATTTTCATTCTCTCAGGAGGATACGCGTCGAGCTGACCTACTTAAAGCAAACGTGACCGACGTTTTTGCCACTTCTTGTCGCAGCTACGATAACCTGCTGTAAGAACTATTCCCCATCTGAACATTTCTATATGCTGATACATCCTACTCAAACACGGATTAAATTTAATTTAATTTTTCTTGTTTATTTTCTTCATTCGTCGAGCATTTTTTAAATTAATTATTATATCGATCCAACTTGCATTCTGATGGTCAATCTACATGATTGATGTAGATAAATGAAACATTTATTATTCCTATTTTTTAAATTAGTTTACATTTATTAAGCGGAACTAAACATCAAGATTCTAGTATTACTATTAAAGTTTGTTTATTTGTTTTTTTTTATTGTTTAACGCCATTTTTCAGCACAATATAGGCTATACATGGCGGCCAGTATTAATGGTGGAGGAAGAACCCGGACAACCATCGGAAAGAACCACCAACCCACGAGAAGCTACTGGCAAGCTTTCTCACATAACTACATTTGCCGAATCTTAGACTCGAACACACGCAGACAGAGGTGAGATGGTAGTGATCCGTAACGGACAGCACATTAGACCACTCGGCCACTCGGGGCCCCTTAAAGTTTGGTGTGTAAAGTTTCAAACGAAGGTCCCACGATAGTATGTATATGATGTATTAATAGGGCCAATTTATGTTGTAAATATAAGTGTATTTATTTTGCTGTTCAACCAGGATGGATCTATTAAAAACGTCTTATCGGTGCAAGTTGCTGTCTGGTCGTTTCGCGTATAAATTCCAAATTCCGAACAGTCTAGTCAGTAATCTTCAAATATTGTCCAATGTTACTGAACAAAAGTCATACAAAGTAGGAATACTACAGTCGTGAAATGTGATCGTTATTAAGTTATGTTTGTTACTAAAACTTAATTATTTGATGTTTATTTGTCAGCTCAGAAATGTATTAAACGGCGTTTATCCTATTTTCTAAATTGCTTTGGAATCGAATAAACTGTGATATCCTTTTCTCTTAAAGTTAATTTACAATATTGCAATGCATATCGCGCAAACAAATTGTTTAGGTATGTTAAAAAAGTGCTACATGTTTGACTTTTGTCATACAATATTTCAAAAGCTATCTGCGCTCGCAGGTCTAGCGTTTCCAGTAGAAAGGCATCTACTGCGTTCGGTCAACAATATCTACCTACCTGCACCTTACCTCCTACTCTTAGTAAGCTTCGCTAGGAAATAGTACAGCCATTTACTAAGAAAATGTATAGTTGTCGCTTTCGTTCCTTTCGGTGGCGCTCTACAGGATCGTATTTTGCATTTGGTTACAATTTAAAAAAAAAAAAAGAAGAGTTTACCCAGGTTTTCTGACTCATTCTAATAGCTATTTCACGAAGGACCTTGTATATTCAACTTTCCCTCTAAGCGAATGGTAGATGTGCGCGTAATGCTCGTTGCGTTGAGCAAGCATTACGGTGACGAGCAAACTTTAATGTTGGATTCACAATTCAGCTGCGCGGGGATGTCTGAGCAGCTGCGCACGCGCGCAGCTTAGAGGGAACGTTGTGTATATCTGAAGTGTTGATCAACGAAGCTTTCGTCACCTTTTTTGTGTATGATTCATTGGTATATATGGGTTTTAGACAATACAGTTTAGCCTTACTTCATATGTGTAACCTTAGTTTAAAACATGCTAGCTCCAACCGGTCATTTTCAATTCCTGAATTTCAGCGGAACATTGTAAAAATACAGCCGATAACGTTTTGATTACATTTTGTAAATTTTGGTAACTCATTTTTTGAACTTTCAAAAGCTGATTTTGCCTGGTCTGGCAAAATTTATTTTTCCTATTTGTAATAGCCAATAAGCGTCTTTCACTTCAGACTAATTCAGGCTGATTGTTTTTGCACATTTGAGCAGCCATCTTAGTTAGCAGTGTTCTTAGATTACGAACAATTTATACAAGTACAATATTCAGACAAAATTTCAGCCAAATTACAACAAAGTAGCATAGTATGTCAACGGTCTCTCCACTGCGCATGTTTTAAATGGAAACAACTTCACCTTACATACCTCACTCTCACAAAAGAACGAAATAACCGATGGGCACGCATGCTTTATTACTGTATGATTTAATTTGTTATTTGTATGCTGAAAAATTTAAGTCGCACGCATCAAAATAGCCTTTTTGAATATTTCTACTCTATTCTACGCCCCAACAGTGTGTATTAGTGTCAGTCGCAAACAAGTCCTTCCCTTCCCCACCTTCTATGATATTGTTGTTCTTGTAGTAGGGTTTAACGCCATTTTTCAGCACACGATAGGCTATTAATGGCGACCTGTATTATTGGTGGAGAAAGAACCCGGGAAAACCCGCGGAAAGAACCACCGACCCACGAGAAGTTACTGGCAAGCTTTCTCACATAACTACATTAGCCTGATCTTAGACTCCAACCTACGCAGACAGAGGTGAGATGGCAGTGATCAGTAACGGAGAGCGCTTTAGACCACTCGGCCACTCGCTCCCCGCCCCTCCCCCTTCATGATAAAAGTGAGCTATTTTGAAAAGCACATTACATTTTGTCAACATAGCAGCCCTTGTCATGCTGTCAACATAGCAGCCAATGTCATGCTGTCAACATAGTAGCCAATGTCATGCTGTCAACATAGCCGCCAATGTCATGCTGAAAGACAGGACACAAACTAGCGAGAATTTTCCTGAGATGTTAACAATTTGAAAAAGGGATGGAACAGATGAGGTTTGTCAAGGTCAAAGGTGAAATGTTAACTTATTTGCTTACTGTTTAATCGGGAAAAAAAGCAAATTCGCTTTGTATTCATTGTACCATAGTCATTGCAAGTAAAATAAAAGGAACATTTTCACCACATATTTCATTTACTTAATGCACAGCGGTAAATTTTAGTTGACTTTATTCCTATATTCTAAGACTTCTATTGAGGTCAGTACCCACACAAACATGCCTTATTGCATATCATGTAAGCAAGAGTAGACTTTAAATAATTAGCTTAATTTCATGCATTAAATCAATGTTAATGTAACATTATGTTCAGGAAATCACACATAATGATATGAGAATAAAAAATATAATTGCACAACTTTTTTATATTTGTTTAAGATTGTTCTCTACAGTTTCGTAGTTTACAATAAGTTAGAATTTTAAAGAAAGTTAATTTCTCCGGGTTTCCTCACTGGTTACACTGGCTATTAAAAAAGGCCGTGTATATCATTAGTGTTGTTCAAAGAACCATTAGTTACCTTTATGTTGGTGCACGATTGATGGCCGTTCTATGGATTATTAAGAATACAGCTTGGCCTTACTCCAGATGTGTATCTATCAAACGAAATACTAGCTCCACTTGGTCATTTTCACTTCATGAACTTCAGCGGTAAATTGTATAAAAAAAAGTGCATGTAACGTATATATACTGTATATATATTTAGTAAGTCATTCAATGCACTCTCAAAAGCTGATATTTTCTAGTCTGGCAAAATTCATTTTTTCTATTTTGATAGCTGGTGAAGTGTACTTTAGACCAATTAAGTCTGATGCTTGGAGCACATTGGAGCAATCCTTTGATCATGCACAATTTCCACTAGTACTATTTCAGCCACATTATATCAACGTAGCATCGATTTATGCCAACAGTCTTTCCGCTGCACATGTTTAAATGCAAACTACTTCACCTTAAAAACTCGCCACTTGCTCAAACGTACTTAGTAACTGGTGAATGCCCCATAGAAAAATCAACCGTGATGTTCCTGAATGATCTTAGAATAAATGGTTTGTTTAACCTCTCCATAGACTTTACGATGTACCCGGTTCCGTATGACCTGTAATCTGAAAGGTTGTCAATTTATATCGGTGTTATGCCATTTAATCTTGATTTAGAGTACATCATCCTAATCCACTGCCATACTTTAAGAAAATTAATTGAATTTAGAGTGCAGTTCTTCTAGGCTATACAGAGGTTCTTTCTCTTAGAGCAAGATTGGAGTTGCCAATTACTCGATCTGAAATCTAACCAACATGTCGCCTTAATAATACTTTGCAAATTCCGTATAGACTAGAACACTAGTCAATAATATATTTGGTCTTCAGAGCAAAGAGCTTTTTTATTAATTGCCTGTTCTTTAGTCTGATAAATTATCCACCCACCCCAATTATGTGTTGATACTGATGAACGATATGTGGGTCTGAATTCACCTGTTCATTAAAACATGCAAATTGCTGCATTCAAATATTTCCGTGACAATTCTGCGCTCACTTTAGACATATACCTCTAATAGGTAACAGTCATACTAATCGCAAAATTCACAATGACCACATGACATATGGTTGTGCTATTCCAGGTGGATTTACATGTCACATTACCAAGGATTAGCTCCGACAATATAATGCACAACTTACCAAAAGATTCATTCGGCCAACTTTTCCATAGTCACGAGAAATACTGATGTGTGTATAAAATGCGAACCAACGTGAGAATCAAGCATTGGCTGCAGATATTTGCACTTTTTAATGATACGTTTATATAATAGATACGTTTATATAGTGCTACGTTTATATGTTGATACGTTTATATGTTGATACGTTTATAAAACGATACGTTTATATAACGATACGTTCATATGATGATACGTTTATATAACGATATGTTTATATGATGATACGTTTATATGATGATACGTTTATATCTCGATACGTTTATATAATGATACGTTTATATACTGATACGTTTATATAATAAAAACGTTTATATAATGATACGTTTATATAATGATACATTTATATAATGATACGTTTATATAATGATACGTTTATATAATGATACGTTTATATAATGGTACGTTTATATAACGATACGTTTATATAATGATACATTTATATAATGATACGTTTATATAATGGTACGTTTATATAATGATACGTTTATATAATGATTTGCTTCCAGCATGTGATACTGACGATGACTGCCATCTCCACACGCACAACTGCCAGCCGGGACAACAATGGCATTGTCAACACGGAACCAACGTGCATCACGGAACCTGCAGATGTTCGTAAAGGTACATGTATGCGTTTTAAATTTACACACTGGCTATATTATGTTTTATGATGTGAAAAGTGTGGAAATTAATAAAACTGATGTCCATTTGCCGTTAGTTAAAGGTGAAAAACAAAGATTACCAGCTTGAATAACACAGGATCTGATCTGGCACAACTGTACATTCACACTGATGACGCTTGTTGGGAACAATACATATTTCGCTTAAAGCATTTTTCTTCAGTATTGATTAATTCAAGAAACAAGGTAGATTCATAGACCAAGAAAGGAAGAAAGATAGAGGAAAACAATGTTTGTAGATGCAATAGTGTCGACCTACATTCTGTACAGATTAATTGATAATAATTAATAAAAATAAAGTTCATATACTTATAATATGAATAGTCGCAGAAGCAGACAGGTAAAAGTAAAAGCATTTAAATGAATTGGTATCTGGAAACCGCGAAGGTTTAAACAGCAAATTATAGTGCCGGCGCACTTACACAATAATAATAATCTTGAATAATATTATCTGATCACAGTTATGGTAAGATCATTTTATTGCTGCATACATTCTCATTATCGTTTCCTCTTTCCTTTCTTTTCAGGTGTTGTATTCAAAAGTTGGTGAATACGCTTGGATATATTGCACGATTTATTAAAATGGGATTTAGAAGCGTTTGGCATGTTTCTGTCTTGTTAAATTTGTTTACTAAAATAATCTAACGCTAATTACTTCAGATGGATATATTATTTTATTGATACATCTGCTCAAACGAAACAGATATTTAGCTGACAGCATAACTGATAAAGACGTTGTTGGTATGAAAAAGTCACCTTAATAGGTTTCAGTAAAAAAAAAACTGCGACCATCAAGAGCCCACGCTCTACACATTAAAGCTATTCATATTCGTAAAAGCTGTAGAAGGCAATCAATCATAGGGTCTAAGCAGCTTGGCACAATTGGATGTCTTATCAAGAGTAGACTGCGATCGGAAGATGTGAGTCCGGGTTACAGGAAAACAATGCAGAACAATGATTATATGTGGTGGTCTCCTTCATATTCTGCTCTATTGGATACATGGAAATGGATGAATGCAAACGCATAACTGATGCATCTGGTACTGTATTTAAACAAAAGCGCGAAACAAAGAACATAATACTCATCGTTCGCACGAACACAATAAGCATAGAACTGCAACACTTAGACGAGTGTACTCTAGCAAACGCTCATATTCCATATTATTGTAAACAGCAAAGCAGTGTACGCAAATGTCTCTATTTTAGACGAGGGTGTATTTTGTTACAAAATTTGTCTATGAATTACAACAAGCTGGCTGCTTGACTGGCAAGATATATCAGCATGATAGCGCAAATGAAGATGGACATGAACAAGGCTTCAACATGGACCGCTTACAGTGAAGTCAATATCTGACATGCCAAAAAATCAGGTGTTGAGGTTATACCACTGTTCTCTGTCCTAACATGTGAGTGGCAATGTCAATCAAAGTCCACCAGCATGTCCAGTATATTGAGAAAGAGTGTTTTTATTTTTTTATTTGGCTGTTCGGAGAAGCAACCAAATTACAAATGACTTTCCACGTCGACACATACACGCAGATACAATTTCAAGATACAAACAATATTTACGTCATAGAACATTTATTTATATAATATGCCAGATTAGGTAAATCAAATACATAAAGATTGCTACCCTTTCGAACGCCATCGGGCTTCATGCGTTCTTTCTTTTGAAAATGAAAATTTTTTCCCACAGCTGTTATGACCTACCTACATACATAATGAATACTTTCGACTATGTTGTCATGTCATGAACAATAAATGTCGAACCCAATCTGCTAGAACTTCCTCGCGTGTACAAGCGTTGAAATTACGAGTTCAGCAAGTGTAAAAATATAATAATTTAATGGAACGCACTTGCAATGTCGATAGCCATGATCACTGACAATTGCATGACAATAGTTGCTACCATTATCAGCAATTCCATCAGGTTCAGGAGAGGATGCCTTTATGAGGCAGCTCTATTCTAAGTATTGTTTAAACACCGTTTCTGCCCATCAATAAAGCTAAAGTATATCCAACAGCTAACTAATTACTGCACAAATAGGTCATACAAGACCTGCAAAGCAAGCCTACCGTCAAATTCTTGTTGTAAAGCGTGTCCTGTATTAACCAAATTGATACTGATGGGTGTCCAAGTTACAGAATGACGTTATAATAAATAATTTAATACATAAACGTAATCCATCGTTGGTTTTAGAATCATAAACCAATTAAAAATCGTCTAACAAAATTCTTGACACACGTTTTCGTTGTGCTACCAAGCCGTAAATCAAAGGCCGAGCTGTCGTTTCGCAGAATAAATTGAACTGACTTTATAATTATTCATCGAATGTATGAAGAAAACCATTAGATCAAAGATAATACGTACAAATAAATTGTCTTAGCTTAATAATAATTCTCTCTAAGTGTACATGAAATCCAGCATTTGTATCTGCTGCAGTTGCCCAGGGACAATCCTTTCTTGGCCATGAAGACACACTACCAGATTACAATGTTGATTTTATTGGAACTAATTCAAAAAAGACACTGCCAATGAAAGTTCAACCTCGTTACCAAAAGTCAGACACGAGTACTTTGTAATTTTAGAAATACATGTAAGTTGTCTCTTGTTTTATGAGACTTTTCTTAGATGTTTAGCTGGAATGTTCTATAGATCAGTCTCATAAACTCGGGCCGGGAACTCAGGAAGATAGCAAGAAGAGAAAGGTTGAGTCCCCAGATAAAGTGTGTCACCAGATGATAGGAATGATGAGGGAATTAGGTACGGAATCGTAGCTGTTATTGAAGAGTCAACGTCAGTTTTCTGCTAATGCGTTATAACTTTATTTAAATAATCAACACACATATATATTACTACATTCTAGAAACACTTCTAAAGCTTTATAATAAAATTCATAGAATGCATATTACATTTTCATCTTTAAGCTTTCCAACTTCATTAACTTCTGCACCTTAGAATATTATTTACTAGTTAATTATCAATCAATTTCAAGATAGCAAAAGCCTTAAATGTAATAACAGTTAATGCATTTTACTCATTTTAAAACAGAATATTAAGAATATTGATTTAGAATATATTGCTAGAAATTACTCTTTCTTACTTAAGAAATACTTTATTTCAACATTAAGTCAAGTATGAAGTTGGTAGCTAATTCAACTAATTCAAACCTTTATAATTAAAGTTACATAAATATAAATTCTTTAGAACATTTAAACCTTCCATTACAATGTATTATAAACAAAGAACTCAATAGTAATGTTGCACACAAAACAATTTTACCATTAAAAATCTCAATCATCAAAAATACTTATTTCTTACAAGAAATTATAACTTGTACAGATGCCTACCTGTAATTGAAGAGTCAACGTCAGTTTTCTGCTAATGCGTTATAACTGATCTGACCTGATTTGCGCATTTCTATATATACGTTCGCGGCCAGATACAGGGTTAGGCAAGGTCATACCCTTCTACGCATCAGTCAGAAAACTACGAACTCTACAACCCGGTCGAGACCAGTTCTAACAGGTAAAAACCACCTTACTTACGTCATAAGACTCAATTCTGTAATCATCTATACCGGCCTTAACGACGTCAGACCAAATATGGATATCCGTTAGTTGGAAGCCATCTTGTTTCAGAAGCCTCTTAGAGTGGAAAGTTACTCGATCTACATTAACCGATTTGAACCTTTGCCAATCACTAGGTCAGAGACATATTTTTACTAATGAAACTTAGAACTTATAGCTGAGCAGGCAAAAATCCTTGTATTATGGTATACAGTCTTACAAAACACTGTACATTAGTTATTTTTACTGATGTTAGGGAGTATACTTATACACACTGCCTTTTTTACTACACTTGTTTAGCAACCTTTTCTATTCTGTATAGTTGTACTTCAAAAACAAGTGAAATTACCTTTAATATATTTTAGAATATAAACAAATAAAACATTACTTAAATACAATTCAAAGAAAATATCAATCTTTATTAATTTTACTAAAACTTTAATCCTAACACTTGCATAGATCTTTCTTGTTTGACTATTCAACGCCATTTTGTGATCTAGCTGGATTTTAAAGAAAATATCATGGAACAGCTTAATAAGCTAAAGTGTAATACATTTAGTCACAATTAATACCAAATGTCCGAACCATCAATATATTGTAAATCTGATCGCAAAATATGCTTATCAATCAACAACTTGCAAAAGTGGATCTCGGTAAACCGAATTATTATACGTCACAAAAGATAACAGTACAGTTTTTAAACTAATATTTTATAAATACAATATTTCCTTATCCTTTTTTTGTCAAACGGGGAATTCTAAAGAGACAATAACGTACAACTACAGAGGATTTATAATCGCTGTTTGGTATATTTCATATATTTTTTCGGTATATGAGAACTCATTCATGATCGTTGTTTATCAATGTTTTTATATTGTAAATACAGTGTTACATATACTGGCTAATTGTATAGCGGCGGATCTCTTTCAGCCTTTGATACAATAACATAACTGTCCAATTATAAACTTTTCTTGGATAATTGATGCAATATTTAAGTTAGGATTTCATTACACCAAATTCCGCGGCATTGTTTCACGAAGTTGGAACCCAAGGTAGGATGTATAATTCTAGTCTTAGAACAATCACTGTACATTCAACCTCTTTTATAGAAGCATATGCCAGACATTTGCTTTAAATGGAAGAAAGGCATATGTTGCCGATTTTATATATAAACAATAAATAACGTTGAGTAGATATTTGAGAAATTCGAAGGCTTGTACTATTTTATATCGGATGTAACAATCTCGTAATACCTCCCTGTATTTGAGATCTGCTCCAATATGCGTCGAAAGTCATTTTGTTTAGGATAGAAATTACATTAAAATAAGAAACAATATACTTCTTTCTCTATATATCAAGACGTTTCAGACAAAACTTTAATCATGACCTTAATTGTGCCGAAATAATTTAGATATATTGTTATAATTCCTATATTTTTCCATGTGAAACATGTATCTTTATATTTAGACAGGTGAAACAAAAATATTTCCCATCAGGCCATGCGACACATGATTGTAATTGCCTCCAATATGTTGTACCTGCAGCAATATAAACCAGTATATTGTGAGCTAGAAAAAATAAATATATACTGTCTTAGATTGCAGATATGGAATTTAATCGTTGATAAAAAATATGACAAGAAGCCGTGTTCATGTTTGCATCTTCCCTTTGTTTCCCTGACAAAAACAATAAACCCACTGCGATACATTACTGAACATGACTCGTGTTGAGTTAAATAAGAAAAAACAGACTTAAATGTAATTTTGCTTAACAAATTTGGCCACCTAAATCCAAACACTTTCAAACGTTTTGTATATTTATGTGTTCAACAAATGAAAGTGGGATAAATTTACGAAAACGTGGTTGGTGGGAGCGTTACGCCGAAGAGTTAATTTAATCTTCGAACCTTCGATTCTAAATCAAGTTTGATATACAATAAAAATATTTTTGTGCACGGTAGTACCGCATATACCTTTTTTGTGGTATTAATATTAGTATATATTTATGGTTTCGCCACTCGTTAAAATATCGCGTGTTTTTGTCCCACACGGTTAATTACATCAGTATTAATATCGGCAATGAAAATATCCTGAATTTATTCTTTAGTGGAGAACGTTATCAATTTCGTATTACAACTGGGTACCAAACTGACATATATTTGTAGTTGTCTTCAAAAAGACGATTGGGAGAAAAAATATTTTTGCATTACGTTTTAAGACAACGTTTTGATAACTATCCAGGATTAATATAGAAAACAAAACTCGGACTTTATATAACATATAACTATTCAGTTCATAACCGATTCTACCAGCTCTATGTTGTGATATATTAAATACAGTATTCAAAGAAATAAGGTAGTCAATTGCATGAAAATAATTAAAGCAAATAATTAGTGACATTTATTTAGAACTTACATTTGTATTGATAAATTCTACGCAGTAGTTGAATGGAACCTTATGCAGTTTTCATTTTATCGCATCGGCCCATATTCATCATGAGATTAAAACAGGGAGAGTTCACCTCGTTGGATATTTTTTGGGTGCTATACGAAGCACGCAGTATGTCATGTTGCTCGCTTTACATATAGCCTATTTATCGAGTTGTTCGTATGAGGATGTACGCCTGATTTGCTGATATTACTAATAAGCTATACTGCTTTGTGAAAGCCGTATAACAATGTCCTTTGAGGATATAACGAGATTTGATATGAAATAAATTCAAACACTAATGCAAATAAAATGCACACATCTTACGAGTATTTAAATACATGCTTGTGGTACATTAATTTGATATGATATGACCATGTAAATACTAAACTTGCAAGTATCATCATCATCATATCATCTCTCTCTCTCTCTCTCTCTCTCTCTCTCTCTCTCTCTCTCTCTCTCTCTCTCTCTCTCAATGTTCAGACCAGGGACGTCATTTAAATGTTTGTTCCGGACCGGAGGGTGGTGGGAGTGTGTGGCAAAACTTTACGGGCTTTCTACAGCAATTTCACAGCATATGAAAATTCAAGGCAGGTGGCATATATCTCACAATCCAATGCCCTCATCAAATGACGTCTCTTGTTCAGGCTTGCTAAATGTTTGAAACGTTATAATGGGATAGTTCAATAAAACGCTATCTACTTTATGTTTCCACCATCGCTATTAATGACATTTTTCACCTAACGTCTTTATATCGTCAAATCGAGCACTCAAAGAAATGCTGGTAATTGTTTAGTATAAAATATGCAACTAACGGATTGGATTTATCGAAGATTAGGGAACACAAGGTACAAGCCTTAAACAATTTGCCTACAAATGTTACATTTTATATTATAATGTAGACCAAGTGCATCGATCCAGTTGAAACTGGGCCAATAAATAGGACTAAACGATAATATATAATCACTATCTATAACGATTAGTATCCGAAATCGGTAAATTAATGCATGACAGTGTTATCTTATTTTTATTCACAAATACTTCTTGATTTTCTTGCTATTCGATCTCTTTCCGCGTCATGTATAGTTAATTGGTCAATGAAGAATTTTATACATTTTCATATTTCATCAACACTAATTGTCCTCAAGAATACATCTGTCATACATTTCAGAATATATACGTATTCATTCAACATTTCCACTTTTAAATAACTATTAACTCATGGCAATTAATAAAGGTCAGCGAAATAAAATGTTCAGTTCTTACAGAAACATTTGTTTAGAAATATAGCATTTTCCCGTTTTGTGTCACACCTTGTAGACCTGCCGCCAAAAAAATGGATCAATGAATGAGGTTAAATGATCACCATCTGTTAAATCTCGTCTCTATACCTTGGCATATAAACTATTATATTCATTCCGATGTTTCAATATTTGTGATCTATTTACTCCACTTGTTTTATAATGTTATCACTGACGGGTCTAGTGATCTAGGATATATTTCTTCGATAATTGGGGGCCCCGAGTGGCCAAGTGCTCTCCGTTACGGATCACTGTCATCTCACCTCTGTCTGTGTGGGTTCGAGTCTAAGATTCGACCAATGTAGTTATGTGAGAAAGCTTTCCAGTAGCTTCTCGTGGGTCGGTGGTTCTTTCTGGGGGTTTTCCTGGTTCTTCCTCCACCAATAATACTGGCCGCCATGCATAGCTTATCGTGTGCTGAAAAATGGCGTTAAACCCTACAACAACATCTTCGATAATTGACTTTGTGATGAAGTGTAATGAATTGTAAGATTTGATTATCTTTACTACGGCTTTTGGTGCGAACACTTAAATTTCATATACATATTTATGAAACAAACGTCTCTAGACAAAGAAAGAAAAATGCTTCCGAATTTATATAAATTCATCCAATCGCTTTTGAGTACGTTTCGGAAATGTCATTACGTTTGAACATTATATATCCGTTCAACATAAAGTTCCCAGATGATCATAGGTTGTCACACCTTGTAGACCTGCCGCCAAAAAACAGGATCAATGAATGAGGTTAAATGATCACCATCTGTTAAATCTCGTCTCTATACCTTAGCATATAAATTATTATATTCATTCTGATGTTTCAATATTTGTCATCTATTTTGCTCTACTTGTTTTATAATACTCAATGTCAATACACTGATTATAACCTATACTTATATATATATCTATATATATATATATATATATATATATATATATATATATATATATATATATTATATATATATATATATATATATATATATATATATATATATATATATATATATATATATATATATAATTATATTATAATTATATATATTATATTATATATATACTTATATATATACTTATATTATAATGCTCGATAGTTGTCAGAGAGTTAATTGAGTGTTAGTCGTAATTTGTTTGATTTACTAAATAGATGTCAAATATCGGGAGAAATCAATTACTTTGTGGATGCTAAACATTTGATCATTATAGTGGCCTCTCATAAGGATGATCTCAACTACTATTTCATTGTATGGCTATCGCTTTCTGCAGGATAACAAAATGAGAGAACTCTCCGGGACAGATTTATATAGTGTACACCTTCATAGACAGTTTTGTTAACAACTAACATAAAATAAATTCAGTAAAGCCAACCTAATATAATATCATTTGTATCATTTTAAAATTATTATGTTAAGCACGAAAAGTGTTCTCCCTTTACAATGTCAATAACAGTATATCCATACATTGCATGTATTTCTCATACATATCCTACAGCTCATGAAGATACAAACATGCTACTCGTGTTTTGGGAACGTGTTCAGTGACGATGGATATTTATTTTTATCTCAACTCTGAGCCTATTTAATCTCAGAAAACCTCAGTTGAGGTAGTTTGCTTAGCAATAATTCTTTCGTGTTTTCCTGAAAGATATTCCATATTTCCAATTGGGCTAAATTAGTTCGTATATCCATTAAAACCTGTCCCACAATACGAAGTTAAATACTTACTGACGATCACATTTGGTTTCTTGATCATGTACCTTGGTATGATGACTATATGATTGTACAACAGTCTGCGTATTTTTCTAAAAATATACCTGCGCTTGTTAAGAATGGAATTCTCTCAACCTTGATTAGAATGAAATAGTTGAATCCCTAGAGTACAATGACATAATTGCTTCCCTTGAGTACAATGACATAATTGCTTCCCTTGAGTACAATGACATAATTGCTTCCCTTGAGTACAATGACATAATTGCTTCCCTTGAGTGCAATGATATAATTGCTTCCCTTGAGTGCAATGATATAATTGCTTGATGACACAACTTCCTTTGAGAATTGACAATTTTTTTTAAACCTCGACTCCCAAAGACACTGATTGGTCTTTCACAGATAAGAAAAGTGAAAACCATGGCCAAGGAGAAAGTGACATGGTTGTGGGTTCAATCCCCGGCCGAGGAATCAAAAGAAATACTAAACTGGTACTAACAGCTGCCCCGCTTGGCGCTCAGCCTTAAGAGGTTAGTGTTAGGACTGGTCGGCCTGTTGTCAGGATAGTGTGACTGGGTGGGACATCATGCTACATATCTGCGGCATGATGGCCCAGTGCTAGACATTACTATACACTGCCTCACTGCAGACATCGTAGCAATATGACTGAATTTCTTTTAAAGCTACGTTGAAAATCCTAACCACACACACACACACACACACGTACACACACACACACACATACACACACACACAAGCTTCCAAGATTTTATTCTCTTATTGCAAATAAACAAAACGTTTAGTCATAGAACCATAGGGACATATAGTAATCATTGACAAGAAAACAGAACATTTGATCTCCATGTTAGCTCATAATGCAGAAGACGGGTATTTACTATTCATGCTGAGAAGTTTATACGATATATCTACGTGTATATATATGGAAGGATACAAATCTTATAGCGAATAACAGTCCTTTCAAGTGCACTGGATCCAAACGGTACCCATCGCCTTGTCTGCACACACAATGCCATATTCCCTCATAAAGAAGGAAACGTCACCAAAAATGAATTTGCTCCTGTAATTACTCTCTCTCTCTCTCTCTCTCTCTCTCTCTCTCTCTCTCTCTCTCTCTCTCTCTCTCTCTCTCTCTCTCTCTCTCTCTCTCTCTCTCTCTCTCTCTCTGGCATAGTTTTACAACGACAAGTACATGTCTTGCACAATGACTGAATAAGCGCTATGAATTGAAATGTGCATAGAAATTGATGCATTTCTCCAACTGTCATTCCGCTGAAAACAATAACATAACCACTGCAACGTTGATAAATTTTAACATAATGTAAAGGCAGGTTGGGTTCCAACTACATGCGATTCATTAGTTTGGTTTAGAAGATAAATACACTGCAAAGACGTTTGCTTTCTTAGGGAAGCTGCAGCTATGACAATTGATGCATGGAAGAAGGTAAAAGTTCCACTGTACGTTTTGTTTAAAGATGAATACATTCCATAGCAATGTATTTGTTAATTCTTCAGATTTTATCCACTCTGACCATTCTGTATTTTGTATCACTAGTAGTAACCCTAAAAATAGGGAGCAGTGTTCATTGAATTGCGACGAGTATATGCTCTTAAAAAAGTTTTAAAAAAGAATGAATACAACAAGCTTTGCAAAATGTAACAAATATTTTATTTCTCTAGAATAAAATGTAAAAAATGAGAAAAACTAGCTCACTGTTTTATGAATTAAATCTCAAAATAATCCAAGAATTAGAAACTATAATATAAAGTCTACAATAAAGTTCGAGTCCTATTGAAATTTAATACTGAATGCCATGACGTGTCTGTTATAGTTTGTGAAGTCCTGAAATGTCAACAGTCTCTTGCTAAATCACATAAATATTATTCCAGATTTGCATTCCGCGTACATTTCAATGAATGTCTTGATCCAAGATTTTGTCCCAGACCGTTTGTATTTCCAGGAAAAATAATCACTGAAACTCAATAATGGGAAGAAAAATAAAAAAGCCTAAACTGGTCACACAAAGATGCAATGTAACGCTTCAGGGATATAAAGCTCAACGTATAGGATTCTGACATTCACACAATAATATAGTTCTCTGCCTGACCTCAGGTTTCAAAATAAACTTTTCTAAAAGCAACCATTACGTAACTGAATATAACTTTCTAGCATGATTTAATGCGCAATGTTTACTTTTAAATTCCTGTTGGAATCTTCCAAACCCAAATCAACATGTTTACCTGAATAATTAATTTCGTTAATTTGCTAATGCACAATATAAATTATAATAAAGCTATTTTAGTTGTTTACGTTTTAAAAAACTGTAAACCAGATCAAATAGATCTGAGCTCAATTTGGGACAAGGTCAAGTCCAGAAAACAATGTTACATTACAATAAGATGTTATGGATTAATACAGTAAAACCTGTTATGAAAGACCGCCCCTTCTGACAAAAAGATTGATCTCTCAAGACAGGTGGTCTCTCATAACAGGTTTGTACAAACATACCAGTTTCCAATGTCCAATGTTAGAACATTTTCAAGAAAAAAAATTACAATCACTATACATATATTATATTGCTTATTAATAATGCTTGCTAAAATATTGTTTGCATTCATCTAAAAACAACATTATATAGCATTATTTGTCTCGTTTATGTTGGAGGTTCTTCCCTTATTATTAAGGTTCTAGGTGTTAAACGTATTGGTGCCCAATTGTAATATCGAACGTAAAGACAGCTGTGTTTGGACTGTGTGAAAATATGCAAAATCTGTACATGTGCGGTTCATATCTAACAATTTATGAAATATAAAGAAACAATTATCTCATCAGGAAACAGAACCAATGACGCAGAGACAAATGTCAACGGCTTGATTCAAAGAAAACATACAGGGAATAAATCTTAAAGCGAAGTGTGTAACCAGGTTGTGCCAACTTGAAAAGACGTAACCATTGAGATTGGGATGTAATAACCTCAAATCGGGGATCAAAACAACAAGCATTTCAAGTCTTAAACGCTATCAATAGAATCCCGCAAGCCATTATCTCGTGCTGATTTTATAGACAATAACTTTTTTTTACCCTTGGCAAAGCTGATTAACTCGAAAGACGTACAATATACTCGACCACTAGGTCAACCTAGATAGTACAACGGCAATATGTGACAAGTACATCAGCCGGATTAAGGACTGAAGCATCTATCTCCATTAGCACAATTACTTTTTTTCTTTTTTTTCTTCAAGTTTTCACTTATATTTATTGTTTATAAGGACAATCGTTGCTAATCAAGCGGTCGTCGTAACGATTGATTACATATAGATCAGTTGTTCTCGAATCTCGCGATACGGTCGTTGATAGGGAAGCCGAGCCCTGCGATAAAGGCGGGAAGCAGGTTAAGTGTAGGAAAAATAGTCTGGTCCCCTGGTCAATGTTACCTCTAATTTTCCGAAGGCTGTGTGCGGCAACTTTGGAAGGAAATTAAAATTTGTGTGCGCCACATAACGTTATATAGGCCTACTAAACGAAACGGTTAATTTTTAATAATTACAATAATTAACCAACACTGTATAATGTCAATTAATTTATTCATTGAAATAGTCTGCTTTTTCATGTAATATGTATAAAAGCCTAGAAGGAGAGAATTAGCGTACTGATACCACTCATCAGGCATCATACCAGTTATCGTTCTCAGCGTTTTTCTCTGCGATCTTTCAAATTTACCCAGTCTGCATAAATCTTATTAAGATCTGTTGATCTTCCATCTTGAAGGTGACTCTTAACACTCATCAGCATTTCCAAATGTTCTAACTGTAGACGATTCCTTAATTTGGTTTTCAAATTGTTCATCAGGCTGAAACCACGCTCGCAATCTGCACTGGAAGCTAAAAATGTTCCACGAATATCCATCAATTTCGATAACTGCAAAGTGATCATTCTGAAATGCCAAAGTCACCATATCTGGAAAGCTGTTTATCAGTTTGCCTCTGATTTTTTCTGAGACTAAGAACTTGAAGTCATTGTACTGCTGAATAACAACTTGTTCCTCCTGAAGAAATTGTTTGTACTTTGAACAAAGTGAATTGATGTGTTCAATTCCAAATTCATAATTGCATTGTGCTATTGCAGTCAAGTCAAACGCTGACCATTCCTCAATTTCATTTTCTGGAAATCTTTCCCCCAAATGCAAACACAGCATATTAATAAAAGTTAATATGGAGTTAGTATTCACTGAAACTTCTCAAGAGATTTTGTCAAGAAGGTTTTTAACGTTATCACTCCATTTCACTGTGTCACCCAAGTACTGCATTCGCATTTTGTTCAGTTTACCTTGTGCAAGATGATATGCTTCCAGTGGTGTCAATCCTTGTTTTTGAAATGCCATTGTTAAAGAAGCTAGTTCAGGTAACGCATAATTCAAAACTTCCAGTGTTATGTGGAATTGCTGACTATTTAGCTTTTTAAACAGTACTTTGAAATAGGATCATCAATGTCATTATCCTTCTCTTCTTCAAAGTATTTTAATAAAACACCATAATTTCGAATGATTGCTTGAAGTGCAAAATGTCTAGATAACCAACGTACTTCGTTCTCTAAAAGCAACTGAGTCAAATTCATCTGCCAATTCTTTAAACTGACCTTTTAGTGGAAGATCGACAAAAAATTGTGTAAACAGTTCTCATGGAAGTTTCAACTTCTTTCATCAATTTTACTTCCTTCCTTGAATCAAAAATCCCCAAATCTTCACGATGTGCAACACTTTGCTTCCGCACTAAGTGCGGAATTTCCTTCTTCAACTGTGCTGCAACGCCAGTTAATCTGCCTAACATCACAGAGGCACCGTCAGAAGTAAACATAACCATTTTATAAAGGTCAAGATTATGTTTGCTGTAGAATTCTCTGATGGTATTGACTATTGATGTAGCATCACATGCATTCAGCTTTAGCATTCCACCAAAAGATGTTTTATACTGAGATGAATTTACTGACCGATACTTGAAGTAGAGTATTAAGTATTTGTTAACAGAAATGTCTGTGCTTTCATCAATAGTTAGTGTATGATACACTGCTGATACAAAGTCTGCCATCAGATTATCTTGGACACTGATATTTATAATTTCCAGAAATTCAAATGCATACTGTTTTCTTCTCCAGCTTTCAGGTTTGGTCACGTACTTAGCCATGTGCTCATTAATATCTTGAATAGAAAACATGGAAATATTCATCCGAACAGCCAGCAAGTCACTGTCAATAAGAACTTTAATTTCTTCGGGCGTGGAACGCTTCCGTTCATTAATAATTTGCCTTTTCTCCTTTTCAGCGGGGCTCTCAAGAAACATGTTAACCAGTGCTCCCCTTAAATTTGGATTTTTACTTCCCAGTTTCCTAACACTTTCAGTATGAGACTTACTAGACAGATGATGTTTCAAGAAATCAAGTTTCCACACATCATCCCAAAACTTGCAAGTTGGAAACTCTCCGGTGGTTTTTGCATCTCGGCAGTATAAACAAACTACTCCGTCATCATCTTCATAAGTAAATATTTCACACAGATGAACGCGCACTTTGCTTCGAGACTTCGGTGTCTCGTCTCTGTTTCAACAATTTCTTCAAGCCATTCAGACTTAAAAGCTGCCGCTGTCATCTTGCGCTTTGCACCGCTCGTCGCCATCGGTTTCGAGTTATGTTGACTTAATAAAGCAATTTAATACCGCAACGCAAGCTCAAACTTTGAATGTTTACAGACTTCACACACCACACGTATAGGCTATTGGCTATAGCCTAATAGTGCCAGCAGCAGCCACCAACAGACCAAGCAAGAAACTGGGTCATCAGTAATCCGCGACAACATACATTTGTGCGCTCTGTTGTAATGTGTGTGCGCGCGCTCGGCGAGATGTGTGCGCGCGCACACGCGCAAAGCTTAGAGGGAACATTGCCCCTGCTTGTTATGCTCCCTACGTAGTTCTAGTCTATATCTAGAACATTCTTTCCACTCACATTTTAGTGGTGATATGAGAGTTATATTTATGCATTTTTGGTAGGGATTTAAAGGTAATTGCTTATTCTTGAGAATATGAGCTCAGAGAGTGGTTGTCTGTGTGTATCTCGGCGACAGTGCACAGTGAGAAGTATAAATATTTGGCCAAGTCGTGAGCAGGTTGAAGCAAATAGGTCTCTCGAGTTTCAACTGTCCTACCCAGGAACCAGAAGTTTCATTGACTGCACAGAAATATTTACAGACAGACCTTCACAAACAAAGACATTTTCAAACTACAAAACTCACAACACCTGGAAAGGTTTGATAGGGGGATATCCCCACAATTGGCATCTTATCATGCAAATACCATTTAGATGTGTGAATCTAGTTCATTTTATTAACATTTCAGTAATGTACAAGTTTTTTATTTAAACACCTTTAGTAAAATTGTGCCATATTTCATTGACATCTTGAGTTTCATGCCAATATCTTTGCTAAAAAGTGTGTGTGTCTATATATATATATATATATATATATATATATATATATATATATATATATATATATATATATATATATGATACACGATTCTATAATGCATCTATGGTTGACTGTTCCGGCTAAGCTGAATTTAAAATGGACAATGTATGTAAGTATATTTATATAGCAGTGCGCCAAAGTCCACATTGGCAAATGACTTGCAGCCATTTTGCTTACAACTAGATACATATCTTTGAGATGTCGGAATGATGTAATAATGAAAAGGCATAGAAAATGCATTTTAATTTGTCTTACAAAACATTTATGCGCGTAAGTACAAACAGGAGAACTTACTAATTGAGGTAGAATATATAATGGAAGAGATCAAACTTATCATTAACAGCTTCTAAAAATTCCATGTCAAACAAAATAGTCTCAACACGAAAGTTATTTTCCAATCACACACAATATCACACCATTCCAGTCCTGTAACTGCCAACTGGATTGAACCTGATAGTAGTAGTTGTGGCTTGTCTTTAATTTAAATGTATCATTAGAGACCGCATGGTACTTAAGAGATAGTAAAGTGTCTGCAACTGGACATTTGCTCTCCAACAAACCATAATGGGTGGGGGTCCTATTGGGGTTGTTGACTTCACGATCAGGAATTGCAGCAAGCCAGCGACCAAATGGGCTCACAACTATGCCACGTCGGTACAGATTGACATTGTCATTCATTCTCTAGAAGAAACAAGAAATGTTGTAATAAAACAAACTAAAATCATACATCACAATAATTTTAAAGTTGGTTTTGTGTCTTCTTCAAATAAAATAATCGTACACACTGGTGTGTCATTTATACAATACAAATTATTTTCCTTGATTTCAGGTTTTACAAATTTAGTTGTTGAAATTTCTTTTAAGATGGATCAAAATCTGATCAGTTTTTTTTTTTCATTTCTTTACAGCAAACTCATTTTGTACTCCAAAAAATCAATCCTAATTTAGGAAAATACACGACTCTGGAAAGTTTATTTGAAGGAATAGGATATGGCCAAATTGTTATGTAGACATCATTTATGCAAGATCTGAATTTCAAACTGGTGGGTGGCGTGGTTGGTTAAATGGGTAATTTGTGTCACTATGCACGTTTTGTAATTGTTTTACTCTGACCACGTGTTTTGACCACAGTATGGGTTGATTATACCTGTACATTTAAACCATACCTAATCAGAAACAAAATGCGTGCTTTACATAGTTTACTTTCTCTGTCGTTAACTTGTATTTGTGTGCTGTAGAGCAAAAAAAAACAACACTTAGGACAGGATACAAATGAACTTACGTTTAAGAGAATGGACATATCCCTCACTGTAATGTTTGAATCCTTTTGTCATCTGTTTATTCAATGAAGTGCTGGAGACACCCGTGATGAAATTCTCAACGAATGCAAAATAAATATCAGGCAAACAGCTCAGATCGTTACTCGATGTACAGTAGGACGCCATATTTGTTTCTTAATCTTGCTATCTTAGCGTCGTTCTCGCGATACATTAATATTTATGAGGGTCTCATTAAGAATGGTGATCAGCTTGTGTCCGTAAGATATTCACCTTGACAATCATAAACCCAAAGAAAGTTTGTTTAATTAATTGACACGTCATGAGACTTATCGGTTTTAATCATGTATATGTTTTGCTGCATCGTTAAGTTTCTTTTAATAATCAAAACAGCTTCCACTTTCATTCTGTGATTTTGAGTTTTGACAAAATGTACAAACTGTACGTACAGAGTTCATGAATTTCTGGCTTTCTCACCTGCATATAAGAAATCGATGACCAGTGGAATTTGTTACAATCAGCTTACAAAGGATGGCGTTTTAGGTACGTATCGTACCACAAATAGGATCGAAAGATACTCAACGTACTTCTAAAACCAAAGCCTGAAGAAAAAAAGAACTGAAAATGATGACCATGCTCACAGTTGCTAAAATGGTGCGCGTTCTTGTTTCGTGTTTTTTTTTCTACGTCAACATCATTGTGCATAGTCTTGCATATGAAAATCCCCGTCACTAGAAACATGTGTATAATTCGTTCTGTGCTCAGCCTGTCACTGTCAGTTATACTCAATACATTATGAACTGGTAACGTAATTAAAAACGAAATTTAAACAAAACTTATAAGAATCCAATAAAACTTTTGCGTAAACTCAGTCTGGCAAGTATTCCAGGCTGAGTTTCACAAGGATTAATACATTCTACAATGCACATGTTAACTTTATGGCCGGACCTGTTGGCACTAACTTATTTCCTTAAGCTGATGATTATACTGTGATTTTCTCGTCCAGCGATACAGGTTGAAATGAGAGAGTGAGGAAAAAAATCGCCAACGCCTTGAATAGCAAAACATATATAACCCGATACAAAACAAAACCTATCACACCTCCCCACCCCCACCACCCGAACAAAAAAGAAAGGATTCTGCGGGCGTCCATGATGCTGAAAGATATTTATCCCATGGTAAATATAAGGGAAAAACTGTGATGATAAACAGTGTTAAATCATGTGGTCCACGTGGTCAATATAAATGTAATATATCCTTGAAATATGCGGAAGATCTAATTCGTACGAAGAACCAACGACTTAAACTGCGCCAATCTGGACTAACGTGGCTTCAATACACCTAGTCATCGTCTAGCAATAATGAACTTATTTTCTTTTGTTTCGTAAATAGCCAGGTAAAAATAAAATAAATAAAAAACTGTTTGTTGCAAGTAATTGCCTGGTATGTTTCCTACTTTATGGGTAACACACATAACGTGTATATGCCCGTGTGTGTGTGTGTGTGTGTGTGTGTGTAAACAAACTTTCAATATAAATACTGGCTATGAGAAAACAAATCCATTTAGTTGTCTACAATAGTAAAAATTTTGTGTCAGTCAGGATAAGGCAACTAACGAGAAATTAAATAATCTACTATACTAACAGAATTACACGATTTCGAGAGAGAACTTACATGTTCATAACGTTTACTTTGCATTTGTTTTTTCTTTCATTCTAGACGTGCTAGTTTGCAGTCAATGATCTGCCCCATGTATAAGTGCTGAAAATCACGTTTAAACTAGTTAAGGTCCCACGTACGTCTGCGTTATCTGGTCTAAAAATACAACCTGTCTTCACGTAATAAGGTCACGTGTGCACATCAAAATTGTGCACATCAAAATGGAGATCTAAGTTGCAAACAACACATAAGCCTCGACATAAGTATCTTCCTGCTCTAGCATTTAATTTTTCTGATAATGAAAGATTATCTTGCGCTGTTATCAGCTGGTGGAAATAATTGCAATTCACTGCAATGTATTATCCTATTAATGATAGTAGCTTTGACTTTTAATTGGTACTCTACGGATGTCTGAACCCCTGTCCGCAGTGTCGTTTCCCCGCACCATCTCGACCATGCACATATCATCAGAAATGACGGTATAAAATCTTTAGCAAGGTTAATCGAAGGTAGCAGACATCCCGGCATGCTGTGGTAGTAAATATATATATATATATATATATATATATATATATATATATATATATATATATATATATATATATATATATATATATATATAATTCTAAAGCACTTTGAATATAAAAACTTAAGATTTTTTTTGGCAATATAAATGCTTCTAAATTAAAACTAAACATCAAAACGATACGCATTAATAATATAATCTATAGAGGTCTTTCAAATGTCTGCACGTTTAAAATCTGCCTTATCATTATGTTATCCACGTTCTGATTTTTGAGGTGAAATACAGACACAATCTTGACCCAGGCCTTAATTTTCTATATCACTGGGAAAATGTTGAGCTTCCAATGTTAGCGAAATTAAAATTACCCAGGAAGCATTTAAATAGAGTATGGATAGAAAGTACAACGCTAGTTGTCCTTGGTTGGTTTAATGAAATGTTCGTTAGATTATTATACAGCGCAAATTTTAGGTGGTATCGTCATGTAAATGTAACTGGACGGTGCAGATTGTACGAAACATTGCAATGATTATACAGTAAATTTAAAAAACATCGAGACGACTGAGATGTTGCCTGAGATGTCAATCGAAGGTTAGGTAAACTTTATACAATTGGTCGGGTCAGATTTGCTCGAGATCTTAATACAATAATGGTAAAGTCGTTGTTGTAGGGTTTAACGCTATTTTCAGCACAAGATAGGCTACGCCTGGTGACCGTATCATTAGTGGAGGAAGAACCCGTTAAATCCCCAGAAAGAACCACACGGGAAGGTATTGAAACGCTTTCTCGAATGGTAAAGTAAATAAACCAGGCTGGTAAGATGGCTTGTCAGATTGTAATTATAGGTGTTAACCTTGGAGCAGTTAGATGATGCCGACAGTGTATGAGATATGTATTGAGTGGTAATTTTAATAAGCTATGTCTGAGCAGAAGTTGCTGAGTTTCTAATTACAGGATGACGCCACCTATACTACTGTTTCAAAAGATTTGATTCTGTTACAGAGTGTTAAATGGTTGCCCCAAGTGTTAAAAAAATAAACCATCGTTTGCGCAACACATGCAAAGAAAATGTGTTACATATTTAAGCTATTCTGATTTACCTGGCCTCCAATGACTGCTGGAATGACTTTGTTGTTTGTTCCAAATTTCCTATTTGCCATGAAGTTTATTTGAATCTAATTGGAATATATTTAGATTACAGGTTATGAACAAAATTAAACAATTACTGCCCTCTGCTTCTCTCTATACATTATTGGAAAGGGCAATAACATATCGAGACTGGCCTGCATTCTTCAGTGCTCGTAAACAATGTATTGATTCCGACATGGTCAGCCTTATTCCATAGAGCAATAAAGCAATGTATATGTTTCATATTCGGCAACGTAATCCAATGTGCAATTAACGCAAATTTGATTTCATAATGACATTTCTTTGCTGAATGTCTTTTTAATAGCAAATAATTTATATTAACGCAACATTATTTATACAACTTCATGACATGCACTCCGCGTGTAATAATTGTCAAGTGAGGAATTGTTTACTCAACTTAGGAAATGTAAATAATATGGTTCCAAATTATACCGTTGTTGATTGTTCAGATAAGTTGAATACGTACATAAAATGATCTAGATCGAATTATCCATAACATTGAAGAACTTGTTTGAAATCTGATATAATTAGGGTTCCATTCAAAACATAGCTGATGAAGAAAGTGAAAGGGTCCCAAATCAAGCCGAGAGGTAGCTTAAAGGAAATTGAAATCGCGCACACGATGATGTACATATAACCTCCGTTTCCCTAGAGAGAGTTACCTTGTTCAATGAACCTTAAGTGATGGATCTAGAACCGGTGAAGTTAATAAAGATGAACATTGTGTTTCGCTCTGAAAAGCAGGGATCAAACAAAACAGTAGCTATTCGGCTGTCCTTTATTATATTCCATGTATAATGTAACAGTCGCGGAACCAGTTTTATTCGTGCATAATAGATGGACACAACTATTATGAAAGCAGTGTTGAATAGAAAGACTATTGAATAGAAAGACTATTGAATAGAAAGACTATTGAATCAACTTGTCAAAGCCAACAGATTGGTATATGCTCATGATTAAGTGAGTGAGTGAGTGAATGAATGAGTGAATCATTCATTCATTCATTCATTCATTCATTCATTCATTCATTCATTCATCGAAATGTTATCATATAAGTAACAAATTTGGTGATACTATTCCATATACGATGTCGACAGTGAGGTGGTTTATAGTGATGTCTAAAACGGGGGCATCATGTACCATGATACCCCACCCAGTCACATTATCCTGATGCCAGGCCGACCAGTCCTGAAAATGCTGATCGTCAAGCGAGGCAGCTGTTAGTACCATTTTTGTAAGTCTTGGGCATGATTCGGCCCGAGACAGAACCCACGACCTCCTGCTTCTGCGGCGGACTCTCATACCACTAGGCCACCGGAGATGTGGTGTTAGAGGAAGTTCGGGAGTTAAAATCGTCTGTACGATTTACATTTAGTGGGGCCCACCAGACACTCTGCTTCTCATCTATTCAAATCCACTAATGTATAAGGAAAAATAGGTAAAGTACGAGAGTCTGAGTATGTTGTTTTACAAACGTTGGCCTCTGGAAAAAATACACACATAATGATTGATCTGCAACATGTTACTTAAATTATTTATCAAAATTCAGATACATATCAAATGATTCAGTTCATGAGTCTCAGAGGCGTAGCTAGAGTATTTGGCGCCAGGGGACAATATTCATTTCCCCCACCTCAACTCTGAAACCCATTATTTTCATCAATAAAATCACCATTACCCGTTACAACCTATTTCAAAGCCCATATTGGCGCCCTCACTAGTATGGCGCCCGGGGACATATGTACCCCCCTGCCCCCCTAGTTACGCCTCTGATGAGTGTAGATCATTTGCAAAACGAGTTTAAGTATATGCTGCACTGTTGAGGATGAGTGGACGGGATATGCAGACGTTATAAGTATTTGAAGCATTAGTCGTGTCTCACTGACTAAATTTTCAACCATAACACATCTATGCTTGGTACGATCAAGGAAGCATTCACACCTAGCCGGCTGAATATGGAATTTGTCAGCGGACTATTCTATCTTACGTGGTAGTTAATTCATATTCGCGAAGCCAGATGACACAGTTACCCCATTCCTTTGCCCTGTCCATCCTATTCTCGGCCCTGAATAATAGTTTGTGTCTTTTATGTACCTGTTGACCATTTGGGTTTGTTAGCCCACTGATGAGCAAAACTCTTGTTATTAAAGCTCCAAAGGGATACGGGCATGCGTTAAACTAGTCCTGTCTAGAATGATGCTCAACATTTCACCAGATTGAAGCATAATTTTTGCTCACGGCATTATTCAACCTGCTTGCTCATGATAAGAGAATCAGTTATCACTGATTTAACCGTGTCCCTCAGGAACGGGCCATGTGTCAAATGAAGTAATGACGTAAAGTTTCGCAATATAAAGGAAGATTACGAATTGGGAGTTCAGTTCTGGTCTCAACTGCTTGTTCCAGATAGTTACAGAAATGCGTTTGCTCCTTGCTGCTTTCGTCTGTGCTCTAGTTGGTAAGATATAAATTATATATTTGTAACATCATTACAGGGCTTTGGTAACATAAATTTGTTAAGCCTTAAAATGCAAGGGATATTGTACAATCTTATCATCGTCAAGTTTTAAAATTAATCTTAAAGTTATGTCAGATTAATGTATATTTGTGTAAAGTTATAATATTTGATGCCAACGAAACTACGGGTTGAATGAGCATAAATAAATCTTTAGTTTTTCATATTTTTTGTAGCCTTTTAATTCAATTTTCAAGTTGGTTTGCATGAGAATAAACAAGATTTACACGACACTGGTGCCGTTAAAAAGATCTCTTCATGGTCGATACTTATTTATATTGATTCGTTGTTATTCTGTGTTTTCTGGTTGGGGGGGGGGGGGGGGGGGGGGTTGTGTGTGTATTGACAAATGTGTATTTGGAGACCTAATAATAAATTCAAGGATAAAGTTTAAATACTAATTTCTGGAGGATAGACATTAGAGGCTAGATTCTGGAGGATAAGCATTAGATGTTGAATCCAGGAGGATAAGCAATAGAGGATTAATCCTGGAGGATAAGCAATAGAGGTTGAATCCTGGAGGATACACCTTAGTTGTTAATTTCTGGAGCGTGGCGAGGTAAATGTAAATAAGTAATTATATCTTGAGGTTGATTATTCATAATGATATTCATGTTGATGAATGAACCATCTGCAATGTGGGTCTAAGTTATTTTAATTGGCTATGTTAAAAAACATCCACATAATAAGAATACAAGTCCATTATACATAATCAGATAAGGTCGCACACTAATTCATGCATATTTATCATAAATGAACTAAGTGCGACTATGAAGGAAAACATTCAAATAGGAACAAGATTCAGTACTCAGTACTTACATTTCAGTATAAGTCATACATATTATATATATATATATATATATATATATATATATATATATATATATATATATATATATATATATCTTTATATTACGTATTATATATTATATATAAGTCATACGTATTATATATACATCGAATAAACCAACATAAAAATGTAACAACCAAAACTCATTCCAACTTACTTGAATACCTGAATTCCTCTCAAAATTTAAATAATTATTATTCTCAATTTAATAATTCGTATCTAATTATGGTGCGATAAGTAACGAACTAAATATGTCTATCGTTATGCTGTTGGTAAAGGTGACAGATTGTAATGACTAATTGAATTGACTTCTTTATCTAGTTAAAATGCAAAACATTATACAACTTTCGATTGTCTTTAATTGTTTGCTTGTTTGGTAGCTTGGCTGGTTGGATGGATGATTAATTCATTGATACCAATGAGGCAAATTATTCATTACGAATAGTTACTTTAGTTTTAGTTCACACGCCATGCAGTTTGTACCCTGCGATAGTCTTAAAAACCCCAAAAAAAAGCATCAAATATATTTTAACATATACAAAACTTACTCATTTCATTCATTATTTATAATTGCTACCATGGTTGTCACACAGTAGACCGTGGTTCAAATGTAACGAAAGTTTGCAATGGTACTATGACATCTGTTTATTTGTCATTCTCGAAATGCATTTAATATTAAAAACATCATTTAAGAACTGAGTGGCAATGTTCCTGTATATTTTATAGTTAGTGAAATTTAGGAAACTATAAATCACACCATTTTTGTTGTGCTAACAATGCATTCGCATTGCTCAAACATGGATGCCGGGCTAGTGTTGAATTTCCTTTACGTATATAACGCGAATAAGGTGACACTGTTAGTAGGCGCCTGTTGGCAATGAAATTAGAAGTTACAAATCAATTATTCAGATAAGTAAGTCATAAGCACATTGTATATCTTGAAGATTTTTGTTTATAGGTGGTAAAAGATGCAAGAGGTCAAGGACGAAATATACTAATATATAATTATATATAATATATATAATATATAATATAGTATAATAATATACTATTATATTTCAGGCAATATCACTTTTATTAACATCTGGTACATCAACGTATCATTTCCTTTGCAGTATTGGTGCTTACTGAAAACTGTCCGCATGGAGTGCATGACTGTACGCTAACGTGTTGGGCAAATCAGACTCTTCAATGTCAAAGTCACATCTGCACGTGCGAAACTCTGCACAATACAGGGAAAAGTATGTGGAACATAAGAAATGTTGCACCATCTTTCATTTTGGGACAAATTATGCTTATCACATTGATATAAATATCCAAGATTTGTTCAGTGCTTAAAATGTTATTTTGTCCCCTGCCATCACATTTATTTATGTTTATGATACACGTTTATGTATGTGGTGCTGATGAGAATTCGAAGCAGCAAGTTTAATTTAGTTATATTTTTTTTCGTAGAAGCCTTTATTCGATTGTGTAACAAGAGTGCATTGCAAACTACTATAAGCTAATTGGCAAGACAATGTTTGCAGGGTAGAGGAGAATTCTATCTTAACACGATAAACTCTTTAAACGTATGGACTCACGTACTATGCTGCTTAATTTCCATTTTTACAACTGGTAAAATGATGTTTATACGTATGACATAAAGTAAATAGCAAGTGTATAGATTGTATGTGCCATTTCAAGCATATGGAGTTTTAAATGACCAATCCACAACATTTATAATTAAAATCGCACGTGTCTTTGTTTTTAGAGGGGACATACTTTATTATTTATATACACTCATATATATATATATATATATATATATATATATATATATATATATATATATGAATGAATGAATGAATGAATGAATGAATGAATGAATGAATGAATGAATTTTATTTCTTCGCAATACGATCTAAACAAACAATCAATACCAGAGAGAGAGAGAGAGAGAGAGAGAGAGAGAGAGAGAGAGAGAGAGAGAGAGAGAGAGAGAGAGAGAGAGAGAGAGAGAGAGAGAGAGAGAGATAAATTAAGTAACAGATTACATGACGTTATGATTAATGGACGAGTTATCTGAAAATTGTAAATGACTATCTTTATTGGTTTGAACTTCCTCTAATGCAGCTATTATACACATATATACATACATACATACATACATACATACATACATACATACATACATACATACATACATACATACATACAGTTTAACATTTACAACATAAGAGATCTTTAAAAAAGAAGACGAAGATTGCTTCAGTCCAAAACATTAAAATCAAATCTGAAAACGCAATATAATCCTTACCTGCAAATATTATTAGTGATTCATTTTTTTTATTTATCTATATATTGTGTGTGTATATACACACACACACACACACACACACACACACACACACACACACACACAGTTGATAGAGTTAGAATCGACAAGAAAAGCTTATATTAACAGATGACACACTTGTATAACATCTCGAATCGTTATTCAAATATTAATGAATTAGGCGCTGACTGCTGAAACGCTTTCATTTGAATGGTGACTTTTTTTCATTAAATCTATTTGATTCATCCATTTCGAGTAAATATTAAATTGAACTTTGGTAAGTTAATTCAGTGTATCTTAATGCGATTGTGATAACTTGTGATGTGTGTTTCTTATTTTAGTTCCTATATTTTATGTTGAAGTTCTGATCGCAAGTTCATTTCGTTTACAGGTCCCGTGAAATGAATAAAATAATAAGGAAACATGGTAAATGTGTGTACAGGCGTAATTTTTTAAATTTTTTCTATAATCTGCGACCAGATAAGAGAGAGAGAGAGAGAGAGAGAGAGAGAGAGACAGAGACAGAGAGAGAGAGAGAGAGAGAGAGAGAGAGAGTTTGATCGTTGTTAGTACAAGAATAATGTTTTTATTTTATTTTTAATTCGCCAAAAAATGTGTATATTTTTTCGCAAACAGCGTGCTCTTCAAAAACGGACTGTACAGGTGCAAACAATCCAGAACCATTGCGATGTAATGATCACCAGGTGCATTGTGTAGATAATACATGTCATTGCGCACACCACGGAAACGACCATAATCCTGCGGGCGGAAAGTAAAATCATAGCTGGAGAGATAATATAATGGTAATTGCTTTAACTTCTCATAAATGATTATGATCTTATTTATGAATTAGTAATTTTGAAATTGAAGTGCTTCATAAATATTCTTTTTCAAAACTATTTGAAAAAAAAGTATTTTATGAATTTAGTTGATTTCAAAGAGTATGTATGTATGCATGAATGTCTTCAAGTGTAACCGCTCCGGTTACCTAGTGGTTAGAGCGTTCGCCGCGGAAGCGGGAGGTCGTGGGTTCGATCCCCGGCTTAGTCATACCAAATACTTATAAAAATGGTACTAAAAGCTGCCTCGCTTGACGCTCAGCATTAAGAGGTTAGTGTTAGGACTGGTCGGCCTCGTGTCAGGATAATGTGACTGGTTGGACATCATGCTACATGTCTGCGGCATGATGCCTCAGTGCTAGACATCACTATAAACTGCCTCACAGCAGACATCATAGCGATGTGACTGAAAAATTGTTAAAGCTACGTTAAAAATCCTAATCAAACAAACAAACAAATAAACTTTCAAGTGTATATATATGTAACGCACAAGGTAGCCTATACACGGGGACCAGAATGAATGGCGAAGGAAAAAGCTTTCTCACGTTGCCACATGAACCATTCTCGAGACTCGAACTCACGCAGAAAGATGTGATCTGTAACGGTGAACGCTTTAGACCGTTCGATCACTCGTGGCCTCCGTATGTATGTATGTATGTATGTATGTATGTATGACTGACTGACTGACTGACTTTATTTCCTCTTCAACAGAGATTACATCAGATTAATCAAATTCAGGATAATACAAAATCATGAAATACAACACAAAAGAATATAAATGAAACAAATAGGAAACGTATACCAGTGTAATTATCAATGTAGTTCTTTCTACATGACATATATGTTTATGCATACATACATACATACACACACACACACACATATAAACGTACACACATACACATACATATACATTTACACACCCAAACACATATTTACACATACATATATACACACATATACACACATTTATACATATATATGAGGAACAGCATGAAATCCTTCTCAAAGGAATAAAGATAGCAAAAGGTGACACTCGTATATTATATGAGCCAGAGAGCATTATATCTCCGTGATCTGTAATACATCAAAATTGCGGAATTTGACAACAGCAGAATATTTGTTTTTGTTCGTTTTTTTAAATTAATTTATTTATTTATCTAGATTAACTACTTGTTATTGCTGTTATGTTATGACATGTTGGTTGAGAGTAGGGCATGCATTTTATTGTAAAATGAGGTTATGCTTTTTGCCGTTACCAACATGAGTTTATCCCACACATCATCGTCGATAGACAACAAGCAATCTACTCTGCTTCCAAGAAGTGTCTCCAATAGTATATCGTCTTCTTGATTAAATAAATTAACCCCGTCTCTCACCTCTAAAGTGTCAATCACCCTCTCAAAGAAGACGTTTCGTTCTTCAAGGAGCTTTTCACAACCTAAGATAAGATGTTTCGCTCTGTCGTCAGTCTCTTTTCCACAGAGTTTACATATCATAACTTTTCCAACAGGCATGATATATAGTTTCACTATTTCAGAGAGAGGCCATAACATAGATGGAAATTTACGTCCAAGAAACCATATACTGCTTGTTTTTAAGTCCAAATGAATGTTTCTGAAGTGAATTAAATCGCTCCTTAGTTCAATATCTGTATTCCAGGTAGAGTCTTCGATGTTCTGAATATTATCAATAATATTCCGATTCCAAACAAGTTTACCTTCGATTTGTACTCTTACTGCATAGTCTAAGAGAACACTTCCCATACCATATTTCTTGAATATTTTGTCAATATCTGCTATAAACCCCGTCTGTCTAATCGGGTTGGTCAAGTACTGACATAAACGCAAAATGAAAATCTTTTTCCAGATAAGAGTCCAAT